>JADLZK010002353.1:0-414622 GCA_015847255.1 Hyparrhenia diplandra
TCAAATTCAAAACAACCAATCTTGTACCCCTCTTTGTACCCATATTTTTAAAAATTTTTAATGTACCTCGGAAGAGGTTCTTATGCTGGCTTGTGCTCAAAGTAGTCCTAATGCAGCATTAGCTGAAGTAGAGACAGATTTGGTTGTTTTAAAGCAATGTTAATTTGTACAAGCCGATGGGCTACTAGAAATAAGACAGAACATGAATACTACATGCAATACAATGTAAATAACAAAACATAATTTTACCAAATACAGAGTTCTTGTGGAGGAAATCAAGCACCAAACATTATACACATTTATACTAACTTGATCATGCTGCATAAGGTCTAATGCAGGCTGAAATTAAATCAATGCAATGGATCACCCCCCTATATGTTCATTAGCTTAGCCCAACCACCCTAGAAAAACCAGAGCGACAGATATTATTGCCAATTCCCTAAAATCCTGGCTAAACAAACTAGAAACATGGGCAGCGAAAAGTTTATTCCATTTAGGATTACGTGTTGTATAGTTAGCGTTGAGGTCATGCTCTGTGCTTCCTAGATGAACATCTGGCAAGTAGTCATTCATTATGATGTGAACCGAGACTTGTATTCATCAAACCAAGCAGGTGAATACTTGAATATTGCCTTCAAGATACATGTCATTTTCTTTCTTTTTATTTAATTTAATAGTAGAGATTCAAGCAAATCATTCCAAATGACAGGTGAATACTTGAATATTACCTCCAACTTATTATACTCCAAAACAGCTAATGATAGAAATTGCAAATATTGCCTTCCCAACAGGGTAGCTAATGATTCGAACTGCATTTGTTACTTCCCCCAAACCATTTCACATACTTCTATAGATGTAGAAACTGAGCTGTTCCTGAACAAGTTGAGCTACAGCACATTCATAAAAGAGCAACCTGGACATCAGTTGACCATTTGAATAAATTACACAATAATACCGGACACACGCCTAAGAATCAAAGAAATGAACCGCCTTATGCGTACAGTATCCTTAACATGACATTGGTTCGACAAAAGTAGAGAACCGAAGGACAGTGGTAGAGAAACCAAGGACAGTGGTAGAAAGCCTTAAACTTGAGCGGTGCCTTGGGTGAATTTGGGATCCTCACACCTGTACTTTCCATCAGGGCCAATACCAAAGCCTTTGGGGTCAGCAAACACGTTTTCCAACAGCTGGCTCGTGGTGGATGCGGGCTTGCGTCAGCAAACTCAACAGCCTCCTCAACAAGATCATCGATCTTCTTTTTTCAATGCTCTTCAACTCAGATTCAGTTTGCAAGGTTCTGCTCGATGATGTACTTCTTCAAGGCCATAATAGGATCCCTTGCAGCATAGTGGGTTTTCTCATCTGTGAAAAGAGTCATTTGTGGTGGGAGTCATCAGTTCAATAAATGTTCAAGCCAGACTATCAAAGACATAAGAAACACAAGCAAGCTTGAACACCCCAGTGAAAAAATAAAAGTGAGGTGCTCATGTATGGCGAAAGAAATGAAGAGAACACATGTATATATACATATGAGTAGTGATGTAAACTTTGAGTCATCAAAACAAAGTGCAAATGTGCTGAACAACTAAGTTGTCGAATTAAGTACGTGAATAATGAAGGAAAAGGTATGGTCAAGTCATTACATGAAACAAGATAGTTGGATGGTTGACGTGCCAATCAAACTGATTAAAACATAAAAAACACAAGAACTGAAGGTATTATAACAACCACTGATCTTATAAACTTTATTAATGTTCATTTGGGTTTGGGATAAAATGGATAGCCAGAAACCACTCATTCAAAATATCCTAATTCTCCTTCAGGAAAATATCAAGTTCACCAAAACATTTTTCTTTAGAAATGAAGGGAAGGCAAGTTGATTCTTATGAAGCTGCATGTCATTAGCAAAAAGAGCAAATGCATCATCACATATAGCCATAACCAATCAAGTGAAATTTCAGAAATTGGAAAAGAAAATGCTGGGCAAGTGGCCCTAGACACTTATGAAGAGGCGGACAGGTGGCTAAAAGACAATCCTAAAGATTCCTATCAGGATATTTGACATTTCAGATAAGATGACTGTGATGACGATAAGAAGAGCTAAAATCTGAGACAAATGTTTCTTTTCAGTAGTTCAATTGGCACCACAGAATCTGCAAACAAGCTTGCTCTGACCAACCAGATTTTATCAAATAATATTATCTTAGTAGCCATGTATCAGGTGTGACTGCATTGGCAATCCTGCATGTATAGACTATGGTGCAAGGAAAAAAAAAAGGGGTGTCTTAACTATGTACACACACAGCAGCAGCAAAAAAACATACTAGATTTCCAACTTATTTTTTTGCATGCACTATTAACACAATAATTGTTTCTAAACTTTCAGGCATAGAGTTGAAACTGTTCTTAATGTTATAAAATATTACATGGTTCACTAGTTTGTGCTGTAACACTGCCACTAAACAGGATCACAGGGCTACTGCAGGCAATATTAATCTTCCATGTGCTGTAAATAACAGTAACATTAATATAGTGTATAATACTGAAACTCAGATCACGGTGAGATTGTTTATATGGAACCACTACAAGCATAAAAAAAAGCGATGCCACTTCACATTTCTCAGTCAGTTAGCCTGGTTCATACCATTGCTTATTAAGCAAAACTGAAATAAAACGAAATGAAACAGGAAAGTAATCATACCAGGCCTCTGAGCTCATCTGGGTCTGCAAGGGAGTGACCTCGGAACCTGTAGGTTTCACACTCAACTAGGGTTGGTCCTTCACCTCTCCTTGCCCTCTCAATTGCTTCCTTGGCAACCTCCCTGACCTTCAGTACATCCATACCATCAACATGCACCCCAGGCATTCCAAATGATGGCCCCTTCTTCCAAATCTCTGGGTCTGATGTAGCCCTAAGGTGTGACATTCCAATTGCCCACAGGTTGTTCTCCACAACAAACACGATAGGTAGCTTCCAAAGCTGTGCCATGTTCAGGCACTCAAAGAACTGGCCATTGTTACAGGTACCATCTCCAAAGAACGCCAATGTGACATCAAGCCCATCAGGGCCAGACTCCTTTAGCACCTCATGGCGGTACTTAGCAGCAAAAGGCTGCACCAGTGGCAACAGGGATGCCCTCTCCGATGAAGGCAAAGCCTCCAAGGAGGTTGTGGGGAGCAGAGAACATGTGCATGGAACCACCCTGTCCACGGCAGCAGCCTGTGGCCTTGCCGAAACTCAGACATGACAGAGCGTGCGGAACACCCCTTAGACAGCGGCGTGGACATGATCGCGATGCGTGCTAACAACACAGTCAGCTTGGTTCAGAAGCTTGATGAAGCCCGGTGGAGACAGCCTCCTGGCGTTGTAAAGGTGGACGAAACCAAACATCTTGCCACGGTAGTACATTTGTGCGCACATGTCCTCAAACACACGACCAAGAACCATGTCCTCATACAGCTCCAGCGCCTCCTCCCGTGTAACAGCCTGGAAAATGACAGACCCTGAATTAAGACACAGCACAGTGTTCTGCAAAGCACCACTAGTTGCAAGGTAAGCTAGATGACAGTAAAAATAAGTATCAGCCTAGTTCTGAATCTCAAGATACAGTTGCCTCAGACTTGCAGCTGCAGGCTTGAACAGAGCTAAATGGTGGATCTATTCAGACTATGTGGCGAAAACTTCAATTTCAGTCGTCAATCAGTGACTTTGTTTAACTATAATCAGTTGTCTCAATTGATAGGATAGAGAATAGTATCCGATCAAACATGAGCAGTATCTGAGATCGAGGGGACGACTTTAGCAGCAGTTTTAGAGTACAGGAGAGTCCTGAGCATGAGATTCAGGAGGGCAGCATATCGTTTCTAAGCACTATGATTCCAAAGCTGGGAGGTAAAGCTTTGTGAGATTTACACTTGGACATCCCGGAATTGCGACTACAAAGTAAAGTACTACTGTAGGATGCAATCAGTCAGTCCAGCCGTTGTTAGACTTGAACCATATGACGCATCGGAATTTCAGACTCACGAAGCTGGCCCGAGATCCAATCACGCAGCACAGTTAAACAGTGAAGAGCGCCCAAGATCGGGTTTTACACTGCGCCAGCACCCAAGATCGTCATTTTTTTCCCTCTGATGATGATGAAGTAATAACAGGAGAGCAAAAGTAGAAAATGAATTCCTTACTGGATGCGTGGCGTCGGCCTGCGCGGCCTTGTTCCCAGCGACGAGGTCAGAGGAGACGGCGAGCGCGGTGCGTAGGCGCGGGTGGTGCGCGCCGCCGCCACGGCGCAGGGTCCTGGCGAAGGAGGAGGACGAGGCGCCAACGGGGAGCGGGGCGCCCTCTCGCCGCCGGATCTCACGGCCACCGGCGCCAGGAACTTGGCGGCGGTGAAAGACGCGGCCGCCATCTCTGCCTGCCCTCTTCTTCTCCTCCGCTGTCTCGGGGGACGGACGGGCAAGACAATGCAGTGGAGGAAGAGAAGGGTGGACGGGGAGGCTCCGCCCGCCCCCGGTGGCGTATATAAAGAGAGGAGGGACGGAGATGGGCGGCGGCGGAGAGACCGAGGAAGACGAGCCTGGGTTAGGGGAAACAAGGCAGGGCAATCTCGGACGATGCCGCTCACGCTCGGCTTCGGCTTTGGAGGGTCCGCCCAGCTCACACACCGCGCTGCTCTGCTGCATCCCCTCTGAGTACTCGCTTGTCGCTACTGGGGTCAGGTTGTTCGTCTGCCACAGAACTAAGCCGGGAATGCATAATTTCTTTTAGAAGAAAAACAGGAATGCAGAATTGACCTCTTGTTGTTCCGATGGCAACGAACTAGGAATTTTGTTGTGCATTTGTGCAAACTAGGGCGAATTCTTGTTGTATTATGTCCGGTGTGTGACACGTTTTGGGATTATATTTTTGTAGGGTCTGAATCACCAAACTACACACAAGCTATTGAAGCCCTAAGTTGTTATCAAAAGGTGTGCTCTTTTTAGTTTTACGTCCTTGCTAAAACATACTCCTTCCATTTCAAATAAATTATCATTCGTTCGTCTCATTCAAAAAAAAAAAAATATAAACATAGTCAAATTTAAGTTATTTTTTAAAAATTAATAATAAAGCATGCCAGCGACAAAAGAAATAAAGCATGCCACATCATAAATTTTTAAAATATAAGGCAGTGGTCAAACTTGAGATAAAAAATCAAATAAACTATAATTTAGAATGGAGTTAGTATTCTTTTATTTTCAAGGGAGCAAACACGATAACAAAAAAAAAAAAGAAAAAAATTGACACACAACTTATCGTGGCTAAGGCTAGTCTCAATGCAAGTTTCATGGGAGTGTCATGCACATTAAATAGATTGTCACATCATCAAAATTGTTGACTTGGTAGTGTCATTAAATGAGGAAGTTTCATCGGATGAGAGGAGTTTCATCTCCATGAAACTTATCGGCTCGGTTACCCTAGTGCATCTTGTAGTCTCGATACTTGATGCCATAAAAACCGCATGCATTGAGGCGGCCTGTGTCTTCATTTATCTTTACAAATTGGGCCTTGTTTAGATGGCTAAATTTTAGCAAAAGTGACTTTTCGACTCTGTAGAAGACTTTGTAGCGCGTTTAGTTTGTTTGTGGTAAACATTGTCTAATTATGGACTAACTAGGCTCAAAAGATTCGTCTCGTGATCTACAACAAAAGCGTGTAATTAGTTATTTTTTTTTACGTTTTTCTTGCTCGAACATATGTCTTTTGGTGTATTTAATGTGATGTGATGTGATGGAGAGAGTCTAAAATTTACAATTTTTGGCAAATTTTCACCAACTAAACGTGGCCTTGATCCACTCGTACCCTTTGCTTGCCCTTCGTTACCACACGGCCCATCAAGGTCAAGGCTACGCGATGCTAAGACCACCTTACACTCCAACATCTTCAATCACTTGATCATTTGATTAAAAAAATAAAATAAAATGTCCATTCCACATTATATTATTGTTGATCAACAAATAATATATACATCTTCATTTAATACACGCATATGTTATGCATGCTTTTGGTACTCTAGAAAAGCAAATCTTGATCGAACATATATTTGCCCAATGAATACAATCTACTCATCGTAAGAGTCCCAATATAAAAAGCAAAGCATGTTTAGCAAGAAAATCAAGCTTGAAAATCAGATTAGCATGTTTGTCCAATGGATACAATCTGCTCATCGTAAGAGTCCCAATATAAAAGCAAAGCATGTTTAGCAAGAAAATCAGGCTTGAAAATCAGATTAGCATGTTTGCACAATCGATATAATCTGCTCATCGTAAGAGTCCCAATATAAAAGCAAAGCATGTTTAGCAAGAAAATCAGGCTTGAAAATCAGATTAGCATGTTTAGCATGTTTGCCCAATGGATACAATCTGCTCATCGTAAGAGTCCCAATATTAAAGCAAAGCATGTTTACCTAGCATATTTGCCCAATGGATACAATGCATGAACCTCTTTGAAAATTATGGAGTACTACTCCCAAAATAGCACACAACTAAATCATATAAAAGCAAAGCATGTTTAGCAAAAAAAAATCAGGCTTGATTTGAATGGCTCACTTTGTTCGAATTGAATAGTTCGACCCCGTGTCAAGTTTTTCTAATTTTGCATCACTGCCTCTATAGACTATAAATATGAAAGAGTCTCAATAGATGCGACATGTTTCTGGATGCATGAGCTGCTAGTCGTCATCCACATCGTCAAAAGCCTTGAGGGCAGTTTCGAAAGAAAAAAAAAAGCCTTGAGGGCAATGTATATGCAATGATGCTTCTAATTCATCATTATAGAGAAGCCTTAGATCAATTCGACGAGTAAAATCTTGGAAAAAGGGAAACCACAATCACCATGATTTATTTACGGTTATTTAATCATGTGGATTGTAGGCAATTGTAGTCATTATGCGTGCCACTTAAAGTTATAGTCGGACCATGTGGCAATTGTGGTAATTTAATTGCGTGCATTGCTGCTATCCAAAGTTGATTCTCAAATATAAATAATAGTGTTTTAGGGTCTGCTCAAGTATTGACTTTCAGGAGAAACTCCCACCCCAGCGCCGCTCCCCGCAGCGAGGCGCACGGGTGGCAACCCTAGCGCCGCCCGGCCGCTCCCCTCCCCTCTCCTCCTCTTCCCCGCTGCGGCGCTACGGAGTAGGCCACCGGGCAAGGCCGGAATGGCGTGTGGCGGGCGTCTTTCCTCCCGTCAGGGAGGTGTGGCGGCATCGGGATGCAGCGGGCCGGCGGCGGCGATCTGCTTTCGAGCCACGTGGGGCTCGGCAAGGTAGCGTCTTCAGTGCGTGACAACGCCCGACGAGAGGTTCGTGCAAGCGGGTGGCGGCGGCCGGGGTGGGGGTGGTGCGCCCGTCGTCCCCCCTCTCCCCATCAAGCCGCGCCGCCATTGGAGCCGGCTTAGGCTTTTTGCGGCATGGGCGGCCGGATCACGGGGGCCACGGTGGGCGGCTCGGATCGGCGTCGGTGGTGTTAGCCATTGCGGGCAAGCGTGCAAGTCACGGGGAAGCTTGGCCTGCCGCGTCACGTGCCCGTCCCGTCGACATCTGTTGGCGGAGGAGGTGGAGGTGCGGACAAAGGGTGTAGAGGTGGAGGAGACCTACAGGACCGGTGATGTGAGAATTTGGGATCGAGGCCTCGGCGTGGGTGGATGCGTGTGGCGTAGTCGTCCGACGATGCTTCCGGACGGTCGTATCTAGGCTTTTAGGCGATGGATCCGGTCCTCTTGCGGTCCTAGGGCTCGGGGCGCTGCGGTGCATGGAGGCGTGGGTGGCCGTGTTACGGTGGCCATCCGGTGCGCCGATTGAGGTCGTATCGCTTGTGGTGGTGGTGCACTTCCCAAGTTTCATTACTACGGATCTAGCAGCAGCGTAACAAATGGATCTCGGTGGGGACAGTCGTTGTGTCAAACGGCGGTGGCGCCTGTGGGTGCCACTTCCTCGCTAGAGGCGTTGTCACTCTCTCCACCACTGAGCACCTTGGAGATCTTTCGGGATGAAAATCGATGTCGGTCTTCCTGCACGTCGGGCGGCGATGACATCTTCGCATGTCATGCCCCTTGTTAAAGGTGTCGCTTTGGAAGATTCATCCTTGGTTTGTTAGTCTTTGTGCCAGCCTAGTATCTCCCCTAGATTCCTTATGTTATTCTTGTTCATACGGCGGTGTATTCCAAAGCAAGCCGAATGCCTTGAGATGACTCTCTCGAGCTTCTAAAGTTTTATTTCCTTTTTTTTCTTTGGCTGTGGCCTCAACGTTGTAATAATTGAACCGATTCTACTTTTTGGCGGATGAAAACGGGTATGAAATACTATCCATTATTTTTTAAAAAAGCTATGGTCTTTTATAGACAATTTATGGAGGCAAATTTTTTTTTTGCAGATAGCATGGAATATAATGCTACAGTTTTCACACAAGGTTCGACTTCATCTAATTTATATAAAAGAAATCCAATTTTTTAAAAGCACATATTTTTTTTTTTCGAGACCGCGACTTCACGCGTTTTTCATTAAGAAGTTTAAAAGCACATATTGATTGGCTAAATTTTGTCCTTTGCACAATGCATGATAGCTAGATATTTGTGTGCTTTAAACAACAGATATTTGCCTAGCAGCTTTGACAAAAAAGATATTTCATTATTTAATTGTATGAATATAATTTCACACTCTGAAATAGTGACGTTTAATTTTTAGATTTTCAAAAATTTTGTCGCAAAAATCATCTAAAATTATGTAAGGTTAGTTTTCCTGTTTTAAAATAGGAATAAGAAAGCTGCCAGTTCAAATACTGATAGACATGTTTGTCTAATTTTGTAACATATATAGTATTGTTTCTTAATTACCACATCAATCAAACAGTAATAAAAAGATCTGAATATTGTACTCGTATTACGCTTCTTCAGTCATTAGGCATAAACAAACATTTGCGTGCATGGATGCATATAAATACGTGTGAATGGAACCTAATGAACTTGGGAAATTACAATCAAAACCACAAGAAATCCATAACAAAAAAATCTCCAGCGAATGGATTCCTGGGTCGATCAGCGGGGGACCAGGGTTTCGAAGCAGTTGAGCCCGTCAATTCCAGGGCGAACCGCGGTTTCAGCTGCTGCTGCTTGCAAGCAATCTCACCGCTGGTGAGCTCCACCTTCACCTGCTGCCTTTTGCTGCTGCTGGTGGCATCTGCAGGCACCTGTACTACTGCCGAGCTCGCCAAGAACTGCATTCCAAATGACAAAACAGCATCATCAAGTAATTAACTGGTCAGAGTTCAGATCAGGGATTCAGGGAGAGAACATTTAGCATCATGGTAGGATTTGTAGAAAACCTTGCTCTTGAAGCCGTCGCTGGCCACTTGCGAAGACAATATAGCATCTGTAGAAGCCATGAGGCCGGGCTGTATTGAGCTACTAGTGTGCTGGGAGCTGAGTGTTGTGATTTCACTTGTTACTCTGTTACTGTGCAGTTTTCAGCATATAATAAAAAGCATAAGAATGGTCTCTCTTTCATTCAATATATATATAAGCTTCATCATCCTCTGTAGAATGGAGGAGAGGAAGTGTTGTTTCAGTGGCTACCTAGCTTAAGATGAGGATAGGGCTATCTTCAGTACATGAGCCTTGGTGTTATTTGACTCCACGTAGCTCGCTCCTGTGAGCTTTTGTAGTTTAGCAGAAAAGCACGGTGACAGCACCATTGGATCTTCTTATCCTCTTTGAAGGAATTGTGCACTTTCTTTTTTGCTGTATAGTATAGATGGTGATGCATGGCAAATGGCAAGCAAATATATTTAGCAATAGATAGGAGTCTTTAATAATCTATATCTATATCTACTAATAAAGAGAGAAAATTTCAGTCCCACCTCTTTTTTCACCACCGTTTTCCACCTCTTTTTTCACCACCGTTTTCTGCCCGGACTCTGTCCGAACGCTGGAGATATGGATATGTACGTTTACATGTGGCCTGGTTTATTAATGGATTTTAGAGCTACGTGTTGAGGAGATTCGTTGCAATCTGTATATTCCTTTCTTGGTCATGGAGTTGATCCCGACTACTTGAGTTTAGCCCCCTATATAAACTGACCTTGGCCACCAGGGGAGTTCCTTGGCGTTCGAGTTCCTTCCGTTCTCACGCATCGACGCCTGACGACCCGCTCTCACGCCTCCACACATCACGCCCGACTCCCGCTGCTCAACTCGCCGACCATGCTGCTTTTGATCGAGTGCGCGACCGATCAGTACTCCGACTACTCGATTACGTTCACGTATAGAGATCGATCCTGCGGTGTCGGTCATGATACTCACGAATTGGTTACGATTTCCTTTGTTGTTCAAGTTTTGCTTTTTCGATTTCTTTCATTCTTTTCTCGGGCTCGGTTAAGTCCGGTTACCTTTTCTTTTTCCATACCGTTTTATTTATTTTCCACACATTCTATTGGGCGTACGTGCGTGTTTCCATTTAATTATTTTCATGTTTTACATTCAATTAAATATGCATGTGAATATGAAAATACGAAAGGTACATAAATCTATCTATATCTATACCTACTAATAAAGTGAGTAAATTTATAATGTCTAGCTTTCTAGATAGAGATACGAGTCCAACTTCGACCATGGATTGCATTAAACAAAATCATACTAGGAAACGAGTCCTAAACGGAGATACGAGTCCAACTTCGACCATGGATTGTATTAAACAAATCATACTAAGAAACGAGTCCTGATTGGACAACTGAGCTCTTTTACAAGAACATGGAAAGATATCAAACTAGGTGCGACTTATATAAATTTATATTATGGATTTTGGATTAATGATATCATTTTTCAATAATATTCAATAGCTTTTTTCTCCGTTGCATCGCACGGGCACTTTTCTTAGTAATAATAATCTATACCTAATCTATATCTATACCTACTAATAAAAGAGAAAATTTCAGTCCCCTTTTTTTTCCACCTCTTTTTCCACCACTTTTTTCCACCACCTTGCTTCCGTGTTCATGTAGGATTCTACTTTATTTGCTTTTTACCGACACCAAATCAAAGCCAATCGCCGTCAGAGTCCTAAGTCGGTTGGTTATCCGTGTGTATAAATATATATGGCACGAGCCCCCGAATCCACCAATGCAACAAGCAGGCAATACTCCGTATCTATCAATAATCTCTCATCTGATCATCCCTTTGCATGGCGGAGCAATCCCTTTGCATGGCGGAGCACTACTTTGAAGGCTATACGTATATACAGCCCATGTACCCAAACCCCATGTACGTGCATGCTTTGCAAGTTGCAACTCCACGGAGCCATACATCCGCCCGTCTGTGTAGTATCGATGTATATATCCTGCCGCGCCTCCCTACGACATCGTTGATCGCGATCAGATTCCTAAATCCATCGCCGATCACCAGACGGCAGTACAACTACAAGTCTACCGACATCGCCGATTCGCAGGCTGACGACAGCCTTCCCGTGCCACGTGCGTGGCATCCTCAGATCTCAGGTTCTCTTTGTATACATACTTTTATCCTAATCTTTATTCACGATTAATTTAGGTTTGGGATTTAGGATTTTGCCCAAAAGCATGGATCTAGATGTGAGGAAAGAAAAAAAAAGAAGAAAGACAGAGGGTTTCAGATTCTGTCTCAATGGGCCTTTGTGCCATGGACAATTCGAGCCGGGGCCTAGCTATTTTTTTTTTTATTTTTGGTGAAACAATAAACTTATAAATTATGTGGAAGGTTATATAAATAAAATAATAGTGAAACTATATTTTTAAGTTCTCTTTATTAGGTGTACATTCTAGAAAAAAATTATTATGCGTACTTCTATAGATCCATATTTTCTTTTATAATCTTATAGAGATTTTTTTAATCCTTAGAATAAAATACGAGGCCACACTACCATACGTGACAAATGTGTCTCCCTACGAATGGTGATTTAAGGAAATTTAATACTTCTAGATGACACGCTATCTAAGACACTCCTCGTCAGCGTTGGATTAGTTGTAGTGCGGCGTTCGACCCACGTCGCACCTTATACTACATTACGTTGATAGTAGTGTTTGAGAAGAGGTCGACGAGGTGGAACCACAACTGCCATATGGGTGTTCACACACTAAAAGAAATCAATCTTTTGACATAAAAAATTCTTTCTTTAACACCTAAATCTTTAGGCGAACAAAAAATAATATATGTTTTTTATTAACCCGTTGCGGCCGCGCGGGCATTTTTCTTAGTAATAATAAAAGAGCAGAAATTTCGCCAATCTGCCCCTATAATCTGTCCGCCTAATCCGCCTGTCCCTTCCAGGGCCTGTCCCTTCCACGCGTGTCCGTTGCCTCGACTGAGTCCGATGCAAATAGGAACCTCTCCCGATGGAACACGCCCCTGCCCGCCTCGATGAGTCCCATGCAAATAGGAACCTCGCGATGGAACAGGCAATCTGAAAAAAGAAACTTTGACAAAGACTCGCTTACAATCACGAATACAACACATGCAATCCAATCCAAATTGACCATAAACATAACCAAATTTACTATAAATTCTGCGGACCTCCTCAACAATCACCACCAGAACGAATTAGGCTGAAATCAGACGAGGTAAACTTCTCAGGGCCGCCCCAGGTTCGGCAACGCGCCCTCCGGCGCAGCCAGCTAGGTTAACCTCGTCGTAGCCTCTGTGCTCGCCGCCCGGGCGCCGAGCCATCACCTCCCGCAGCCCACGTGGCCAGGTGAGCCTCTGCGTCTTGCTTTGCCTAACTCGGACGGCCAGACGGGCGTCGCCCGTAGAGCTCGACCTCGGCGAGGCGGAACCGGCTTCGCCGGGCTCGAGCGCCCGGCAGGAAGGAGGGAGAGGCGAGTGGTGGGTGGCGGCACGGTTCCACCACCGGTACCTGCGAGCTTTGTCCAGAGCACCGCCGCGACGACGAGCCATGCCACGAACCGCTGCTTGAGTGCGCTCCACTGGCCACCCGCCGCGACGACGAGCCATGCCGCGACCGCCGCGCGCGAGTGCGCTCCACTGGCCACCGCCGCTCGCCCTAACCACAGCCGCCGGAAGAGCCACGCCGCTGAGCCGCCCGGGCGGGCGCGCTCCCCCAGACCGCAGCCACGAGCATGGGCGCCCGCCGCCGGCAAGAGCGCTCCGCAGCCATCGCCGCTCAAGGTCTGCGAGGATGAGATTCGAAGTCTCGACACGAGGCACAGCCACGAGGCCAAAGGCTCGCTGGTTGCGCCGTGAGCTGGGCCAAAGACATGGCCCATCCGCACAGGAATACCTTTTTCTTTCTTTTTGTTTTCTTTCCTTTTAAATTAGTTAATAATTCTAAGAATTGTAGAAAATCATAAAAAATCACACAAAATATCAAAACAGTTTTGTTACACACTTTTTTGACTAGGCTACAACTTTGTCGTCGCGTAAAACTATTACAAATTCATGCAGAAACGTCATAAAAGATATGGCGACAAAATTCAAAATTAAACAAGATTATGTGCCCTTTAAGTTTGAATAAAGGATACTGATATATTACCCATCACCCGTTGCAACGCACGGGCACTTTTGCTAGTACCTATTAATAAAGCGAAGAAATTTCCGTCGCCCACCCTCCGGACTACGGGATCGTCCTCAGCCATCGGATTAACATTAATGGTTTAGATCGATTGTCAGTCCGTCGCCAAAATTGATCCCAAGAACCGACTCATGAAACACAAATTAAAAAAAAGGAGTCGTAAGCAAGAAAGTGCAGCTCTCCGATCTTAACTGGACTCATACTGATGAAACACATAAAAAATAAAAAGGAGTCGTAACAGCAAGGAAAGTGCAGCTCTATTCTAACTAACATGAATAAGAATCATAATCTATATCTAACTCGTAACATGGATTGAATAGACCCAAGTGCAACCTGCCAAACAAGACTTAATTGGCTCGGTGCAGGCCCGACGCCAGGTCATCAAGGTAAATATATATATACATATATTGGAACCGTTCATGACCTTGGTGGGCTAATTTGAGATGGATAGAGAAAGAGAATAAGAAAGAATAGAGAAAGAAAAAAATAAATAAAGAAAATACAAAAGGAAAAAAAAAAAGACACATGGACGCATTTAGATGTGCAGAAGATGTTGCATCGGACCAAGCCATCGAAATTAGAGTTCACTAGGGACGTGGAGTTAGCGGATGAGGAACTCAACATCGAAAAAGATAGGAAGCGTGTCTAGAATAAGACTTTGATCCGGCTAACCGGTCATCGATCCACACGGCTGGCAGCTTGCGGCCGCTGGGATGCTAGAGTGCTCTACGTAGCGGCTCCTCGCCCCGTGTGACCAGCAAGGACATGACAGGATGCGAGCGCCAATGCGGGGCAACCGACGGACTTGCACACGGTAACCACTAGCTATGCAACAAGCTAGAGCGAATAAGTCGAAGTTTTGGTTGTTTTTTTTTTCCCGTTGCAAACGCACGGGCATATTTTCTAGTAATAATAATTTATAATAATATAGATATAGATTCTCCTGTATATGGGTTGCTGTTCCACGGTGTAACGCATTGGGACTCCGTTAATTGAGGATGTGTGTTTGATTCAGCATCTTCAATTATTTCTGCTATAAAAAGCAGAACACCAACAATGGGTGAAATTTGAAGCAATTTCTAAAACAATAGTACAATTCCACAACATCTTGAACTCTACTTTATTTACAGACGTGCCATAACATGCGTTTCATTACGAGAAAGGAAATTACGACACAACTACGAGAGATGCATTAAAACTCTTCAAGCGAGTGCCATTATCGGATCAATTGGACAATCCATAACATATATGTGGATTCCGATTTTCCAAGGTTCAAGTATAAGAAGGATAATCAATTCAGGCAGCCTTGCTCGCTGTATACACTTGATTTTGATCAATTACTTTTTTTTTTTTTTTTATATGTATTAAAACCTTGCTTTAGTTTTTCTGGCTGTCCAACATCTTAGAATTGGCCTTTTACCTCTATATATATATTTTATTCGATAAGAAAGGCAATGTATTTAGTATTTCTTCCTTTCAAATTGTAGAAACTATTTTAGTATTATTTTAGATTAAATTTCTCTAGATCCAATTAAATAAATTTTTTTAGAAAATTTAACTTAATTTTATTAAAAAATATGAATTCAGTATTTCTCACTCTGATTTTTTAGCACAATTTCTCAACAATGTAGAGTCCAATTGTGTCTCCCACAAAAGTCCAATTGTGTCTCATATTTTGAAGCAGGCCTAGCCCCAAAACATGTGGGCTCAAAGGTAAAACTAGCCCAGCCCATCCGAATTACTCGTAAAAGGTGCCCACCGACCCAACCGCGCCGAACTGCAAAGGAGAGAAGAGAAGAGAAGAGAAGAGAAGAATCGCATCGCTGAAACCCTAGCCGCCGCCTGTCTCCTCCCTCTCCGGTCTGCGACGCGACGACGGCGGAGGTATTCCTCTCTCCTGCTCCTATTCGGGGATCCTTCGTCGCTCCGTGAAAGCCCAGCCCCTGGGACTGATCCGCTCCCCGTTCGATTTCTGTTAGGGTTTTGCTGCGGGGGATTTGTTTGTCGCCGACTCGTCGTCGCCGGCTGCCAAGATGAGGCCGGTCTTCGTGGGGAACCTGGACTATGACACCCGCCACTCGGAGCTCGACCACCTCTTCTACCGCTACGGCAGGGTCGAGCGCATCGACATGAAGTCAGGTCTGCCCGCACTTGCATTCCCTCCTGTTCCATACACTTCCTTGTTTATCGTCGCCTTCGGTCGGTTTAGGTTCGATCTCATCTTATTCTGTATGTACCTAGCCAGTTGGTATATCTTGATGTGTGAATTTCAATGAATTGAATTGAATTGACAAAAAAGGTGGGGGATTCCCCTGTTGTGTATACAAAATAGAATACAGGGAATGAGAGTTTTGTACCGTAAATTGTTTGGATGAGATTCAGAATTAGTGTTTCCAGTTATTCTTTGTTGATTAGCTAATGTGATTGTTGAAATAGTTCGTCATCTAAGTTTTGAACACGCTATGCCACTTGCAAATCTTTTTTCTGTCAAGAACTTGGGCAGATATGTTTTTAAGCTGGGACCGAAATTGAAGTGAGTAGGATACTCTGATACCTTATGGTTGTACTGTACTGTACTTGTGTTACATCTTCTTCATAAGGAGCACAGACTTCCACGTGTGTGCTGCTCCATGCGATGTAACCGCAGTTTATGTGTAATAGTAGGCACAGATGTTTAAATTTTTACTCTGGCGCAGGAACTACCAGGGCAAAACATAACTCCCCGGCTCTCCTCAACTCCTGAAATTCCTTCCATTCACTGACCTTCACTTGAAACCATCTGTTCATGTGTGTTACTGCTGCTCGAGCATGTTTAGCGGGATTGTGATTCATGCCATGCCATCAGCACCATCGTGCCTTACCATGCCACGACCTAGAAGTATCACCAACATGACAACATGCTATGTGTACTGTATTGATAAGCAAGAGTTCTATTTATGGTGAAGCATGTTCAATGTCTCCAGTCATTATTTCTTACTTTGGATATAAGTTGTTCAACACCATGCTTACATCTCATCATGAATGGAATCTACCACTCTAGTTCTCTTCATACCATCAGAACCATGCAGGTGCAGTACTTTTCTGATTCTTTTAGGTTTGGATATACTGATGTGTTGAGTTGTTATTGTAAAAACAGAAGTGGAAATATTCTCGTGATTGTTTGGACATTGGTTGTTCAAATTTTTATCCTTCTGACTTGCATATTTATATCTGTAGGCTTTGCTTTTGTCTACTTCGAGGATGAACGTGATGGCGATGATGCCATACGTGCTCTTGATGGTTATCCATTTGGACCTGGCAGACGCAGGCTTTCCGTGGAGTGGTCACGGGTAATTCCTTGCATTATTTTGTATCCCCTACCCTTAGCCGTAGTGGTAAATTGATTAGCTAATGTTTGTGCGTTATCATGCTGTGGTCAGTTCATTTGATGATTCAGATTCTTTTTTTTTTGTGATATTATATAATGCAGGGTGAACGAGCTGCTAGACGTGATGGTAACAAACCAGAACCAAATACTAAGCCAACTAGGACATTGTTTGTCATTAACTTTGATCCAATCAACACAAGAGTCAGTGATGTTGAAAGGCACTTCGCACCATTTGGGAACTTATCAAGTGTTCGGATAAGGAAGAACTTTGCTTTTGTCCAGTTTGAAACACTGGAAGAAGCCAGAAAGGCTCTTGAAGCTACTCATGCTACGTAAGCCTCCTTCTCTGGAAACTTGTTTCTATGTAGCTGTTTTGACAGTATCAAGTCCATAGAATGAGCAAAATATGACCTCCACTGACTGACTCAGTATTTGGGGTTTAGAATTTCTAAATATTCCTTGCATTTTCTGTAAATTATAAAAGAAAGCGTAGGTGTACAGTAAATGTTAAAGTTTGTGAGTTTTCAATAATTATTAACTTGTTCAGAACTTGACATTTAATTTCTATGTAAATTCCGTGCATCTATACCATTTAATTTAACTGTAGACACTAAACTCATGTCATTAGCTTTGATGTATACCTCTTTGCACTGTTGGTAGTATTTTTTTTCTTGCTCATTTGCACTGCCCATATGTAATAAATATGCTAATTTGCCCAACCCTTCTGCAGGACACTTTTGGACAGGGTGATTTCTGTTGAGTATGCCTTTAGGGATGATAATGAACGGAGTGATAGGCATGACAGCCCAAGAAGAGGTGGTGGCTATGGTAGGCGGGGTGATAGTCCAGTGTTCAGATCACGTCCTAGTCCAGACTATGGTCGCCCAGCAAGTCCTATATATGGCGGTTATGGCAGGAACAGAAGTCCTGTTCGTGATCGCTATCGGAGGTAATGCCCTTGGATTGTTTTCATTGGCGTGCATGTTTGTCCTGATGTCCATGTCACATGAATATAGCAGGGCTTCTGGAGCCCTCTTCATGATAATAGGACATCTTGGTAGTCTCTTGTACTTGTACCAGTAAGTTAAGTGATTAGCGCCTGCATTTGTTTGTGATTTCTCTTTTTTGTTATACCTACTTCCATCGTGGTTTATAATTTACTTGAATTTAAGGTTTAGTCTGAGTCCTGAATTCATGCTTGATGTTTCTTTGAGCAAACCTTGGTCACCTTGGTCCTATGGAATCTTTTTCTCAGAAAATACATGATGTGCCGTGTAACCTTCCTTGGTTGCAACCTTTTTTTATTGAGCCTGCAATTTTCAGCTTACTGCTTTCTTTTAGTATTTTTATTACTTATTTGGGCTTGTCTTGTTATATTATCTAATCAGAGCGCAATTGCATATTCTGCAGATCCCCTGCTTATCGATCAAGGTCCCCACCTGTGAACCGAAGAGCATATAACTAACCGAGAACTATCTGTAATGGTGCAATGGGGCTGCTGCTCATATCTGCCTTTTTTCAGGGCTGCACCCAGTAGCAAGAACTTACTGTACCCGTACTGAAGTGTCACCTTAATTGCCTTAAACTCGTGTATCTAAAGTGGCCTGTACTTAGTTATGCTATGTGACTGTTTTACAACATGAAATATTTTCATATGGCTGCTGTCATTTGTTTTGCCCTGAAATGCTCTCTGAGCTCTATTGTCATTTGTTTTGCCCTGAAATGCTCTCTGAGCTCTATTTTACAGATTTTACCGTCCTTTGTCATTGCTGCTATCTGTTATAGTTCAGGCTTTGTTAATGGGAGATTCTCATTTGATTGTTCTGTGGGTTATAAAATCTTGGTAGTATTATTACCGAGTATTTATTGATCTTCAGAATCTACATCTGATGACTTTTCCATAAGCTATGATGACTTTTCCATAAGGTAGGCCACACCGCCACAACCATAAGCGCAGTCGTGGAGATCTGGATCAACATTGTAATTTCTTTTGCCGTTTCAAGTTGAGTCAAACTATGATTTTTATTTGATTAATAACTAGCAAAAAATGTCTGTGTGTTGCTACGGGACACGTGATTTATCATATAATTCTCATGTCAATAGTAATAAACTATCTATTTCAATGAAAATTATTAACTAGGATAAATTCAACTTTAAATAAATCAAATAAACTATAAGACCGATCGTCCTTAGATTGCGTATTTGATCGGTGGAGACACATGGAGAAGATGGGCGCATTGGATCGAGATAGCAACCATAGTTATACCAACTAAAAATTCTATTATGTATGTCTTTTTTTCCCTATACGCATTCAGTGATTATATGACCCAACTGAATTACTAATATGGTAATATGGAGCATAAACCTCAACTCTAAAAGCCTAGGGAGAAGGAAATAGCCATTGCCATATTTTCAAAGAAACAAAAAAATTCATCCAAGTACATGTCCTTCAAAGACATATCACTCCATGGCCATTGGAACAATAATCGGAGTAAGTTTACGTATCTAGAAATTAGGACTTTGAAGCTATTAAGATAAATAAAATAAGGTGTGTCAAACACCACATGAGTTCATGTAGTGTGATGGTAAGCTCTTGGTATTTGATTTGTGGACACCACGGTTTGAATCATGTCCTTGCAAAGTATTTTTGGTTTTTTTCCTCGCCTAGTGGGTAGGTGGGTTCAGTGGCAGTGGGCCGGTCGTGAGTGTCAGGTTGGAGTGGCCTGCGATTGGGCCAGACACATGACTGCAGATTGGCTTGGTCTGCTAGCTGGAGTGGATTGCTAGTGGACCTTGAGAGCGAGTGGAACTTAATTAAAGTAAGCTAGATGCCTAAATTTTTGGATTTTTAGTATTTTTGGTGTAGATATAGGTATAACTATAGGTATAGATATAGATTATCCTAAAATTTTGGCCTTTTAAAGCATCTCCAAGAGTTTGGCAAAATATGTTTTTTGTCAACTTGGCAAAATATATGGCAAAGGAAAAAAAAAATAACCCATCTCCAAGAGTTCCCCATAATTTACTTGGCAATTCACATAGAAGTGTTGCATACATATATGTTCACCAAATTAAAATACTGAATGAGTACCCAGTGCCGGCTCTAGGGGGTGGGCAGCCAGGGCGCCGGCCGGGGGCCCATGGTGGTGGGGGGCCCAAGAGGATATATGTATTTAGTACCTATAATCATGTATTTGTTATATATAATAGGACTTTTGATTTGGAGGCCCATTATAATTGACAAAGCAAAAAATTCCTTGGTCCTGTACGTAACCAGCAGGGGCGACGTTTCGTGTCCGGAGTACAATCGATCGTAAGTTCGTAACTTTCCTCCCTGCCGCTGGTCCTGGCCCTAGACCTAGTGTCGATCCAATCTTATGGTCCTCAGTCTCACGGTAAGAAATCGGCTCCTTAGCTATAGGATTTTCCCAAATTAATTACAAGAATTATACTCCCTCCGTCCCTAAAATGTTTGTCGCCTTGCGCTTTCGATCTGAAAACCAAAAAGCGACTAATATTTTGGGATGGAGGGAGTCATTAGCTTTTCGAGGATGGAGGGAGTAATTCATTGTTTTTATTTGAATATCATAGATGTTACCTTCGAACATTTGTCCTCAGAAAATATGATTATTTCCTAGTTGTTGTTGATAATGCAATTGCTTTATTGACTAGTCGATTTGAGAAGCTAAAGGAATTTGAGGAATTATTTGGTTTCTTATTGAACTCAAAAAAATCTGAAATACTTGGATTATAATGATCTATTAAAGTGTTGCACTACTATTGTAAAGAAATTTTCTCATGACAATGTGTCTGATGTAGAGTTGGATGATTTTTTTTCTCTGAACTAAAATGGCTGTGAAGTTCTTTGCTAGAAGAATTGATGTCAGCAGTTGAGATTCTTCACACCAAATGTCTCCATTGCATATCGAATTCTGTTAACCATTCCAAAGGATGACGGTAGCATCATTTAAAAAGAAGTTTCTCCAAATTGAAACTTTTGAAAAATTATTTGAGGTCAACTATGTCGAGAAGGATATTATGGACGACATTGATCTTATACTATAAAGAATCTTTTATTCGAATACTATATATGTACAAGAGTATAAGAATAGTTATGTTTCAAAAAAAAAAGAGTATAAGACTAGTTCAATGGGCCCATATTTTCTTGCTTGCCCATAGGCCTTTGAAATTACAGAGCCGGCGCTGTGAGTACCATGCACGCCTACATAGTACCATATGCACATCGGCTTCAAGAGCAGCCAGCGATGAGCATATAGCATATAGCCAGCAATGAGCATATAGCCAGTCATGGACGTGACCAAGGCTGGGACACCCAAGGCCAGTCGGCATGCATGACATGGCCAGGCACCGGCAGCCAGGGGACAGCTGCGGATGGGGATCGGGAGGGGATCACGTTGGCATGAACGCGGCTGAGGCAAATATGCGGCCGCGGAGGCAAATTCACCAAGCCATCTACGCACACGGCAACAACTGGCCTTCAGCGTCGATGAAGCGCGGGAGATCGAGCGTGCTCCCCTTCGTGGACGGAGATCGGGCTACAGCGAGGATTTGCTGGCGGCGCTCACGGGGAAGAAAAGCTTCGCGCGTCGAGGGGAACCGATCGCTAAAAGCTTTGTCGCGCGTCGATGCCTTATTTCGGTATTTTCATTGGGCTGTTTTAGAGTCCAGTATAGATACAGATGAGAGGTGAAAGAAAAAAAGAGGTGGAAAAAAAAGTGACAGAAATTTTCTCTCTTTATTAGTAGGTATAGATTAATAATTTGACTGATAATTTTTAACTACTGTCATACATACTTGATACCATTTGTAGTGAAGTGACCCTACAGTCTTAAGTTTATATTCATAAATAAATAATATAGTAATAAATAAATTAATGATCAAAGTGTAATTTAGGAGTTGTCATAAGACGCATTCAACAATGTATGCATACTCCACCTTTGGATGATTTTGACGATAGATCTTGAGTTGATGACTTAATTACCATTGTGAAAGAATACTGCTTGGTCAAAATTAGAAAATTTTGATTCAGGACAAAGCTAAAAATGATAATTTGGAGCGGAAGGAGTAGTTTTAATTGTTCTTTCTTCTAAAAGTTGTTTAAATTTAAAGCTTTATTGTAAACATTGCCAAAACTCACAAACATAAGACAACTAGATTTGTCAAGCAAATTTAAAAAAAACCTTTCATAAATAAACATGATTATGTGATGCTTATATGTTCACTGGGATTTGAATTTGAAGTCTTTACATCAAAATTTGGATGTGCTTAAATTTAAAATCAAAATAGGAAACCTTCCTGTTGTAACCAGCATGGGCCAAATATTGTTTTCGACCGAAACAACCTAGCAGCCCGAGCATTTAGGCCAACTACGTTTCCACCTTGGCCCCAAACGGTAGGAGCCAAAAAAAAAAAAAAAGATTTGGCAAACTTCGTGAAAACTGCAATTGTTGCACTTGCACCAATCATCATGCATCATGAATACATACAAGTTCTTGATCACCGAGTGCCCATAATTCTTTGTACTCATACAAATATCGCCTGTGATTACAGTGAAATAATAAAATGGAAAAACATGTATACCACTTATATCATCATTTCAAGATCACTACTATCGGACGATAGCAAGAGGAATGAAGGCTGCTGCCTTTTCTTTTTATTCAATAAACAATTAACTGATGATGGTTCACTCTAAATTTCCTTCAAAATTCGTTGGACGCCTATAAATTTTCTGGGAGCTAAAAAAGTATGTCTTCTTGCCCCTTGCTAACTGAATATTCTCCCTACTGTATCATGATGAGGCCACTGCAGACGCTGTTGGAATCGGAACATCAACTAACCGCTCCAGCATTTCCAATTGGTCATAAGGTGCTATCTGCAGAAGCATCAGGTATGCATGCACTTTTTAGGAAATGGATACGACAGCTTATGTGAGTTTTATAACTTCAATAGATTCCACATATGACAATACTTAAGATGAAGTGAATCCAAACTTTATCGTATTTTACCTGACTAAATCCATCAGGCCAAGTTATAGAAACTGCATAGTTCCCCATCGGCCTAATCTCTTCTGGCTCGATGTCATCTGGTATATCACTGTACTGAATCTTCTGCTCCCCTGTCCATTCATCCTGTGGATACAGACTTTGTATTTGTAAACAAGGAAAAGCATTGTTGCGCAAATATGTTTACCATGCACAACCTATTTTTATTTAAAAAATACATAAGGAATTATTTAAAAAAAAAATGAATGGCAAAGAGTGCTGCCTATCCATCAAGTAGAAATAGAAAATATAAAAGGACTACTTTAGATTTTTGTACTTTGAAGATGTGGCCCCTGGTCAAGTAGAAACATTCGAAATGTAATGACATAAAGATATGTTTGAGTTGCCATCATTAAGAACTGATGTTAGAATCACATATATTCCACATACTGAAAATGAAAGGCATATATACACACCACACTTTGAGCAGATCGATCATTCCGTCTAACTGTTGCCGGATGCAACAAGAACTCTTCGTCTGAATCTGGCACTTTCACTCTGATTGCTTTGATGGATCTATCATAGGACACCGCTGTTGAAACTGACAAACAGAAAAATAACAATTTATAAGAAAACTGTCTCTTTTATGTTAGTATGTATGTGTATTCAGAACATGTGTTGCACAATTAATTTGGTCTCTTATTTTGTGTCGATATTGAGGTAATCTCCTTCCCTGAACTACTTTTTCCATATATTTACCTTGTTGCCTAATTTTAGCACATTGTTGAACAACACATGCTCCAAGATTTTGAAATATATTAGCCACGTCCCCTAGCGGATCAGCCACCACCTCAGGAATTCCAGTATCTCCAGAAGAAGAAAGCTGCAAAAATACCAAACTGTGATTTCTGCTCTCTTATTCAGGGCTTGTTTGGATCCCAATTGGATTATAGTAATTAGATTATTTAGATCCCTAGATTATAGAGTTGGATCATTGTTAGCTAGTTAGAGTATAAATAATGGTTACAAATAATCCGGCAGTTGGATTATTTTAATCCAAACCATAACCTAGGATGTTTATATCACCTTCAGATTATTTATCTAATTACTATAGGGATCCAAACACCCCGTTAGTCAACAATAAGTAACTATTACTGAACTTACAGTTGGCCGTATTGGCAAATCAAAGAGGTGAGGTATTCCAAACTGCTGCACGACCTGAAATAAACATTGCCTTTTAGAAGAAATTCAACAACTATAAAAAGAGAAACAATGCTATGAAATAATTCAATGTCCTCTTTCAAAAAAATAAAATAAAAACAATGTCGATATCTTGCGGTCTTGCCTGAGTTCCAGAACCTTGTCCAAATGGGTAATAACGTTTTCCATCAGCATCAAAATAGCACATGTTCTCGACAACTGCAACACAAGGAACCTTGGAGAGGGAAGAGGATACAGAATATAGTCAATGCACGTTCAGGTTCATATATGTTAGACTTCTATAATGCATCACATTGTGCAACACACCTTCAGTTTGGAGAACATCCTTACTCCCTTTGCAACATCAATGAAAGCCAGCTTCTGAGGGGTGGTAACAATCACCGCTGCAGTCAACGGAGCCACCTGATATTTCAGACGTTATATTTCATAATGCTTTTAAGGACTACTGATGTTACTATATATGATTTGTACAGCATATATAGAGGCTGATGGTAGCACCTGACAGAGTGTTAAGTGTATGTCGCCTGTTCCAGGAGGCATATCAATGACAAGGTAGTCAAGTTCGCCCCTTTATGAATCAAAGGACGCTGTCAAATTCTTTAGTATAAGGAGACTAAGAACGTTCTCATAAATATAATTAGTGAGTTGACGAATCTTATTTATGTGCATGTGATTTCTTTTAACAGGTATCAATGCAAGTTTGCGTACCAATCAGTAGTGGTCAGCAGCTGATTGATGACTCCTGAAACCATTGGACCTCGCATGATCGCCCTTCCTTGTCCAGCAAATCCAAAGGACACCATTTTGACGCCCAAATACTCAGTCGGAAGAATACTTCTGTTTTCTGGGTTCTAAAAGGTAAGTCTGTTTACCATTATTAGTACAGGTACCAAATTCCATGCTAATACAGAAGTTCATCCAGGAGGTTTACCATCACTAGCAACCGGTTTTCAGGAGAAACCATAGTTGGTAAGCTTGGACCAAAGACATCAGCATCGAAGATTCCAACCCGGGCACCCATTCCAGCTAGTGTATACGCAAGATTTACAGCAACAGTTGATTTCCCAACCCCTCCCTGTGAAAAAATACTGAATCTTCTTTAGCGAAATGAATGATGAGATTTGTGGATATGCACGAAGTTACAGAATTCTTGCATGCCTTGCAGCTTGAAACTGCTATGATGTTGGAAATCTTCTGTAGTCCTTCCGGAAGCTCCCCTCCATACGTTGGCTGTGCTGGCTGTGCAGACATTGTGACATCTACCTTCTTCACCCATGGAAGTGCTGCAACAACCTCGTTCGCCTTTTGTTCGAACTGTACAGCACAAGCCAGAAGAGATTTGCACTTAAAATGGCTAGTATTTGGTACATTAGTTTTTGCACTCAGAAGTCAGAACGATAATGCAATCTTGTAAAAAGAAGTTATGAAGCTGATTGCTTTGGACAAGCAGATTTACAAATAAAATGTTTGCATCCACCAATCCACAAACAATATCTCATAGGTATAACATGAAGTTAAGATGTTTCTAACAGCCCAAAAGGCCTAAACAATAAAACAAACAGTTTTTGAGAAATCAGATACAGGTGCTATATATATATATATATACTTGCCTCGTCTTTGATTGGACATGCAGGAGTCGTCAACTCCAGACGAAATGAGACCTGAAATGTAGCCGTGTGAACCAAAAAATATCCCACCAATTCCAATTAATATGCAGATCACATACTAATCATGCATATTCCTAATCTGATGAAGGATTTCCATTTACCTCTTCTAAGGCCTCACTGATCTCCAAATCCTTGACGAACCCACATGACACGATGTCGGTGCCGAAATCAGGATCGATAATCTGGGAGAGGGCTATGAGCACATCCTTCTTGGCATCATCCACACAAGCCACGGTCGCGCTAGCTGACGAATTAAACCGATCGATGGAACGAGTTGAGCAAAATGCACACGTACTTACGTCACATAGGAAACATCAACTAAAACAGGTGGTGCTGGTGCGGGGAGCTTCCGAAGAAGTCGAAGCTTACCACCGGACGACGCAGACCTCATCACGCGTCGACGGCGCCGGCGGCAGGCGCGGTGCGGCGAGGGGAACCAGCAGCCGTGCGACACCGCGGCAAGAGCAGCAGCGTTTGCTAACAGTGTGCCTGCAGGAACCAAACCTCTCGGGGCTGCTGCTGCTGCTGCTGGTGGCGGTGCTGTGCGAAGGAGGTGGGGAGCGGGCGGCACGAGGAATGAGGCGGGCGCGGCATGGAGGGTCTGCATTGCCGACCGAACAAGACTGCCCGCCCTCACCTGGGCCTTGTCCCGTGGTGGCGGCGGCGAGCCGATGAGGTGGGCGAGGACGGCGGCGGAGCAGGCAAGGTGTGGAGGCGTGGCGTCGTGGAACGTGTGACAGACAGGCGAGCGCGGGAGATAAGGATTGCTGGATTGGACTCGTCTGGCCTCTCTTGGTCTAGCAGGGAAGGGGGTGGGAAGAAGGAAAAGAAGGCCAAGTGCATCGATAAACAAACCAAATAGACCCATCCGTTTGTTCAGATTTCATCCATTTCAATTGTACAGAAAAAAACAGTATACAGTTAGGGGAGCGTATGGTATGAAAAACCAACTTTTTGTGTGCAAATTATGAAAACTACAGTCAAAGTTATAGGATTTGGATGTAACGTCCATAAAGACAGTGAGTTTTTTTTTTTCTCTCTCCATCTTTTATGTTGTGACAACACTCTTGCATAAATAAATTGTTAATTTTGTGATTTTTCATTTGTCTTTATATCATAGCATATCAGTTTTTTTTGTCCTAGCTTGTTTGACTGTAGAAACAATTGCTAATTATCTTTGTGGCAACATAGATTAGATTTTGTTAGGTTTATGGTGTTGTCTATTCTCAGACCCAAAATTATAAATTATAATGTAATTTTATTATAAAATATATGCAGTAGCTGTTGTCTAAAAAGAAGTGCACTATAATTTAAATGGCTGAACTTTAGAGCAACAACAACACTGCTACTTAAAACACACTGCCTAATACTGTATTTGGGTAGCTATCTACTTTTATACTACTTAAATTTTGCTCCCTACTCCAATAGTTCTACCTAAACCTGACTACCAAAACTCATGCCAGTAGGCAATGACAAGCAGGCCCCGCTTGTCATTCTCTCTAGTGTCCTCTTGCTTTCTTGCCGGAGCAGATCGAGCACTGACGGTAGGGCAGGCCACAGTGGAGGCTCCCTGAGCGGGGCCGGCGGGGAGGGGTCAGGCCGCACGCTGGCACTGCCCGCCGTGGAGGTTCCCCTGCGGTTTGCCGTGACAGAGCAGGACCAGCCGAGGGACTTGGGGTTTGCCAACCCCACACTAGTGATAATCTCGGCATAGTTTTCGGTAAATTTTTTGAGTTTTTTTAAATTATCCGGTACAACATAGACGGCTATAATACTCACGCTTGAACGCATGTTCGAAAACTCTACTCCTACTAGGACCTCCTGACTGTGTGACTTTGATCTATTAAAATTTAATGTAAATATGATTTGTGAGTCTATGAATATGAGATATTTTTTCAAATTTGAATTAAGGAAGTTGAGTAAAGCTGGCCCAACCTGTTGGCCGTGTCTTGTTCGGCCAGTTCGGCATAAAAATAAAAATAGACTTATAGTAATGCCATTTCTAGGTCAATACTTTGGCCCATAAGGCCACTTCAACATGGGCCGAAGCTGTGGCGGCGCATGTTTCTCGATGACGCACATACCCTTGTCCATGTTGGTGCTGACACCCTCGTCCTTTTCCATGTTCCTGCTAGATGAGCAGTAACTTAGGGCGTGTTTGGTTGCCCGCACCCAGACATACACATGCATCCCGGCATGCAAACCCGCCGTGTTTGGTACCGCGGCGTCTTCCCCGGCCTGGCTCACCTGTGCAAAATCCCCTCCCAAATTGGCTCGAAGAGCGCCAAATCGGCGTTCCTCTTCCGGCTGGCAACCGTGCTTCCTTGGCATGAGCGCTAAGCGATTCCGTGCATGGGGAGATGGCGCCAAGTTTCTAGGGTTCTTGCCGGTTCCCGCCATTCACCGCCTCCTCCCCGCTTCTTCTTGTCGCTCCAGTCTTGGCGGCCGCGGTTCTTCTTCTTTTCTTCCTCTAATCCGCCCGTCCATTTTATCGATTCGTGTCGTGCTGATGCTTCTCTCTATCGATTTGTTGAAGGTGTCATGGATCCAACACTTCTTGAATCAGGTGAGGTTTTCCCCAAATATTTCTCCTTTTTTGTATTCGGGTTTTGGAAACCCTAGGTGACATTTGTGCCTGATCTCGATGCAGGGACACCGGATCTATGTTCTTGGCTCTTATTTCCGTAAGGAGGATCCATGTTCTTGGCTCTCCTGTAATTTTTTTTCTGTACTACAAATCGAAGCTTTTGTGTGTTAATCCCCATTGCCTTGTTTGTGTTCTTGCAGATCTGACCACCCTGACCTTCTGTTGGGCTTGTGCGATAGCTATACCTGCGTTCTTTGATTGTGATGCATGTCCTACTTTCTGAGATTATCAGCAAGTATGTGAAGTTACCATATTTTCTGAGCTATTGACCTAGTCTATGATGATGACATTTGTTTCTGAGCTATTGACCTAGTCTGTGATGATGACATTATTTTTTATTGGCGATGATGCCCCTTTTTATTTGATACTACACTAAATCTGAGACAATAGTGAATAGCAATGATGGTCCTTTTTAGTTGATACTACACTAAATCTGAGACAATGGTCAATAGCAATGATGGTCCTTTTTAGTTGATACTACGCTAAATCTGAGACAATGGTCTAGCAATGATGGTCCTTTTTATTTGATTGTACATTATTGCTGAGGCTTTGGGCATGTGCTATGATGATTATTTTTCTATGATTGTACATTATTGTTGAGGCTTTGGGCATGTGCTATGATGATTATTTTTTAAAATGATACTACACTACTGCTGAGGCTTTGGGCATGTGCTATCATGAAAACTAGGCTATGGATGAAAAGATGATCCCTAATGAGGTTGTGTTTCCTGGAGTGAATGGTGAGCTTGTGGGTGCTGAGGGTGTTTCTATTGCCATTCATGTGAACTTTGTTATTCTAAACTTGATGTGGGCAATCTGAGCACATGCCCTTAGCCTGTGATGTTTATTCATTTCATTTAGGGACCTGTCCATTGCCTGTGATGCTTTTCCATTAATCTAAGCACCTGTTTCCATTGCTTGTGATGCTTTTTCATTACTCTGAGTACATGCCGTTAGCACTCATTAATCTGAGCACATGTTTCCATTGCCTGTGATGCTTTTTTCCATTGTCTGTGATGCTTTCCATTAAGCTGAGCACATGTTTCCATTGCCTGTGATGCTGAAACAAAATTTAGTTTGGCTAGTGGTAACCATACCACCAGCAACAAGTGGTGACTCCACCGGGTTGTATGCAGCCAACCAAACATGGTGCCTGCATCCCCAGAATTCGAAGTCTTATGCAAGGGAAGGGAACCAAACACCAGTTGAGTGCGGGACGGTGTTGTTGGGATGCAACCAACCAAACAACAACCCATGCATGCACTTGGCCTAGCTCGCGGGCGCCTGGCTGGTTCATGCGACCTGGGCTGGTACATGAACCAAACACGCCCTTATTCCCTGAGATAAATAGCATACTCTAGTGCGCACATAGGTAGCATAGCTTTTATACCTAAAATAAAGCAAATATAGTTATGAATTCATGTTTATTTTTTTACTATTAGTGACGACAACCAGACTGTAATTATAGTATTCTGTGTACATAAGAATTTCAGCGGCACATGCTAAGATCGAAAACAGGACCAACTAAGGTAAATGTGTTAAAAATATCATAGATGTTTTGACTATGAATGGTCGTGTGGAACACCACCCAGACACATGGACCGGTGAGTGCTCTTTTGCTACCTACACTAGGAACCCGTCCCAAGAAATTTGGAAGGTTGAATTACCTATTGCTGACCTATGCCATTCTAGTCTGTTGATGCAACCCTATAAAAAAAGAACGAAGATTGCGTAGCGAAACATATGAGGGTGGAGAACCAATGGGCAAGTGGACTACATGCACGACAAGGATGGGGCACTTGAAGTATGTGCTTTCTTTGAGATGGGCTTTAGGGACACCAGTAATTTGGCTGCTATACCAATGCCAGATGTGCGCATGTATACGAACACGAGGCAAATCGTCATGTCTGAGTGGGTGCATGCGTGCACACGATCTATACTTATACCCACTTATGGTCACCTGACTGCTCTTCTAGGAGTGGTCCCTTATATTACATAATAGGTTTTAGTAGCTTGTGCCAATGCGTATTTCTAGCCCGTTCTAGAGTGATATGTAGGAGTTTATGTTAATGTCAATCCATGTTCTTTTTTATCGCGGGCTATGAAAAAAATAGCGTCGACTTTTTCTAGACGCTATTCGGCGCTATAGCGCCGCTTATAGCCGCCGCTTATATAGCGGCAGCTCTGTATGATAGCGCCGACTAGCGCTACCGCTATAGTGCCAATAGCGTGGAAATAGCGCTATAGCGCCAATAGCGCGCTTTTTAGCGGCGCAATAGCGTGGAAATAGCGCTATAGCTCCAATAGCGTCAATAGCGTGGGAAATTGACAATAGCGTCGCGGCGTTTCAATTGACGCGTGTTGGTAAATCTAACGTCACTATAATAAAAGGTGGAGTTAATCTCACCTTAGGCCATAAGTCGTCGAGACACTCGGTGTGGTTCATCTCTTAACACTACTATGTGCTAGGTTGTCATCCCCAGCAAAGACAATGCTAGGAAATGCATAGGTGATACTTGTGAATGTGTTGTTTGCAATCTATAAGAAATAATAAAAAGTCTATCCAAAGCGTTTACGCATATAAATACCACTTTTGTATCATTTCACCGAGTAATCCGTGTTTTGTCATTTATATTCTACCACATGGAGAAATAATTAAAGATGTACTCATATATAATTGATAAGTGGCGTACTTATGAGAGATTCTATCACTAGTGCTAACTTTAGCAAGGGTAAGCCAATAATGATAAGAATATGATAATGATAAATAAAGGCAGAGGCATCACACACGAGATGGGAATAGACTACTATAAGTTAGACTTAACATTGGACTACTTTAAGAGACGTAATTTTATATAACATTTAATCTACTAAGTCATTACATCTACTCTAAGGCGTATGTTATCATATATAGCATAGTAAACTCTAGATCATGTATCCGGACGACTATCAAGGAAAATCAAGAGCGAAACAAGATATTCCCCATAATCATTATCCACGTGTCTTATAGTCGGAGGGTGGACTCCAAAGGACTCAACAGATCAATCACTCCCGCGATCTACCACACGACCGGAATATAAGGTGCATTCGCGAGTAAATCATATATAAGCACCACGCTTACATAAATATCTCTACCACCTAACCCACTCGAGTATTGAATTAGGCGCTCTACGAATAGATACATATATCTATCATAAACTACATCTATATCAAGCATACTATTAGAATAAAAGTAAGAACATAGCAAACAAACACATATTATTAATAAAGAGCAAAGTCATAGATACAAGATAATATCCGCACCGTGAAACTTGAAGATCTAGAACTCGGGTAAGCACACCCGGCTCTACTTGAATCGACTTGCTAATCAACTTAGATCTAACTAGAACTAGATGAACTAGAACTAGAACAAGTAGCTAACCCTAATCTCCGTGGAGATACTCTCTTCTACTTACCGACTTGGTCGATGATGACTAATAATGAATTACAATGAATTAGGGTTTTAACCCCAGGGGCGGAGAGGTCTTTCTTATATAGGCCTTGACGATGAATGATGACCATTGGATCAAACCGACCTTCAATAACGGTGTAGATACAACCTCAAAGTCGGGTTACAAACCGACCTAGAAAGTCGAGGTCGACAGTGGGTCCCACCCGGCCCGACTCAAAATGAGCTCGGCGGCCGCCGTGGGTTGGTCTCCCCTTGGCCTCTCGGTTCTTTACCGTGTCCCTCCGTACCTTCTAGAATGTTTTAGTCCACTTTTCGGATTGAGTTACTTCACGGTCAAGTCTTGTCATCATATGAGATGTATATTAGGAACTTTCTCCATTCTTCTCTCAGCATTTATCCGTTAAGTTCCTAGAAATACATAAATCACCAAAACTCGTGGACCTTATTAGTATAAACCTCTAAACTAAGTATTTATTCAATTTATGTCCTTATTTCATCTCTTGTTGACATATAAAAAGTATATGATAACAAGGTGTCAACAACGCAGCGCTATTTGTTTCATGGATGTCAATATGTGCATAGACAAATAGGCAAAAGCTACATGCGCCATCCACAAAACATGAATACATGCAAGCAACCATGAGGATAATTGGACTGACTCATAAATCACATGTGTGGTCATGTCTCTTATCTAGTGTAGTATGCATGATACTATTGCAGAAATTTTACATCACATGGTCTTCTTCACTGCTCTCTATATCCATAAATTTACTATCGGCTGCTCTTTTGCATGCATGGAATCTACTATGAATAGTGTGAATTTACAACACATTTTATGCCTTGTATGAACCAACTACATTTGTAAGACATCACAAGGTGTAATATACCATTGCCATTCAATGCAAAAAGTAACATATTCATAGAAACCTTTATTATAGCCATTCTAGGACCACAGTCCAGACAACTCGTGCACCATAGATTGAGTCAAGTGTTGGGCGCATGGCAATAGTGCCTAGATTGCTGAGGAATAGACCGTGTATTCCACTAGACTATACATGTTCCATGATTCGCCCTTTATAGGCAATAGTGAGTATGTAGTGTGCTTACATCTGATTGAGTAACTGCCCAACTCGCATGTAGGTGATGAAGAAATCTATGAGAGACATGGTACATGTACAAGATGTGTTGAGTGTCTTTGACGTCAGATCCGAGGTAATGCGTCGTATCCGAGGTGCAACAGTACGTTTGCAATGGCTTTTAGGTGTTTCACCTCAACAAATGGTCTGGTAGTGAAGCCTCTCTGCCTAGGTCGAGGACCAAGTGTCAATACCACACCAAGAGGTCTGCATGTGCTGCATGCAACCAGAGACTAAAGAATGCATCCAAGTTTTGCTCCATCAAGTGTAGAGTACGTATTTTAATGACATTTCTTTTCATAATGCAGCTAAGGTCTTAAATTTAGTATTTATTTCTTCGAATCATTACTATGTAGAAAGCGGCGCATCTATCACGGCTAATGAGACACGGTGTCGCCAAGCGCCCATTCGAAAGTAAAAATTTTATGGGTACACGCCGACGCTAAATATAGTTAGTTCGGGAGGGGGGGGTGGTGTTGTTCAAATAATCTAATTACAAAGGAAACAACCATTGGAATGCGTAGTAAAAAAACACCTATGTTAGGTCAAATATAGCTAGTCGGTAGACGCTAATTAACCAAGTGAGGTTAAATATAGTCAGTCAGTATAGCAGGAAACATGAAAACCAAGTGAGGTCGAATATAGTCAGTCAAAACAATATGTAAGGAAAGAAAACCAAGTGAGCTTAAATATAGTTATTAGTCGGTATAGAAGAAAACACGAAAACGCAGACACTAACCAAGTGAGGCCAATCCAGTATGCATAGTTAGCTGTTTATTTTAGATAACTTTTCATTATAATAGATTTACAGCACATACCTACTTCATAGTGGTCCCTATGCAAGTTGGTCTAGCTAGGCATCAACCATGCATCGGAAGCCCCACAACAATCGTGGTGGTGGTGGTTTATGTGTAACAAATGCGAGAAGCCCCACAACAATCGTGGTGGTGGTGGTTTATGTGTAACAAATGCGAGAAGCAACAACACAAGCAACTGTAGGGATGCACTCTATATATGAACTACAACAAGGCCAACTGCTCGCAATGGGAGGAGTGCGATGAAGCAACAGCTAGCACACCACATGCTATATAGCCAAGAATTGAAGACCTGCATGAGGCATGGGTGCCTCGGGTACCACTAGGTTCATGCCCCTTGCATGCATAAAATCTACTTTTCTTTTGCATGCACTACGGAATCAGGTTTAAGCCATGTGCCCGGAGGCACACGACTTAGGCCGAGCTCGAGCTTAGGGCTAAGCCGAAAGTGTTCACTTCGGCTTAGGCCACCCGCCACGTTTTTTCGCCTTTGAAGGCTAAAAGCCGAGTGTCAAATATCGGGCACTCGTCTCAAATTTAAGCCGAAAGTGTTTTTAAACCCAAGGGCAGTGTCAACGGGGCACTCGTCTTACAAAAAGGAGATAACGTCGACACTTTTTAACGGAGGTCTAAGCCGAAAGTGCTTGGACTAGGCACTCGGCTTAGAATTTTAAATTTTTTCCTCAGAATTTCTAAGCCGAAAGTGCCTTGCATGGGGCACTGGTTTAGAAGGCTCTAACCCGAAAGTGTCTTGCATGGGGCACTCGGCTTAGATCCATTCTAAGCCAAGTGCCCCATGCAAGGCACTCGGCTTAGAATTTTCCAGCGTTTTTTTAAAACCATCTAAGCGAAGTGTCATGACCATATCACTCGGCATAGAGTGCATCCTATGCCAGTGGTATGGTCATTGCTTTCGGCTTAGAATTTTTTTTTTTAAAAAAATTTCCGAGCGCATATATAACAATTTATAACCACATATATATATATATACACGGTCCACATTTATCACAAATATATATATATATATTAATAGATATCACAATAATATAGCGTATGTCATCACAGCCATCCGTAAACTAAATGTGCATCACAATTCACATAGTCCAACACAAAACAAACAAATCCACTAATGTAGCCAACACACATAAAAAGCCCAAGTAGTGTGCGGGGCACAAGTCCACTACACGGCGCCGATCCAGAGGCGCTCAAACCGAAAAGGTGGAAGCTGGCTGAGTGGAGACTCTCTCATTCTTTGGCGCCGATTGATGCACTTCCGGATGTGGGTCATTTGCCGCCAACTGGGTGTGTGAGACGGGATTTAAGAATAGTTATAAAAACTTTAAAAAGCGGCCGAGTATGGTAAAAGTTAGAAATTTTGGCAGCATCTCCCGCATTGGGAGGTCTATCAAACCCGCAACAAAACAACGGCTCGATGGCCGACAACACATACCCATATGCACACACCGTGGTGCACCAAAACCAACATTTCATTTGGATTCACATCCATATATATTCACGGGCACATTAGGAGTTCAAGTGTTAGAAACTCACGGTCATTCGATCGCAGCAGGCTCCATTGGTGGCGGAGGCCCAAATATATACGTGGTGGCGGCGTAAAGATAGCCTTGGTGGCGATGAAGCCTTGCATGTACTCCCACGTTGCTGCATTCCTCGCATCAGATTAGTGTGCTTATATTCCTTTTCACAAACTATACACAGTGATAAGAAATATATACATCAATCATTTTACCATATCAAGGTTTATGCTATGACTAATTCAAGCAAAAGTTCCAAAGGCATGAATTGAGGATAATATACCCAAAATACAATTTCTTTGGCACATTTCTCCCGACACTTGTATTCATATTTTAAGGAATATTTATATTGTTGTTTGAAGTACCGCACAGCTGATACCCTTGTGCCATTTTGATGAAACCTGTACAAGCAAAGAGAAATCTGTTTACTAATTTTTAGTACATAAAAACTGATAGCATGTTTTGGCTCATGACTACAAGTATAGCACTCCTCTACAAAATCGATGTTCCACACCTTGGAATCTTTAGTGCAAAGAAACCGTAACTGTAGATTGACTTATCCTAGCCTACTTCAAATCTTTGACAGTAATTCTCATGGTGATACAGTAGAATGCCAAAGTGAAAATTTCGAGTATACTTAGGTTATTCAATGCAGCTGAAACATAGAGCAATCTGCCCAAACAACCTTGATGAGGTATTTAATGCAAGAACCTAGCAGGATCAACAGCCAAATAATAATACCAATACATTATCAAGACTAGATGCATTGCTCGATCACAAAGTCCAAGCCATGTATATTTCAAGAACTCATTTGGCATGTGTAAGATTGAATTACCATCAGGATTCAGGTCATCAACGTCTATTGTCAAGAACATGAGTTGAGGATAAGTTTTTGACATCTCAGCATAGAGAGGAGCAATGACACGACATGACCCACACCAGGAAGCGCTGAAATTTGCCACAACCTAAAAAAAAAAGAAACCGGCGAGTCTAATAAATATAATATAACTTGTACTGCAAATCCTCATCTGTTAGTTCACATAACAAAGTGGCCTTACAAGAAATCAAGATTTCAGACTTCAGAGGTCTAAACAAACTTAAAAGTTCAAGAACACCATAAGATGGCTGTAATAAAATGACATGGTCCATTTTTATAGGATGACCATGCTAGCAGAAGTTCCAGTTCATAAAAGCAAATACTCCATGCGCTCCAGCATATTATTCAGAAGAATTCAGGCTTTACAAGTCAGAACAAATTTAAAGTTCAAGACCAGAGGTGCCTCTTAGAAACTAAAATAGTGCTTTTGTTGGATTACCATGCATGACAAAGTTCTAGCAGATAAACACTTCATGTGATCCTCGTATTTATGGATATGATGTGATTGCATACATGGAATGCAACAAGTACTGTTGAAGAACAGTACAAAAGACATTTGTTAGTTGTTCAACACTCTGAAAAGTCACAAAACCAACTGTCATTCCCTTCTTCTTCTTTGCTGTTGCATACGAGATTTCCTGCAGCACCATCATTCAACTTGTAACAATTAGGTTGGCAAATCAGCAAACTAACAGGATTCACAAGTGCATATCATTATTCTTTTTCCATGCGCTGGATGCCTACAACTCTGCAAGGGAGATGGAAGAGGAACAGTGAGAGGACTGTCCACAAACCTTGTGGGCAATGCCTCGAGCAGCTGATGGCATCACCATAATCAGCCGTTGCCTGCAAAAATCTGGGCGATGGCTGGCGCGCGAGGTAGTACAGGAGCCGTCGCCAGCTCCTCCGTCTCCTCCCCAACGGCCCACCCTTGTTGAAGCCGACTCTACCGGCATGGACTGGTGGTGGCGCGCCGGGGCCGGGACAGACGAGTTCAGGAGCTGTGGGGAGGAGCAGGCGCCTACCGTCGCGTGAGCTCCGCTCGCCATCTCCCCGAACCGCAGCTGCTCTCGCGCCCGCCGCCGCTCCCACCGCGGCTCCATGGACGGGGAATGACGTAGCCGCCGCTCCCCTCCGCTTGCGCCGCCGCCACGGCCGGGGACGCCGAACCCAGCCCCCGCCCCTGCTCCTTGTCGCCTCGCCGCTGTCGAATCGAGCGCGGCAGCACTGACACCGCCTCGCTGTGACGCTACACGCGCGGACCAGAACAACGTACGTCAGTATGTACGAGCTGATGGAAGTGCGCTCGGCGGCCGGGGGTGGAGCGGGGCGGCGGGCCGGTCGGCGCTCGGCGGGCGGGCGGGCGCGGCAGGGCGGGCCGGGAGCTTAGCAGGAGCAGAGTGTGAGGGAGAGTGAGGCCGTTTCGGGGGTTCCTGGGGAAATTTTATTTGGTGTAAGCCGACTGCCAAGATCTAGGCACTCGGCTTAGATTAAAAAAAGATAAAAATAAAAATTCTGTTCTAGCCGAGCCAAACCTCTACAAAGATTTCGACTTATAATTAAAAACAAAAAATTTTTCAAGGGCGCCGACGCCAAAACCAAAAAAAAGAAGCGCTTGAAATCCGAAAAAAAGCGCCAAAAAATGACATTTGTAAGACGAAAGTGCCACCACCTGTGACACTTTCGTCTTAGAATAGAAAAAAAAATAAAAAAATCGCCGTTAGCTTCTGCCGAAAGTGCTAGAAACTAAGGCACTTGGCTTAGAATAAAAAATTAATTTCTGGGTTTTTCTTTTCCCTACTCCTTTATTTCTAATTATTTTCTATTAAACTTTTTTAAAATACCATTTCAAATTAACTAAACAATGAAAAAAATTATAATTTCATGGAAAACGAACCATTATTTGATGTGGTTTTAGGTCAACATTCCATTTATGCAAACGCAAAAAAAAAATTTAAAATTATCAAACGGATCCAAAAAATCACTAAATTTTGACTTGCAACTATATTTAATATCTTGTGGCTATAGAAAAAGTTTCAAAGTCAAATCACAATTTGACCATCCCTATATATCCAACACACGGGGAGATCACTCTCACTAACTCTACGAAACTTCTAAGGAGATGTTCCAGCTTTCAAACGATGTTCGTCACAACTTGCTCTAAACCTTCTCAATTGTTTTTCCACAACTTTCACATATGATATGACGACAACTCGTCGAATTTCGTAATTTTTCAACTTCGTTTTCTTTTTATACAATTTAAAAACCGTTCACCCACACGCTTCGCGTGTCGTCTTTTCTCAAACGAGATCATTGAAAACTGTAATCATATCATCTTTTGGGGACTTAAATTAGGTTAACTAACATGAATATCAATTTTACACTCAATTTTTCCAAATATTTGAATGACCTGTAGTTCAAATCTCACCCGATAAAAAATATTGTTTGAAATGCAATTAATTAGTTATATATAGTAAATAAATTAAAAAGCACCAAACTTTGTTAGGGGTAGGAAACGTGATATGTGTTGAGAAGAAAAAGTTTGAAGGCATTTGGAAAAAAAAAAAAAATTCTAAGCCGAAAGTGCCATTGGGGGAGCACTTTCGGCTTAGACCCTCTAAAACGAGTGTTTTTTCCCGGACTTCGGCAAAATGAAAAAAATAAGCCGGTGTCGCACTCTTAGCCGAGTGCCATATTTTTTGGCTTTTCGGCTTAGAAGCCGGAGGGCGACGGGCGTTCGCGGCGCCGCGGTTGAAACTTCCGTTGGCCCAGTGGCGGCGTTAGGCACTCGGCTTATCTCGCCTCTAAGCGAGTGTTTTACCTAAGCCGAGTGTTTCCGGTTTTGGCACTTTCGGCTTATCTAACCTCTAAGCCCGAGTGTTGTGCCTAAGTCGAGTGCCCCGGTTTAGCACTCGGCTTATCGCGTCTAAGGCGAGTGTTGATTTTGGCCGTGTGCCCATTGCCTAGGCACTTCGGCTTAGAGGCTCTAAGCCGAAAGTGCCCGATATATGGCACTTTCGGCAGGCCCCGAGCACGGTCAAGGTGCCGTTTCGGTAGTGATGGGAAGGAAAGGACACGTTCAACTTTACTATAAAGGACACACTCAGTTTTTGTATTGTACCTGTTGTGGTCTCATTTGGCTCTGGTTTCTTCCCTTGCATGCATGTAATCTACTTTTGGCATGCGAAGGCCAATTGCAATTTACTTCTTTGCATGGGAAGGACAACCACGATTTCTACGTTGTTGTTGCATGCATGCATATATGTTTATTCAATTTTCTATCCACTCACTTCATTGAATATGTCCTTTGCATGCATGTAGCCAGGAAGGATATTTGTTGCAAGCAACCTCATCTGGATCGTGAAATTTCTATCTAATAACACATGAAAAGGACGAAAGATACGTGGACATCTTCTCCTTTCAGGGTCTATCCGAAAGAGAATCCAGGACCTCTTGGTCCTGAATATCGAAAATAGGGACGAAGCGAACCGCCTCCACGGATATCTTTGCTTCGAACAAAACAATTAGCATTAGGCTCAGTCAATTTTGGAATGTGTATTATCCATATGGAAGATCTTCCAATCGAGAAGATCCATCGATCTGAGACAAAGAGAAAGGGTCCATTTTATGCCTAGACGGCGCGCCTTCATACTTATAATGCGGAATGACATTATTTCCAAGAACTTAGCCCACTCTGTTCAAAGATGCAAAACTGTCTTGAGGAAAGAATTGGCTCTCGTTGTCGTACGAGCGAAAGCCACCTATCACCCCTTTATGGATTTATGGCTAGAAAGCTATGTGTAGTTTTAGCTATTTTCTTTATTATTCTTTTTTTTTTTTTTCTTATTAAGTTGGTTTGTATAGAGCACTTTACTTTTTCAGTAAAATTTCAGTAAGGTCTGCAACCTCTTCTGTTTCCTCAAAACAAATTATCTCTGGGAAAATGATATAAGATGGATGGTTATAGAGCTAATTAGCTTTCCATTCATATGTCATCATTTTCACCAACGCGACACGAAGAGTGTCCAAAACTGCTACAACTATCTCAGGGTCTCTGATGATGCCAGCCTCCCAGGAGAAGTTTAAGATGCTGATAAAGAAACAGCAAAAGAATTAACACACGAGGCAAATAATAAAAAAAATGGGGTGATTATTATAACACACATATTGGAAAGAGCTGAAAGAGGTAACGCACAAAGACCCTATCTTCAGATAAAAGAAGATCACTCCGAGGAGTGTATGTCTTCTTGAAATACTCCTATTGTGTCAAATGAATAAATATATATGTTTTATGGAAATTTCTCTATTTCTATGTGTTGATGCCCAAAATTGTCCATGTGCATTTTTGGAAGCTTAATGGTGTTGACAAGAACCTAATTATGCTGGAAATTAGATGACATCGTTAGAAGATTAAAATCATGAGGAAGAAGACGACGAACCGAGGCGAGCCATACAAGTCGGCTTAGGTGGCCTTAAAGCCGACCTAGCCGACTTCCTCTCTAACTTCGGCTCAGCCGAATTCCAAGCCCAGCCCTGGGCTGAGGCCAGCTTACCTCCTCTTCCACTCGGCCGGCGAAAGTGAAGAGGGCGGCATACCCTCGGGGCCGGTTTTTAGCCGGGTGCCGGGTAAACTAAGGCGGGTTTCTATTTAAGGATCTCGGGGGGATGAACCCCTATCCCTCACGGGCTGCTCGCAGGACGACGGACTCAAGCCCTTGGCGTCAGAAGACGAAGGTCATCGGGGATTACGGTCTAGACGTGGTCGTCAAGATAGTTTCCTTGTATAAGCTCTATTGTAATCACTACAAACTTCCCTATTGTAACCGATCAGGATAGATCTTGTCGGTTAGGATCCGACCTGTAACCCTGCTCCCCGGACTATAGAAGGTGAGCAGGGATCCCCTCGAGGGACAACTGATTCTCAATCAATCAATACAATCTAAGCGGGGACGTAGGTTTTACGCCATCAAGGCGGCTGAACCCGGTAAAACCCGTGTGTTTTGTCCCCTTCGCCGCGTTCGCAACATCCTGTTAGTCGTCTAGCGCACCTCTACCGCTCAATCTACTAGCTGGGCATACCTCGCTAGACTATCGCCGATAAACCGACGATAGGATCGCCAAGGTGTTGGCCGGCTCCCATAGAAACCGGCTAAGCCGCCCCTATACGCTTAGCCGGGTGTACCTGGATCCCGAACCGATTTTGTTTCTAATTGGTTTTTGGAAAGGTTTGATTATTGGAAACACATCTAAGTCGGTTCCTAAGAGGATAAGACCACCCCACTCTATATGAGAGGTTCATGGTTGATTTGATTCCGTCTACAACAAATCGATCAAATACCCAAAAAATAACTCTCCTTTTACCCTAATTTTTTCTTTCTCTCAGCCCATCTACTTGTTGTTTGGTCGTCTTCCCAAATGAGATTACGGGTGATTCTAGGCGGCCTTGCTGGTCCTAAGAGATCCCTCGTGTGCGTCCTCCCGACGCGATCTTTCCGAAGGGCGTTCCGAGGCCATTCAGCCAAAACCGAAGCTCCACATCGACCTTATGGATCTCTAGATCGGTTTGACCCGGTTACGTTGCGGTTCTTCTTTGTCGTGCAGGTTTGTGCAACCTTTTGGGGTGTCCATGACCATAGGTGGAAGCCTAATCTAATTTGGACATCCATGGATTTTGACAAATGACTTAGAAATTCAAATTTTGGTGGGGGGGACCATCTCTTCCTATTCATTTTTTGAACTAGAGGGTATCCATTGGACATCCATGGACATCCAACTTCCACCTAGATCCATGACCGCTGGTGTGTTGGGCCGTCACCGATTCAAGCGTCAACACTATGTACTAAAAAACAAACTAGATGGACTTTCCCTTTTTTTTAGAAGTCACCTTGTTGAACTCCCAATGGAAGCTTTGTCTGCTTAACTTACCCACTAGGATGAGTAGCAGCTGAATGCTACATTGTTTTTCATATAAAGGTGAATGGAGTAGCAACTGACGTATCTTCCACACTAGGTCATGTAAGTGGTTAAGAATAATATGGAAAACAGAAAAGGGCACGGACATATCCATAAAAAAATCCAGACCAAACGGCAGCAGAGGCTGCTTTTGATATAGCATCAGATTCTGCCTAATCTCGTGAAGCAGGGTATGGCTGCACCTACAGGCTGTTCTTGAGCTATGGCATCAGATTCTGCCTAACCTCCTGCCCCAGTACGTGCTGCAGTCTGATAGAGATTGCTCACACACCAAATACAGATTCGTACTCAGCTCCGTTCATATCATGGCTATTGTTTGGTTCGTTCCACATCGCACAGAAACTCTTCAGAGGGCGGCTCTGACAGCGGCGGAAGAATCACCATTATCATCTCCCTCAGGTGACACCATGCATTTCCCCTACCTTTTCTCTCCATGGTAAATGGGGAAAGTTGCAGAGAAATATAACTGCATTATTTATCTACTCGATCGTTTTCCTCTTCATTGGAGGTCAGCTTAATTGGTGGTCACTTGCCGAGATGGGTATGGTCGCTTCCATATGTACGGAGCCCATCAAGCGCCGGCGAGTGGAGAAGGACCTCGACGGCAAGGTGGCGGACGCGCTCCGGGAGAGGACCAGGTCCCGGCAGAGGACCTTCAGGTCGGTGAACAGCATCACCATGCGTCTGCCCAAGTTCAAGGAGGGGCTTAGGGACATCAAGGACATCTTCGACCAGTACGGTAAGGTGTTTTTCTGTCCTGGTTTTTTATTTCACAAACTGCCTATCCTTAATATCTCACATTAATTCTCATATGTGGTTTTGATTCATGACTTGAATCCATCCATGATATTGAATCTAATTCTGTGGATGAACAAATGAATGAAATAAAAAGTTAAAGTAACTTATAATTTGGAATGGAGGGAGTATTAGGTTTCTTGCAACGCATGAACACATTTGCTAATAATGTGTACTCATGGGAGGCGCACATTTCTATATATCTATCGATGCAAAAGTAACTTCGTTTTGCTAAGCACGCACTACATATGTACTGACGGAATGACTCGAATTATTTGTTCCGTTGCAGATGAGGATTCAGATGGCACAATTGACAATGAAGAGCTGCAGAGCTTCCTAAAGCAAGCTCCAGGTCCAGATGTCCGAGCAGGAGATGGACAACCTACACCACTACTGCGACATCGACAGCAGGAGCGGGATCCAGTTCCAGGAGTTCGTCGTGCTCCTCTGCCTCATGTACCTGCTTTACGGGCCAGACGTTACACGCCGGGTACATTTATATTTTATATACAACTCTGCTGTTCCTTCCTCTCTATAGCTACTCTGTCTGCAAGACAGTTATTCTTGATAGCCTATCGAGCCGCTCATGTTGGGAAGATCGGTTAATAATTCAGGTTTCAGAATTCGAGTCTGCGAAGCTCAACTACGTCTTCGACGAGCTCATCGACGCGTTCATCTTCTTCGACAAGGATGGGGATGGCAAGATGAAGAGGAAAGATGTCACCCACAGGATGAACGAGGCATCTCATCAGGAGAGGACACCCAGCCACATAACAGCACAGCTATTCAGTACTCCATCTCTTGCGGCCTCTTGTTTCTCTCATCTATATATCCCTGTTGCTATTCTAGGTTGATGCTCATGAACGTCATGTTCTTAATGTTTGTGTTTCTTTATTTGTTTATAGAGGAGATGGATCTGAACAGAAATGGGAAGGTGAACCTAAAGGAGTTCCTCTATTCCATGATCAGATGGGCAGGTCTTGAAACCGAAGATGATGGCAGCAATGAGGACTCCCCCTAATGTATTTTCTTCTGCATAATGAAATATGTGTTACAAAAAAAGTATTTTCTTCTTATTATTATCTGAATTTTAGCAATTGAATAAGTAAAAATGAATGTATGTTAACAATTGAAGTAAAAATCAGAAAGGAGATAGCTGAACCTCATCGAGACTTTCCGACATAGAAATCGGGTTGTTGTTAACGCGTTCCTCACCAAGATCGCGCACACACACACACACACAAACAAATATATATATATGGCATAATTGCCAAGTGCTACCCATCCTGGGCCTCTTGGTCCCTTGTTCCGAAGCTTCCAAGTACTACGAGAAGACGGGTGTTTTTTCAGTCCGATCAGCATATAGGATGCTGAGTTTGAAGCGTTCGCTCTCTGAAAATGCAATGAGGTCGAATGCAGAAGGGGAGTGGAGGTCACTGTGGCAAGTCAAAGTCCCACCAAAAGTGAGTATCTTCCTATGGAGACTTGCTAAGAGCTCTTTACCGTCAGCTGATGTACTGCACCATAGAAACATGGCTGACAACGGTCGATGCCGGATTTGTGGGGCAGCTGACTCATGGAAGCACTCTTTGATGGAGTGTCACATGGCCAAATACGTCTGGGCTTTGGAGAAAGAAGAGCTGGTTGAGCACGTGCAAATATGCAGGAAGTGGACGCCAAGGGCTGCTTTAACAAGGCTGTTCGAGACGCTATCCCATGTTGATGCGGTGTGAGTGTCTGTCACACTTTGGGCAATTTGGTATGCTAGGAGAAAAGGTGATCCATGAAGGTATTTTTCAAAGCCCGTTCTCGACTCATATCTTCATCGATAGATATTGTGTGGAGTTACAAGATATCAAGTCAGAGCATCTGCCAAAACCCGGAGTACAAACCTGTCCGAGAACAAGAATGGCTTGGATCCCGCCCCAAGTTGGTTCTGTTAAGATCAATATTGATGCCGCCCTCTCAAAGAATTCGATGAGGGTAGCAGTTGCAGCCATAGCAAGAGATTATGAAGGCAAGTATCTTGGTTCGTCAGGCCTAGTCCTGGAAGGAACCACTGAACCTGAAATCGCTGAGGCATTGGCCTACAGGAGGGGCTAGACCTGGCATCAGACCTGGGGATTACATCACTCCGTTTGGCTTCGGACTGCGACAATGTAATCAGGAGTTTGAAGGGAGCAGGGATGGGTCCTTATGGGCAAATAGTTAAAGAGTTAAAAAAATAGAGCTTGTAGCTTTCTAGCAGTAGATTTTGTTCATGAGAACAAAAGATCAAAATGTTGATGCACACCGCATTGCTAGGAGCTTAGTTCTGTGCCGAGGCAGGTATGCCTGGTTTCTAGATCCGCCTTCCGGCGTATGTAATCATGTTAACCACCCAGGTTAAGATATGAATAAAGTGCTCTCCACAAAAAAAAATGTTCAGTCTTCAATACTCCTGGTCAATCAATTCAAAACCACTCACTTGACCTTCTCTATTGCCGATGGCCACCTTGATGTACTCAACAGTCAAATCCTGACATTTACAAGTTAAGATACATGTTAAAAGGTAAAACACACGCCAACTCTAAGCTCGGTTAGTACAAATCATGCTAGAACCAACTCAAGAAAAGCTTGATTGTCTCATCTTGACAATCACTCATCATCAATGACATGGAAACATCTCAATCGCTATGCATTGTCAACAATAACACAAAGATATAGCAATCAAAAGCAAAGTAAAATATGAAATCATTTAGGTGACCAAAAGCCAAAAGAATGGCAAATAAACAAGGATACTAGAAATGAGAAAACTCAGTCCCAAATACATGGGAATGACTCGACGTAACCAAGTGAAGCACAAAAACACCCCACAAAAAAAAAAAAAAAAAACACATTGTCAATAGATCGATACAACCAAGCTGAAACACACCAATACCTCCTAAGAGGCAAAGGCTTAGCACAACTTTTGGAAGCAAAGCCACTTCCCCTTTTCCTTTCTCCCTCTCTTCTTTTATCTTCTTCTTTCCCCTTTCTTCTCTTCTTCTCCTCCTTCCTCTTCATCCATGGCCAAAACATTTAGGTTTTATACAGGGTCTATGGACAACATGGGGGTAGGGGATGCTGGAGCCCATCCAACCCCCCATGCGGATCCGCCCCTAGATACACAACCAATAGCGAAGCAGTTTGAGCAAATTTATCAAATTTCACTAAAAAAATCTCCCAATAAAGTAGCACCTAAGACATGGAGAGCAAGATGAACAATGTATGCTAGAAATGATTAAGCAAGGTAAACTAGTCTCATCTAGCGACCATTTCAAACACCCACATGTATCAACTAAAGCCTTTTTTTTATCCTCAAGTCAACTTTGTAACAACCAACTGTTCATTCTTTGGCAAACAACTTGAAATAGGTGGCCATATTAGATATGGTGATAAGCATAAATTCACAATATTTTTGAATTTTATCACTTTTTTCAGGAATCCTGAGTGAGCATAAGTTCATCAAATTTTCATTAAATTTAGGCACAGGTTGTGTCTTTGTGACACAAAAGAACTAATATTCTCCCACTGGTAATCATGGGCTAAATATTTGCAATAAGGAAAGACCTTGGCCCAAAGCATAAGCTCTGGCATGTGTGTCACGCATGAATGAATTCTTTTTCTTTCTGAAAAAGAAAAAGAGTATACTTCACCTTTGCCCTGATTGTCACGCAATGAAGTTCTTTTTAATAATGCCTTAACCCTGTGGGAAGCATCGCAGCACTATCAGGGTCTGCTGCTATATATATTCTCCAAAAAACTGTATGAATCAGGTAGACTGTTATAGCAAGCTGATCTCTCAGCTCAAATTATTTTTGTCTTTATTTTGTGCCGCTTGCAGGCTGCAGCCGCCAGAGGGGGTGTAACCGTAAGTTCCTCCATATATCTACATCTCTAGCTCTCACATTTTGTTCTTATTTATCCTTGTATTATAACATATCAAATTTTTTGTCCTTGTGTGACTATAAAAAAAAAGAATTGCAAATTATGTCCACATAAATCGCAATGAACTAAACTTGCAATTTTGTTATAGAATATATGCAATAACCATCACTTGAAAGAAAGCTAAAATTCAGGCCTCAATTTTAGCAAATGCCTATAATTTGAGACAAATTTTAAACCTTCGATATCTTGTATTATTTCAAGGCGGCGGATAATACAATTATTTTTACTGATAGAATGGTGCATCATCCATTTCAGATTCGTGCTATATTAATCGATGCAAGGTGTCGAGGCTGTGACGAGCGTATGGAAACAATGGGGCCTCCAAGCACTAGTGATGCTCAGCTTCATGCTCCAGGTCATGCTCCTCGTCTTGGCGGAGATCCGGAGGCGTAATGACTCCGGTGTGCTAAGACTCTTCGTCTGGTCGGCGTACATGTTGGCTGACGCGACGGCGATCTACGTGCTCGGCCACCTATCTGTGACCAGCACGTCGTCCGAGCACGAGTTGATGGTGTTCTGGGCGCCATTCCTGCTGCTGCACCTTGGCGGGCAGGACAACATCACCGCATATGCCATTGAGGACAATCAGCTGTGGCTGCGCCACCTGCAGACGCTTGCCGTGCAGGTCGCTGCAGCTGCCTACGTCCTTCACGAGTCGCCTTCCATCGTCGGCGGTCGGCGGTCCTTGCTCCTTCCAGCCACCATCCTCATGTTTGCAGTCGGTGTCCTCAAGTACGGGGGAGAGAGTGTGGGCACTAAAGTGTGCGGCCACTAGTTCATCTGGCAGCAACTACAGGTCTCTTTGACAGGAGCACAGCTTCTGCACTTGGGCCTTCTTCTTCACCAAGTCGCCGCAACTGGGACCGGGATACGGAAGCCTTCCTGTTAACAGCTCACATACTGTTGGATGCTCCCATGGATTTGTTGAAGGGCCCATCAGCTTTCCTAGATGCCCACTATGGGACTTTAGGGATTCCTGGGGAGGACTTGTACAAGGTGGCTGAGATGCAAATCTCCTTGATGCATGATGTCTTGTACACCAAGGCCGAGGTGATGCACACATGGTACGGACTCTGCATCCATATGGTATCGTCGCTAGGCACCCTTGTTGCATTGTTGTTGTTCCACTTTCATGTATTCGGCAAAATTCACAAGGGCCGTTATAGTAGAGTAGACATCACTATAACCTACGTCCTTCTAGTTGGGGCCGTCGTCATGGAGATCACTTCGGCATTGAGGGCCATGTTCTCTAGCTGGACATGTGCACTTTTGCATCAGAAGGTTGATGAAGAAAGAAACATATGGCACTATCTCTACTGGATAGTCTCATCCCTCCGTCGGCTCATCCGTGCAGCAGACTGGAGCAGGTACTGGTCCGGCTCCATGGGCCAGCACAACTTGCTTCAGTTGTGCACTCGGAGCCCGGCCAGCAAGTGCAGCATGATTGCAAGATGGATTGGATTTGAGGACCCATGGAACACGATGGTTTACTCGTCGTCCATCCCCGTCGTACCGCCGCGCATCAAGGAGCTGGTGGTGAAGCGAGTGCTCGAGAGTGAAGGCATCTCGGACTCAACTCCAAGTCACATCCGTAACTCAAGGGGTCGAGCGGCGCTGGAGAGTAGAGGATTGTGTGAGGGACTCCTGGCTTGGAGCATCGACATTGAGTTGGACGAGAGCATTGTTGTTTGGCACATCGTCACTGACCTCTACCTCTGCTGGTTCAAGAAGCAGGTGAAGAGTGGTGGCCAGCAGGACGACGCGGACCTTGCAAAGGTGATTGAGGTCATCGAGGCACTCTCCAATTACATGCTTTTTTTCTCCTTGCTGCACGTCCCTATATGTTGCCTCCACCTGCCAGCCGCAACGCCTATGTTCATGTGTGCAATTCTTTGACTCTTGTAAAGTGTACAACACCCGAGGATTTGGCCAACCTTGTGCAGCTCAGTGGGCATGGATTGAACACTAGACGATCTTATACTGAAGCCAACGATACTACTACTTCAACTGGAAATGCAGGTGATGATGTTTCCTCACACTACAAGAAAGTATTGGATAAAGGATCCCAGCTTGGCGCAAAGCTCATTGATGAAAAGATTGAAGGCTTGGGTACAACTGAAATGTTAGACCTTATCTCCCAAGTCTGGGTGGAGATGCTCTGCTACGTAAGCTACCGATGCAGTGCGCATTCTCATGTAAAGCAGCTCAGTAATGGCGGGGAGCTCATCACCGTTGCTGCCTTTTTAATGGAACACATTAGAAGGCGAACCTCCATGTTCTAGGGCTAGTTCTACGCACTGTTTTTGGCCACTCATGTCACACCTCTACATGCTTATTACTTGCCGCCCTACGTAGCATCATAATTGATACTAATATATCTTCATCGTATTAGAAGATTTTACTCTTGTGTGTGCAATATAAAATTTCTACTTTGCTTCCTTTTATTTTACTTCAGTTTCCATGTTTGTTCTTCAGTTTTTATCAATTACTTACCATTTCTTAGTATTTTGGGCCAAATGTCGGATGGTATAGTCTGTCGTCCTGTACACACCATATTAGTGTCACGCAAGTATATCACCGTGGCTAGAAGAGTGGCAGCAAGCGCACAGATGGGGATTGAAAATATATAATATAAGATATATATATAGATGTGTGGGTAATTTGTTTCCATACCTACTTATTATTGCCAGCGAAATTGATTGTTCAGAACAAGAATAATTAAACATGAAGCAAAAAAATAGCACACAACAGAACGGAGTATATATTAAATAGATGTCTGAACATAATTTTTTTCTCAGTTCATTCATGCCTTCTTTGGGGTCACAGATCCTGTTTGGCTTCTACTAGTCACATAGCTATTGTTAATAAAACCCTAAATTTTTAAGTCAATTATTTTCAACATGAAATACAGCCACAAAAAATACCGATATATTTCTTTTTTCAGTCCTCAGCGAAAAAAGGTGATATTTCACCGAAATCACACATGACTCTCCATAACAAAACATTATCTACTAGTCTATTACATAACTTTTTTTTTTTTCAAAGCATCAACAGAGAGTTGTTGATATATGCCAAGACCTCAAATAAGTCACTAAAAACTAATTGTATAGTTTGAAAGTCTGAAGTGTTAGAAGACATATATATGGGACGAGCAGTCCAATATTTTTCTAGGTAGAACAAAATCTTTTCTCTGGGATGTGAGCAATCTTGTTCCAATTTGGATGTCCAGCCTTCTGACAGCTCTTCATGAACGATGGGTCACAGTCAACGAGTTCAATTGACCGTAGAGATGTGGGCAGAGTAGGAAGTGATTGGATATTTTTGCAGTAATCCAAGGACAAATGCTCAAGAGATGTTAGTGTCGCCAAATTATCCGGCAAGCTGGTCCATTTGCAGCAACTAAAGCTGAGGGAGTTTAGTGAAAGGAACTGTTGCAGGATTTCTTCTTCCCTCAGTTCATCTGATCCATCGATTCTAAGACTCCATAGGGATGAGCAGCCTTCTATGGACAGCAGCTGTGGCACAAGGGGTATGTCATCAGTGGCAATCCCATGAAGGATGCGTGCTTTGTCACTCTCCAAATGGGGTCACAAGGTTGGGGCACTTGGTGATGCCAAGGTGCTGGAGTCTACTGAGATGACTTAGGCCTTGCAAGTGCTTAAACTGGAAACATTCATCAACGGAGAGATCAGAAAGCATAGGTAGAGACTCCATCACCTCAGAAGGGATTTCTGTGAGAAAGGGAAGGGCCCTTAAGTTCAAGCTGAATAGGGATGTAGAGGCTCTTAACGAGCTGTGCAGTACAGTGTCTGTAATTGCACAATCTGAGATGATGACCCTATCCACTGATTCAGGAAGCAATAACCGACCGTAGTCTTCCTCCCTTACATGTCCCCGGATAAGCCTTGGGGTAGACTACCACAACTGCCGAAAACGTCGCGCAAGATTGTATCAAACCTCACAGGCTGCTCATCAGCAAACTTGTCTATCTCCTCAGCATGTGTTTCTCTAATATTCAAGGATGGCTGAACCTGAGATGCTTGCTCGATAAACCGTGACCTCATCATGTCCACATCTGCCCCACATGTAACAACCAGGGCCTCACAGCGCTCAATGTCCAAAGTCTTGAGGCTGTTCGGAAGTCTTGGCAGCTTTTCTAGCTTTGGAAGGCTAACGAGTTTAAGGTGGCCAAGGTTAATGAAAAGGTCACCTATTTCTGGAAGAGCTTTCAGGTTGTAACACCGGCAGAATTCAAGATACTGCAGGCTGATTGTCTGACTTTGTGACATCCAACTTGGGCATTCCCACCCACCGTAGCCCCATACACGAAGCTCTGCAAGCTGTGACGGTGGGCAGAGGCCCTCGAGAATCTCCACTTGCTGATCTGGAGACAAAGTATGCTGCCCCGGACCACTAGAGCCTGACCACTCAAGTGACAAAGCTGTGAGGTCTGTCTTGTCAGATAGCTTGGCTTCTAGGGCTGCCTCCTTGCTTTCTACGCATTCAAGGCCACTGATTCTCAGGCTGCCACTAAGATGATCCATGCTCTTGAGCTGCTGCAGCTCGTATCCTTTCTCCTTTCTCACTTTGAAATCACTCAGTCCTCGAAGCGATTTCAGCTGCCCGAGGCCAGAAAAGCCAGAAACATCAGAGTTGTCAAATGAAAAGCCAGAGTATCTAATACTCCGCAAGCTAATCAGGTGGCTCATGTTTTTGACATTGGAGAATTCTAGAACACCTGAACCCCAGAGCTCTAGGATCTGCAAGTGATAAATTGCGCCCAAATTTTTGGGCAAATGCACCTTGGTCGATAGGGGATTATGAATCCTGAGAAAACGTAGATGCTTCAACTCACAAATACAGGTCGGAATCATTGCCATGTATCCTTCCACATCTACCTGCACCACACGCAACTTCTTTAAATTCTTCAGGATGCCCTCAAGTTCTTCTACTGTTATCCCCTGTCCACCAATATTGGTAATGAATATCAGTGTGCGCAGTTTCTGCAATTTGCAAATCTGCTCCGTAAACTTGACCTGACTGTTTGAGCTGACATACAGATGGAGGACGTCAGGAGGGAATTCTTTCACCTCACCACTTTCAATTCGAAAGCAATCATCTCCAGCAACCATCACGACCAATTCATGCAGCAAATCGTGCATAGTAAACCACTCATCCTTTCTGCCAAATGCATATTTTCTTGTCTCCAGAAACGAGCAAGACACCAATTCGTCAAAGCAGTACTGAGCTACATCTTCCATTTGCTCATCTGAATTATTTGTCATCTTTATAAAGCCTTCTGCTATCCATAAAACAACCAATTCATCACGTTTAAACATGTATCCCTGGGGAAACAAACTACAGTAAGCAAAGCATCGCCTGACCTGCCCATCAAGGTGCTGATAGCTCCACCAAAGAGCTCCCATGGTATCAGGCAACATATCCTGGTTTCCAACTCTTCTCCAAAATGTAGCTTTCAAATTTTTGCGTAGTCGTGCGCCAACTACTCTTGCTGCCAATGGTGACCCCTTCAATTTTTCAAAATCTGCTTTCCAATCATTTGAAATGTTTCTAGTTCATGATCATCAAGGGTTGCACCATCAAGTGCGTAATGCAAAAAAAAAAGATTGAAGAAATCAATCTCATTTAAGTCAGGTATTTTCATAAGGCTCTTAGCACCTAGAGACACAGCTGCATCTTCGAATCGAGTTGTAACAAGTACCATACTCCCTTTCTTCCCAACCCTCAGTGGAGAAAGTAGCTGATCCATTTTTTCCTGATCCTTCACAGCCCAGATATCATCCAGTACTAGAAAGAATCTTTTGCATCTCAATTCTTCCACCAGTTTAGTTTGTAGGGTGTCAAGGTTACTGAACTGATGGCATGGTTCCCTGGAAGCTGCCTCAAGCATCTCCAGATAAATTTTGTCCACATTAAAATTTTGAGAAACATGAATCCACATGACTGGGTAAAAGTAGTCATCCATCCGTTCATAAGTACAGACAAGTTGTGCTAGGGTTGTCTTCCCAGAACCTGCAATACCATGTATGCCAATGACCGAATAACACTTGCTGTTACTAGAGCTTGCTTCAAAATCACTTGATGTCTCATGGAGCAACCTTATTATCTCATCACGCTCCTCGTCTCTGCCAAATATGATGTCTGGAAGAGCCAAGGATGTAGTGACAATCCTATTCACATTGTTGGCAGGACTTGATGTGTCATTGCCATGACTACCATTTCTACTGTTTCTTGCCAATGGTGTCAAAAACTGTGATCCTTGTTCAATTAGTTTTTCCAACTTCTTCAGAACTTTCTTCAACTTGCTGGATTTTCTTGAGATGACATGTTTTCGCACGATCTAGCGCTGACTTAGTTCCTGATTGACAATTCACCTGCATGGCAAATTGGCAATCGTACATTTAAGACTTATACATAGGCCATTTGGATGTTGCAGTAATCAAAAACTACAATAAGGTCTACCAAGCACTCCCTTTGTTTTAGAAAAATTGATGTTTTAGGATTAAAAAATATATAATAAACATGTTTTAGCTTAACACTAGATTGGGCCCATATCAGCATCCCCAGCTTTTGTGGTGGACCTGGTGGTGCAGCAATTTATTGGCGGTCTGTTAAGCGGACCCTAGTTGCCACGCCAACTATCCACTTCAAGATAATTGAAATATATGAAGCCATACAAGAGTGTTTAGCTGAGACAGATGATTAACCACATCTAGAAGTCATGTGGTATAAATACCATCAATTCCCTTACCACATCTAGAAACTAGTATCTTTTTTTTTTAAAAAAATATTCTCTACTTATTTATGGTCTATATATAGTATTTGGAATTGGTTTATTTCTGCTCCCATTACTTTATTGCTTGTTGTCAAGCTTGTTATCTAAAATAAGTAAGATCTAATAATTTGAAGTATAATACCAACAATATAGATAACATTTTTAGAAGAAAACATGAACTAGTTTCATATTTTTATAATTTATAAAATAAATTAATTACGAATTTCTACATATCATACAAGATTTTTATTATTATTATTAAAAAAATAGAAAACCGCTTTTGAAGGCAAACCAGGACAGGTAAGAAAATCTTGAGAAACTAACCTGGTTCTGGAGGCGGTGATAATCAGCGACGTCCAGGACGTCTTCGGCGTCGTAGAAGGCGGCCCTGAGCCTACTGGCCCACAGCTCGACGTGAGCTCTGCCCTGGGGGAATCCTCTCTGCGTGCTCCCGCAGCATCGCCAGCTGCGGCAGGATCCGGGCCTCCAGATCCCGCAGCTTCTCGGATTCGTCGAACCCGAGGAGGGCGAAGCCATCGCTGAGCAGCCGGGTTGTCACGGGCGACACGATCCAGCCCAGCGCGGAGACAGCCCACCCGACCGCTGCAACCTCTGCCATGGCGGCCGAGAGCTAGCTTACCTTCCACGCCATGAGGGTTGATGCCTGATGGTGCAGCGAAATGTAGGCGCTTCCGATCCGATACTTGTTTCCGGCCTTGGTAGGGTTAATTTGGTCTTGTTTAGCTTGTTTATTCACTCATTTAATAGAGATTTCCACGGTAACCACGCAAGATGATGATGCTGGTGATGGGCCCTACCCACTCGGCGCGGAGTTTTTAAACAAAAAAGTTTATCCACTCGGAGTTGGTAAGACTGACTCCAACAGGCTACCCGCTACTACAGTTTTCCAAACGGACCGTGCTGGCACACTCCGGCACTAGCACGTCTGGCACGGGCACGGTAGGCACGCTACGGGTGCGATTGGTTGCCTCGAACCAGGCCATCCTGGACGAAAGAGCCATCCAGGCTCCCCTCATCCCCGCCTGATGCGTACACTGGCTCGTGTTTGGTTGCTCAAGATCGTTGTACAGATGAGGAGCATCCTGTTTGGTTGGACGGATGGAGGAAGATGGTGGATGACAGGATACAATGCACTTTGTTTGGTTGCACATTTGAACAAGTTTGATGAATGCAAAACCGGCCACCCCTTGCAAATAGGTGACCTTACCCCCTCTTGGCCTCGACAGACAGTTTATGTCTTGGAGTGTATGAACTCCAACCAAAACAAAACACATGGTGGCCATAAAATCGCCGAGAAATTCACAACCTCAACTATCATGTTTATACCAACTGTAACTTCAACATGTTCACAAAAATTTTAAACCGAGGCGTGTAAATTTCTCGATGACTCGATGAACAACATGAAAACATAGCACCACTGGCTGAGAAGCCAAATATGATCACAGAATGAGTCTCATTAAGCTGCCATTACATTCATCATTGGCCATAGGGTTTAGGGAAACCTACTGTGCCTCAAGATTACACGGTGGTGACATCATAGGTGGCATCAACTACAAACCGGTCAAGCTCAAAGCGGGCATGGAGCCATGGCATCGTCCCCCTCCCAGCCTTCCATAGGGGGTAACCACCGGGTTGCTTGGGAGGGGAGGTATGCCATGTCTTGATGACTACCTTGATCACAACTTAAACAAACTAGCCACCTCAGTTCACACATTTTGCATCATCGGCCATTAAAAAAACAACAAGATTGAGTTGAAAGTTAAGTTGACCAGCAACATTAAGAAGGCCAGCTTAACAGCTACAATAGGCCAGTTCAAAAGAACAAAGGTTCTGCAGCAGCAATGAGGCCATCTCCACAGCAGCAAGAGGACCAATTAGCCCCAAAGGAGCCTGATAACTAGGAGCAGCACAACAAGAATAAGAAGAATAAGAGCAGCTCCACAAACCAAATGTGCATACACAGAACCAACAACCACAGGTGCACGATGATGAGTTCCTACAAGTAGTGGTGCATGATGAGCAACCTAGGGAGGAGCATGGTCCAAAATAGGAACTTGATCAGCATGAGCAACCTGAGGAGCAATTTGGTTTATCACAGGGGCATGGTGATCATGTGGAACCTGTTCACGAACACACTGCAAGAGAGGGACATGGTCACCTCCAGTGTACTCCAAGTAGGCCACTTCTGCCTCTTCCCTGGTAGGAAAGCTTTCATGCAGGTTGTTTGAGATTCCACTGGTGGCATTTGTAGCAACCTGCCATGAGTTGGTTATACCAACCCTCCTCCCACGGTACACCACATACCAAGCCATCACTGCCTTGAGAAAAGCAAAGAAGATGTAGTAAGAAGACTGAGCAAATGTACATCAGAGCTACCACAGATTGTAGCATATTTGGAGAAGTCAAACCAGACATGGAACTCCTGGGGACATCATTCACCTGCCATCATCTCAAACTACTAGAGCTTGGTGTTGCAGGTGAAAGGTGGCCCACAAAAGTTTGATGGCAGGCATGAAAAAGCATGATAAGTGGCCTCAGCATACAGAATGGAATCAGTAAATCAAACACTTCTTGCAGTATCCTCAGCCCATGGACTGTCAACCAAACAGAAGGGATGAACAAATCAAACTTCTTGCAGTATCATCATCAGATGGGCCATCAACCTAATGAGGTAGTCATCAATAAAACACATTTTGCTGCATCGCTGGCCACAAGTAGAAGACAGAAAACTGAGTGAAGGTAGGCCTCAGAATGCACAAAACCAGAAAACAGAGATCCCTGGTTTCCATATCCTTTCAATCATCCTAGGTGGCTGCCAACATGGAACAAACTCATAGCACCCATGGAGTGCTCTACATCAGCAACAGGGTGCCATCCTAACAGGCCATTGGGCCACATGGTTACAATCCTGTTGATGATGTTAGAGCACTTGATGAGCACAATGAAACATCAACAACAAATAGACATAGCCCACCTCAGATTTTTAAGGCATAGATCATCATAGGCCAAACAAAGGGACAAAATACAAGTCATAGTCAAGAAGGAGGCCTCAGAAAGCACAAAACCACTGCAACAAATGGTATGGCATTTTAATCATCACTGGTGGCTGGGAACATGGAAGAAACTCATAACAGGCATGGAGTGTTCTACATCATCAACAGGTTGCCATCCAAAATAGACATAGGACCAGATGGTTGCAATCCTGTTGATGATGGTAGGACACTTGATGACTGCTATGAAATAACAGGTACAAGTACTCAAATGCCACCTCAGTTTTTAACACATACATCATCATAGGCCAATGGAAGAGACAGATTAGGAGGGAAATCAAAAAAATAAGGCCTCAGTAGCTGATCTAGAGATGTTGGGTCAGCAGAACATTGCATCATAGGTGGCAAAGTGCTTTCCTTTCTCCATGCACAAAGCCTAGTTAGAGCAGGAACACCTTTGTGTTTACTGACCCATCTAGGCTTAGTTTCATGGCGAAAAAAAAACAACAGCACCTCAAAAATGTTCAGACATCATCGGCCAAACCAATAAACATAGCAGCTAAATCCCAGAAATAGCAAGACAGTCATCAAACATAACAGCTTCATCATAGCCAAACTTTGGCCAAATAAAAGAGTTCCCAGCTTCAACAACATGCCCAAATGTCTCACAAAGCATGTCCAAATGTCTCCCTAATCTTGCCAGTCATCATAGTTCATGATGCAACTACAGACATCACATGTGCTAAGGTGCACACCCCAGGAGCCACAGTCCTATGCTATACAAAAATACCAGCAGCTAGTGTCCAACTACTCCTTAAGTTACCAAGAGAACCATTCCTAGCACATCTAGTGTCAAGTGCTACCCATCAAAAGAAGCTGCAGCATAGGTTAGTGTATGACTATGTGCAAAAGAGTAGAGGCAGTGCTTCTACTGAAAGTAGGAAGAGCTGAGGTAGGTCCTCAGCCAAAGCACCCTGTGCTCCTGGGACATCTGCACAAAGCATAGTCCCTCAGCCTTGTTCTTCAAGAGGTACACAAGAGCAAACATGAGAGCTTCCTGTGTGTACCCAGGGCACTCCATCACACAGGAATAGAGGTCCTCATGGACTTCATTGTGCACTGGAGCCTTGAGGGCCTCCCCAACAGCAGCAACAGCTTTGACCATGCCACCCATGAGGTCAGCTTCCTCCTTTGAAATCTTCCTCCTCTTCCCACCCTTCTCAACCTCATCACTTCCCTTAGTGCTCTCTGATGGGTTGGGCAGACCATGCTTGCCTGAATCAGCATCTGTCTTGGCCCCATCAGTGACCTCACCAGCAGCATCTAGGTCAATCTGACCCATGTCAGTACCCAATGGCTCATTGGAGCCTATAGCAAACCTTCCAGTGGCCAAGGTACCACAAAAAATGGCCTCCATCTCAACAAAGTTCTCTATGGGGACATTCAAGAACTTAGCATCATTTGGGTGATCCTAGGCAAGGGTAATGTGTGTTAGAAGAAGACAGAGGCAACCAATGGAGAAGAAAGATTAGAGTGAAGGAGTGGACACCTTGGTGTGTTCATTGAGGTAGTCCTCATCAAGCACTATCATCTTAAGGTCATCATTCCAAAGAGCCCCACTAAGACATCTAAGCTTGTCAACCTTTTGCCAATGCTTCCTCCACTTCCTCATGTGGTTCTGGATGTGTGTTGACACCAATGGAGAAAAAGATTAACAAAGTGGACACCATGTTCATTGAGCAGTCCTTGCCTAACATGCTATTCCTTGAAACCCTAAGACATCTAAGCTTTCAACCCCTGCTTTCCCACAAGGTCATCCGTTGACACTCACGTGGTGGCCAACAAAGTCAGACACCATGAACTTGCCTAACATCAAAGACTTGAAGTCCAGTTTTGACCCTCTTTCCCACAAGGTCATACAGCGGCCTGAGCATGAATTGGACCATTGGACCATTGGCGCAGCCGAGAGGGCCAACATGGTCATCCTCAACTTGCACAAAGGGTGCTCCATTTGGAGCCAACATCTCAGCATCATCAATGTGCTGAATGTGGTCACCCATTCCAGCCATTTCTCTGTACACAGCCAACCCAATAATGCATGAAGCAAAAATTATAGAAGGGAAAGTACTTATTACATCAACCAAATGATTGTTCAAATGCAAGAGACATCATTGCACAGTGCCTAAGGCCTCATAAAATGTTTAACATCCATCACAGAAACTTAAAAAGAAGAACAAATGGTTCAAACAAGTCATCCTCAATTCCTAGTTGACCCCCTATTCAGCCACATTGCCTGAGCCCAAGCTTCCCTCTGTGCTGCCCAGGCAGCATTATCAGGCTCATCTTCATCCTGCAGGTGGTTTTCATTTGGTTCCCAAGTGGCTTCATCAGGGAAGTGCTCATCCTGTCCAAACCTAAGGATCCAATTGTGTAGGATGTAGCAGGCAAGGACAAGCTTGACTTGGGTTTTGTAAGGGTGGAAATACTTGTTGTCCAGGATCCTGAATCTGCACTTCAAGGCCCCAAATCCTCTCTCTACTGTTGTCCTAAGAGAGGAGTGCCTAAGATTGTAAAGTTCCTTATAGTTCTGGGGCCTATTAGTGCCAAACTCCCTCAAATGGTATCTGACCCCACGAAAAGGAGGCAAGAAACCAGGCTTTACTGCATAGCCAGCATCCACAAGGTAGAATTTTCCTACAACGTTAATGGCATTGCCATGGCTCAGTCATTTTCATACAGACTATACATAGTAAGACTATGTTTGAGTGTGTGTAGAGTTATACCTGGAGGGACTCTAAGGCCATCTGTCCTCTCAAGTGCATCTGCCAAGATGAGTGCATCATGTGCAGAGCCCTCCCAACCAGCAAGAACATAGGTAAACCTCAAACTGAAGTCCACTGCAGCCAACACATTTTGTGTGGGGCTCTGCTTCCTGCCTCTAAAGGCAACCTGCATCCTCTTGGGCACTCTAGCAAGGACATGTGTGCCATCCATTGCTCCTAGGCACTCCTAAATAGGACAAGACACACAGTGAGGAGTAGCATACAAGTGTGGTTTACTTTGAACCTAAACATGATGACAAAACCCACCTTGAAATAGGGATACCACCTAGAGCTCCCCTGGATCTTAGGATGGACATTGTTACTGGGTGGTCGAATGAGGTCATGCCTAAGCTCTCCAACTGCATACAAGACTCTCTGGAAAAACCTGCTTATAGTCTCCCCAGACCTCCTGAAAGTAAGGTCTATCACCCTAAACCTCTCATTGTGGCCAACCACATGTAAAAACATGGCAACCTGTTCCTCTACAGTGGCATGGATGCTGTCTTTAAGCAAGGATCTAGCTCTAAACAGGTCACACAGTTGGAAAAAGGGGGCTCTTCTCATCCTAAGCAAGTTAACAGCATGGACATCATCTGAATGGTAAATGTAATTGAGGTTGTTGATCCTCTGCTGGTCCCTCTCCAACATTGGCCCATAGGTTACTGACCGGGCATCAACAGCCCTTCTTCTAAACCAAGTGAAAAACCAGCAAGCAACAGCTACAACCATTAAAGAAGAAATGGCTCGGCGCCGAGCTTGAAAATCCATTTCTAACAAGAACGATCACATATGTGTGTAAGAAATAGCAGAGGAGGATGACCAGTTTGAACTAAAAGTTCTACACATTTTAAGTAGATCCGAATATGAGCAATGTATATCATGCAAACACGCGGCCGCCACACCAACAGGTGCTCCTCCAGCGTGAAATCATAGCTAATCATTGGCCTAAGGCAATCGCGGCTCAGTGTAAAATAGCAGTAATCATGAATAAACCATGCCATTTGAGCTCATACATAGTACAAATCACAGATCCAGGCAGGATTCTAGTATACCAACACCAACAATCAGTAGATCTGATGAAAACATGGCAGAATCGAGTATACGAACCAAAAAACATAACGAAATCAAAAGTGTAGGGTTTGTACAGGAGGGGGAGGAGGGAGGGGAACGGCGAGGTATGCCAGCACGAGCACGAGAGCACCGACGAGGGCGCGGCGGCAGGGGAAGTGCACCGGCCACGGACCGGCGAGGAGGAGGAAGGCGAACGAACTCACCAGAGGAGTGGAAAGAAGAGTGAGGGTGGCGGTAACCCTAACACCGAGCGCGCGCGCGCGCTTTATGGAGAGGGACGGCACGGGTTCCCGCCAAGGACGACGCCAGTTCCCGCCACGCTTCCCGCGCGCTCGCGGCGTCCCGGCTCGCGAGGGAAGCTCGACTCGAGCTTCCCTCGTCGCCCGGGATGGAGGGGGTTGACGGACGGGCGGTGAGCGCTTAAAAAGGGAAGGGAAGGGAAACCAAACACGAGCAGGGGACGGGGGTTCGGAACCTGCAAGGCACGGTCCGGTTGGGGCAACCAATCGCACCCTACATGAACCGCCGTGCCGGCCGACGTGCCACCGTGCTAGAGGTCAGGCACTAGCACGGTGCAACGAGCGCTGGAGCGTGCCGTGCCATGCCGCTGGGCACGGCGGCATGTAAATGACCCGGGTCGGCCGAGGTTGCTGTTGTGTGGAGGCCTAGAGCGTGGAGAGTTGTCGACGCGCGCCGCCCGAGAGCCGCCGAGGATGGAGAGCGAGGTGAGAGATTAGCTTATATATCGGTCGCACCGACATGGGAAAGACCGGGCCCGACCGACTTGGGAAAGTAGGGCTTTTTCTTTTTCACATCGTGCCGCGGCCGACCTGGGCCGGGCCCCGCCCGTTTGGAAAAACTGTACCGCCACCGATACACCCCAAATGAGCTCTACACATTGTTTTAGGGGGAGAAAATCAGGCTCCAACCGAGTAGGCAAACACCTATCTTTTAGGCAAGTGTCCCGCTTCCATCGAGAAATTGGTAATTTTGCCCTCATCGGGAGTGGATTTTGCTAGAATGCCATTAAGACTGTGGGCTTAGTTGGATTGCCCTTATGGAGTGAGACACACATGCTAAAATGCCCTGTTGGGTACCAAATTCAATTTTTTCTTTCCTGTTTCGCCCCTAGCCCTTCCTCGACTTATCCCCATGGGCAAGTTCGGCGAAAAAAAATAGAAATCGGCCGCCGCACGCCTCGGCTGAGCTGAAGGCGACACCATCGCCTTGTTTCTCTCAACTTGCGGCGAACGGTGTCGTGCCTCACGAGGAAGTGGACGCTCCCATGTGTCATCTCCTCCTTCAACCTCTACTCCTCCACCCAACCCACAAGTAGCAGCGACTCGTCCATTTGCTCCATCTTAGGCAGCGGCAAGCAAGGAAGGCCGAGCTGCATTCTTGGGCAAACAAGCAAGCATTTGTAGGCGACGAAGCAGAAGCAGCTCGTGCACCTGGGCACAAGCCCGGGTGCCGCACGCCGCCCCGGGCCGGTCGCCCTCATCTTTGTTGCTCGCCCATCGAGATAGGAGGAGGGCACCCACCTATTGCTCCTGCGCCAGTACGACCTGGCGCTCCGCCTCGCACCGCGTGGCCACCCCGACCACCCCGTCTTCCACATCAACCGCGCGGCTTGCCTCCTCCAGCTCCACCCTGTGGATCATGAGGCTGAGGCCGTCGCCTAGGAGTGCTCCCTCGAGCGATGGGATGACGTCAAGGCGCGGAGGCACGCCCTAATGACGCCGTGGGGCTCAAATGGTATTCCTTCCCTCGGGCGCGTCTCCCTCTCACGTTCTTCCTCCCCCCGCCGCGCCCCCACCCACGCGGCAAGCACCTCTCTCTTTCCTCTCCGCTGGCGTCGCCGCCTCCTCCTTTGGATTTGCTTCTTAGGGTTTTGATGAGCTCTTCCTCCCTTCTTCCCAAACTCACAGTGTCCTTGGAAGGAAAATGGGTTAGGGAGGAAGGTTGGCTAGGTGGTGGGAATGCTGGCGGGCGGTTTAGAGGCCCTTGCTGCGATGGATACGGCTTGATCAACTCAGGGCAGGGCGCCATGTCCAAGGCAGCGGTGGGGCGGTGGGTGGAAGGGAGGCATGTGGTCTCGACAAATGATCTAGGGTTTCGCTTAAAGCTCCACGGCCGCGCCCGCGGATGAGCTAGGGTTTCATCGGACCTCCACAATCATGGTCGCGCCGAGGAGCTTCAACAAAACCCTAGGTCCCTACCTTGCCGCATCGGAAAGGAGGACGAGGGCACAGTCGAGGGGGGGAAGATGAATAGTGCTTTGTGAAGCCCTCCTAACGCGCGTGGTCAAGGGAGAAGATGAACAAGATATGGTCACGCTGCGTGTCATGTATTATCTACCTCCTTAATATTTGCATCATACCTGTGATGACTCAACAAGTGCCATGGCAGGTATTCATGGCGTGAATATTTAATCTGTTGGATCAGTCTCGGCAGGAGTTCATTTGCATTAAGGCCTTGTTTAGTTCCCTCTCCAACTTCCGTGTTTTTCCACTCTCTCCATCCCATCACATATGAATGGAGTAGTAAATGTAGATAAAAAAAATTATTAGTTACACAGTTTGGTTGTAAATCACGAGACTAATCTTTTTAAGTCTAGTTAGTCTATGATTGGACAATATTACCAAATAAAAACGAAAGTGCTATCTACATGAGTTCTAATTCTAACTTTCTAACTTCTCCCCCACCAACTAAACAAGGCCTAAATAGATCGCCACATACACATATAGGTGACATGCATTTCTCCTCATATTCATACACATGGAGATCACTTAAAATAGATAGGGGTAAGTACTTTAAACTGAGCACTAGTTTGTTCTAGAACTCTTAAAATCAAGTGTTTTTGATGGAAACAGTGCTCCTTTCGTTGTGAAATACAAGACATCCAATTAATTTTGGAACCAAATAAGGAGTTTGGCAATTGCGCATCACTAATTAATTACTTCCTCTATCACAAATTATAAGTCGTTTGACTTTTTAAATCTTAAGTTTGACCATTTCGCCTTATTCAAAAAGTTGTCCAAAATGTCAATTCTTTTCCCATGGGTTGCTTTGTTAATATATGTTGTTCACGAATAACTTAAATTTCACTATGTTTGCACAATTTTTTTGAATAAGACGAGTAGTCAAAGTTGGCGTTAGAAAAGTCAAACGACTTATAATTTGAGATGGAGGGAGTTTTTTTTTTGAAGACTCACTAATTAATTAGTTTTGTTGTCAACTTCTCAATTTTTGTCAACTTCTTAATGTTCTACTAGTAATGTATAGTTTGAGAAGGCATGCATGTCAATGATTTCGCTACCAATTATAGCAGCTATTTTAGGCAAGATGATGTTTAAGCCTGCATGGATCTAGAGTACCTTAGAATTTGGGATAAATTTTGAATCTTCGATATTTTTCCTGGTACGGATGGAGAACATAAATAAATAAAGGAGATGTCGACAAAGGACGATCAGGTCATGAAATAAAAAGAAAATAGAGACAACAGAATTATAGTTGGTGCGTGCTCTTGCGTTTCAAAATGAAATTTTTAGGTTTAACTCTCTCAATAATTTTGACCTTCAATCCTCTAATCTTTAATCATGGCTCCAATTCGACTAGAGTTGTCAAATTCTTTTGGCCTTCAATTCTCCAACCTTTAATCTGGACTCAACCTTTAAAACGCATGCATGGATCTAGAAAGGAATCTTGGCTTACTCTTTCTATAGTGTATCATGCTTGTTCACCCTAGGTACACAAATGACACCAGTGCACCGAGACATAGGTAGTTAACAGTTCCTGACCTGCACAAAAATCTTCTTCCCACGAGTCATATATCCTATGCTCCACCAGATGTTTAGTGAAACAAATAATTGAGTCACAACATCTGGATTCGTACACCATCCTCCACCGGGTGCAATGGAATCCAGAAGCAGATGGTGTATCAGTCTTCAATCTTCCACCAATGTGTATGTCTGAACTTACGTTTGGGAGACTTGGTATGGGCACTTACCGCCCTCTTGATATCACAAGTTGCGCCTATCACCTGATTTAGTATTGTGTCCATGCCCCTGAAAGATATATTCGCCATCCGGGTCATAGTGGTCCTGACAACAACTGAATCACTATTTAGATAGAATATACATTCGACTTGGTCAAGATTGGAGAGGTGTTGGATGCCAAAATGGAAAACCCCTGTGCCGATTAACATGCCCATCTTTTCTGGACTGAACATGATAGTAAACTTTTCAAGCATTGGCATGGCTCCAGCTCCAAACATCACTGGCATGGCACATCCAAACTCAAAATGCCTCAGGGACCGGAACCCATCGCCACCGCTGATGGTGAACCTTCTTCCATGGAAACATTCATGAACTATCAGACGAAGAAACACAAGAGCTGGTAGGCACCCAAGTGCCATGACATCTTCAACCTCAAATTCCAGGACATAAATAACTAAAATTTGAAGATTGACAAGGGACCCTGCCAAGTTTGGAACCTTGGAGATAAAACCCTCCTTAATTTCGAATTTCTGCAGGCCGCGTGGAGCAAAACTTTCTGAACCCAGAGAAAAGCCACCAGAGACATGGAATGACAGAGATTGAAGCCTGCCTAGTTTAGAGAGGGAGAAGAATATATTGTCCATGTACTCCTTGGTGTCGCTTCCCACCATATCAAAATTCTCGCGATCGTTAGGATGCAAAAAGAAGCTTATGCTCCTAAGATATGTCAGATGGCCAAGTTCTTGGGCAAAGTCAATTGGTTGCTTGAAGAGATCAACACCTTCTAACTGCTCCAATGCCGTCATGCTTCTGATCCCAGCTGGTAGCATAACTCTTCTGTCTGCAACCAAATGTGCCAATCTTTTAAGTTCAACAATACTTGCTGGCAATTTTCTTGATTTCCCCATAGATATGTCTAGCGCCTCAAGATGCTGTAATTTTCTGATTTGTTCGGGTAGTTCACAAACTTTTTGTATTACGGAGACTCAGGTACTTTAAACGAAACAAATTCCCAATGTTAGCAAGATGATGACCTTCCACATGGGTGCAGCCACCCAAGTCCAAAACACGCAATGAACTGAAGCTCAGGAACAATAGTAGGGCTTCTGCAGTATAGCTGAACATTGTAACTGACCGGGAGATGGGATAAATCCAGATCTTTCAGCTGAGACAGGTTCTCTGCACTGTTAGAATGGAGGGATAGCCGACGACCTTTCTATGTGGACTAGGCATTTGATAACCATCAGAGAATATAGTAACAAAATTCTCTTCTTCAGATTTGGATATGATAAAATCCAGAATTGTATCATGGACTTGACAAAATGTTACCTCGCCGTACATGTTTATGTGTTGTGCCTGGATCAAGCTTCTATTAATGAGCTCATTGAAACACCTTTCCCCTAATTCATACAGAGTACATCCTTGTTCTTCTTGAATAAATCCCTCAGCAATCCATCTCCTTATCAAACGCCTCTTGTCAATTACAGAATCCTCTCGAAATGTACTTAAATACAATAGACATGTCTTTAAATGATGAGGAAGGTCAAAATAACTAAGTGATAATATCTGAACCATGCTTTGAACCTCTGGATGTTTTCCTAGTTCATGGCCAAAAGAATTCTTCACCCGGTTCCATTGATCTTCAGTCTGTGGTTTATTGGCAAAAGCAAACCAGATATGGAAATGATAGCCAAAGGTAAACCACCACATTTTTCCAATATCTTATTAGAAACTTCTTCGAGATGTAAAGGGCAATTATATTGGGAGCTAAATATTCTTTTTGTGGAACAACTTTTTTGAATCTGCACGAGTAAGTGGCCTCATTTCGTAAATAAGAGAACCATAGGATGAGCAGCATGCTTTAGCTACACCATGTATACGAGTTGTTGTGATTATTATGCTTGGTTCTTTATCCTGGATTATTATGCTTTTTCTTTATCCGGGAACAGTGCACACCTGATGATATCCCATGTTTCTATCTTCCATATATCATCAACTACAATAAGGTACCTGCAATATCATTTTAACAATACTTTTTAAATATAAGGATTAAATAACCTACTCTGCATGAAGGAAATCAAGAAGAAAAATAATAATTATTATAAAAGAACCATTAGTCCACGAAATAATGATCAAAGATTCCACATTCCCTCATCATAACAAAAACAAGAACAATAGAAGACATATAACTTATAAAACTAAAGGGTCATGGAGTGTATTTATACAGACACAGAAACTACACAAATACAGATAATCTAGCTGGGGAACAAAAGTGATTGTATTCTTCATAAGAGATTGGGTTGTTTTTAATACTTGGCTCAGGTTCAACACCATTAGGAGGATCACAGCAAGTGCCAAGCCCGGTAGAAGCATTTTTTTTACTAAATTATTCTCTGAGAAGTAGAGGCCACAACTGCAATGGACTGTGAAATTGAACTATCTTGCTAGGGGATCAAACAATGTATCAACACCCTTGCAACAAAAGCTAATACATCAGTTTATCAAAGGAAAGAAAGCATATAAGTTTGTTTCCTCTACCTTTTATCCTTGAGGAAATCGGGTGATTCTGCTAATGATCTGTTGGATACTCCCTGCTTCAGTGGATGCATAAGATTTATTTCTTACTTCGCTGAGAATTGTTCTCAAAATTGTCATCATGTCCGGGTTTCGTGACACCGACACAAAAGCCCAGCAATCGAAGTCGAACTGGTTCTTTAGCTCTACATATACCGGGTTTGCAAGTGTTGTCTTTCCCATTCCTCCAAATCCAATAATAGAGACCACCTTCGGTGGCTCCACCTCCTCAAGTGGTTCTGACGCAACACCTTGGTACTTCCTTGTGAGCCATTTCATTAGCTCATCTTTTGGTTCATCGATGCCAACAAGCTTTGAAGTATCCTCAAAGATAGCAAGAGCTCTACGGTCCGTGCTCGCATTACCTGTATTCATGATAGTCTCGTTACTCTTGTATCTTTTATTCCTGTCTCCCACCTCCTTGACTTGGACCATGAGGTCTTCGACTGCCTTTGCAATCCGGCGGCGATTCCTGGCCTTGATCAAAAAAGTTTTGAATTTGTCAATGAAGCCCTCAGGACTAACAGATTTGTCATCAACATGGAGCATGAAGTCGTCAATGCTATCCTCCATATCATAGGAGAGCTCCCGAACCTCCTTCATCCAATTCTTATCCTGTGGATCGGGATTCTCCTCTTCTGACATCTTGAGAAGGAATGAATGCATCGCAGCAAGCTCATCCGTGAGAGACTGCACCTCGCGGCGCACCCGCTTGAAGCGCTTGTACTCATCACTCATCAAGGCTGTAAGCTTCTCTAGCACGGGCTTCAATGCTCCAGTCGCTGCGCTCACCAGTAGCCCCTTCATGTGGTGCGTTTGTATCTCAGAGCTCACACTGAATTTGGTGCGACCAAGTGGAGATGCCGCAGCTGTTTGGATTGAAAATGGATGGGAAGCCAACCTCTACCAGCGCCCAATGTGCTATGCCTTCACTCCCTACTTCAGCCTGCAACTCTGCAAGAGCATTAGAGCAAGAATAGAACAAGATCAGACCAGCTGACGGATCCGATGGTGGTGAGGATGAAGAATCCAACTGCAATGCCAGTGAGGAGGGTTCCACCAGAGACGTGGAAGGTGGATTGCGGATCTGCGGAGGTGGAGAACAGCGGACCTGGCGGGTGGAGCGGAGCTTGAATTCGTGGTTGGCCGCACAACCTTGGTGAGCCAAAGAGGAGGAGCTGGAAGAGGCCGCGCCGGCAGCGGCGATTTAGCCACCCAAATCTAGCCGCGCGTCGGGGGAAGGGTAGGGCGGCACGGCGGCTCCTCAAGCTGCAGCTCAACAGTCGACGCCATGGTCAACGGTAATGGAGAGGTTAGCGACTTAGCGGTGAGGATTTTATTTAAAAAAAAAAAGAAATCGGAGTACTCTATCAACTTTTAGGTATCTGTCGTTACCACGATACAATCAGGAAAAAAAAAAAATACTAGAATTGAAAAAGGAAGGAAGGAAACTTGCACATGCATCCAGCAACACCGGTAAAGCCCATTATACTAGTGAAGGCTGTAACTGAAACACAGAGCGAGAAGTTGGACATCCATTAGCAAATAAACTAGAAATTTAAATTTTGATAAGGAAAATTAATTTTTAGTTTATTTTTTTTGAAATAGAGGGTATCATTAGATATCCATAGACATCAAACTTACGTTGTAACATATCCGACTCAAACAAGAAGCACTTAAACCGAAGACTCATTCCATATTTTGGGTGTTGCATAGTAAGTGGGCCAAACAACCAAAACTTTCCCTCTCCAATAGAGCCCCGAGACCCAAATGGCCGAGCACACCGCTGGCCCCGCCGAAGCGCCGCCCGCCGGACTCCCCCCCCCCACCACGCCGTCATCGTTAGGTCGCGCCACTTGCCGAAGCTATGCCCACCAAGCTCCCCAGGGTGGACGCCGCCACCGCCTCCCACCGCCGAAGCCGCCGACGCCGCCAAGACGCCTTTGCGGTCGCCGGGCTCGCCTGGTCGTCATCGCCGTCTGCGGATTTCGCTGCGCCACCTGCTTCCCACCCCATCGAGCTCTGCCCCACCGCCTATCTTGTGGCCTAACCGTGCAAGAAAATATTTGTTTACTCATTTCTATATAAAATGGCACTTTACATATGATTATTTATTATTTTTGACATGCCCATAGCTCTACGTTTAGCTTTTTGATTTGTCTTGCTTATAGATAATTTTTACATGTTTCGGTGATACAAAATATTTGAATACTTGGATTATGGTTTACGGACTAAAGTAGCAATAGGCAATAGCAAACGGGCGCCAGTCCCCTCTTCAGGCCATTTGAAGAGTCTCAGACCCTGTGCCCCTCAGATCCACACCTCCTACTGCTACTTCCTAAAGTGTCGTTTGGATATTGGGACATATATAGGCAGTGGGATAGAGAGGGAAATGAATCAATGGTTTAAATTAAATGAGTGAAGAATGGATGGCCAGGATATAATATTTATATCCCCTATCCCTATCTCCATCCCAATGCAAACAATCTCTTGTGCAGCATCTTCCTAAGCGCGGGTCCTTGCGTGATCCCATTGGGCGTGCGGCATGCCAGGAAAGCATAACTTGTCGTGCAGAGATCCTTCATAGAAATTAAAAACACCTAAGCGTCCAACAGATAAAATTGCTCAAACAATGATGCTTTTTTAGTAGATGGGGTACATTCAAAGTTCAAAATGGGCAGACGCAGTACCATTTTTTTGTTGTTGTGCGCACGTTTGCTGCTCAGTAGGGTACCTGTGGCCATTGTGTGAAGTGTGAACCTATCATGAATTCCAACAAGTGCAATGGAATGAATGTGATATGCTAAATTTGTTGATCCCTGTGCGGTCTAAAACATATGGGAACATGCATCAAGGTCCAGATGAAATGGCCAATCTGTGCCAAGAAAAATCACTGAAACCACCTTACAGCATGATGAACAGATAAGTATTATCAAACAGAAACAGTCAAACACTTCAGGTTTCAAGCAGCTGTAACATCAGGCGTCAGAGAAAATTTAACAACTCCATTCAGAGTTGAGTGCTATAATACCATATTCCACATAGAAGGCATGTAGCAGCATCCAAAAGGGGAAAAGAAAAACAAAGTGAAACTGCATTATGGTGATTTGTTCATCTTGGGCTGGGCAACTTCAAAGTGTCTTTCAGTAACTGCAAAGTAAACAGCATCATCAATTCACTTGTCTTTCAGTACTCAACAGTGCAAAGGATAATAGTACTCAACAGTGCAGCCGTTCAACAGTAAACATCAAAATCATGGTTTGTCGGGATGTGTAGCTGTTCCTAGTTTTGTTGTTTTGAATCACCACTCCTAGTTTTGTGCCAGCTGATACACGGTTTGAAGGCACCATAATGGACAAGATGAAAAGGAACAACTAAAATAATTAAAATATAGAGAATGTGTTTAAGCTCTGAAACAGACTGCAATATGTCCATGTGCAGTTAATAGTTATCAAAAGAAAGTAGTAAAGCGGATGGTCACAAATAACAGAGCACTCTCTATCCACATATTGAGCCAGCAAATGAAAATTACTTCATGCTGCAAAGAGAAACATGCACAGAAAACCAAAAAGCAGGAAAACAAAATGCTGGTTATTCCACGGGATATGGTAGTTAGAAAATAATGGTGAAGGGAAAGCATGATGTTCAACTAGTGGTTTGATATGAAATCACTTTAATTGGTGCCTTAGATGGAGCGTGCTTCACTTGATGTGCTAAATACCAGGGCCTCAGCATTGAAGAGGCTTTGGAGTCTAGTTGGAGCTAAGGGCATCATTTTGCTGACTGCCCCGCTGCTTGGTAGTAACTAGATCCTATCACTGTGTTCTGGTGGTCGTCTTTCCTAGTTTTTGGTCCATCTGCCCCTACTTGAGAGAGAGAGAGAGAGAGAGTTTGTGTCTGTTGTGTGTAGGGTCTCTTTACCCCCACCCACCCCACCCTTTTTTTTTTCATGTACTTAATAATATAATAAAGATACACAGGTCTCATGCGTGTTCGAAAGAAAGAAAAAAAAAAGATGATGTTCAACTAAAGTACAAAACTATGTATGAACTGACAAGAAACATTCAGAATACTAAATAAGTTGATGATAGGAATGGGATATAAGAATTGTCACATGTGCTGAAATTGTTAATTGCAAACTTGGTGGATAACCACTTAGGTATCTCAGGGTATCAGTAATGGTTTTGGACTGCATGTTATTACAGGGGTAAATTAGGTGAGAAGCTGATGAAATGGTTGATGGCTTATAGGGAGGGGCCACTATCCCTAAGGATTCAAAATGTGTTGATCAATCCATGCTTAACTAATGTGCCTATGATTGTATCTTAAGTTCTTAACAAATCAAACTACGGGTGGCACCATTTGAAATGTGTGTTTCAAGAGTTGCTTCAATTTTTAGAACTTCTATATGGACTGGAAACGTTTAAGTTTAGTACAGGAGTTCTAAAAAAATTAACTGGAAATGCAGTCTGAGCTGTCAAAACCCAGGATGGTGAAGAAAGGAAGAGAACAAACGATAATAGGATGGAAAAATGGTTTGTTAGATTATGATTCCACCTATGCCTACCTGGTGGTGTCCAAGTTGCTCCATTTTCACTCACCCACTGCTCGATTTCTCCATAGGGTCATGCGCGCGCAGCCAAAGCAGGGGTGCCATATGGCGGGGAGAGGACTGGGTCTGGGCGCATGGAGTAGCGGACGGGTGACACAGGAAGAGCAGAGAAGGTGCGCAGGCAGAGGAGAGGCAGCACGGCTGCATGAGAACGAGGATTGGCTGCTAGGAATCGGTGGTGGTAGGTCATTGTTGGGTGTTATGGTGTGCAGCTACGTTGCACCGATACGGGATACGGATACGGTGATACGTTGATACGGCATTTTTTCAAAAACAAGGATACACCGATACGGTAAGTACATATAATATTATATAATAATTATTACTAATAGTATAAGTATAATGTATATTTAATAGCAAAGAAAAATAGCTAAAACAAATAGTGTTCAATATACCAAAAGCCACACAAAATAAAGGCCCAATGAGGACCAATACGTTGCTCACCAGCTCAACAAGGGCAACTCACCTATACAAATCAACCCTAAATAATGCTGGCAGCCCGCCCTATCCCAAGCGCTCATGCATCCTCACATCTCGCACCTGCTTTCTTCTTCGATGTAGCACCCAAGCTGCGCTCCACCTTGCTCTGCATATCTCTCTCTCCTTCCTCGTCAAGTTCGATCTGCTAACTGCCGCATCGGGAAGCATATCGGGAGTATCGGTATCGGATACGTATCCGATACGGTACGCAGTTGCACGACGTATCGGGTAACGTAGGGCGCTCAGATTAGATGGGATACCCTTAGGCCTTGTTCGTTTTGGTCGGATTGGCTCCATTCCCGGCGGATTCATTTGGCCTAGTTTTGAACCGTTCATGCTAAAATGGGTGTTCGTTAAGGAATTGTTCCGGACGGATTGAACTAGGCTGGTTTTGAATTCGCCCATTTTGTATACCAAACCACCGGATTTGTTCCACACCTCTTGAGGTCTGAATAGAAACAACCAGATTGAGTAACACGGGTGGATTCACTCAATCCAGACTGGAATTCAATCCGACCAAAACGAACAAGGCCTTAGCGGTCTGAGTGGGCTGTTATGGCATTAATCTTCCTTTTCTTTTATTCTCATACATTTATGCAGTTAAACCAATAAATATGTAACTAGTGTTTAAATGCTTAATCATGTTTAATCTACGTTTAGCCGTATGCGTTATTAGAAGAATAGCAGCAAATAAATTTGCATTACCTGTTGAACCACCACAACAGGTTGGTACCTGAAAACAAGCATCTCATGTGCTGTTCAAAATATCAGCTCCAGTGTCTCCACTGTCTAAGCCCCTGCCTACGAGAGAAATGAGTCCAAGCAATAAGTAAACCCAAATGCACAGCAGAATTCAGACTGAGAAATTATTCTATGGTGGATATGGATTTTTTTAAGTAATAAGCATAACAAGCATAACTCCCTAGATCTAACTGATATCTCGCTGTATACATGATTACAAGGTACAGTTTAGAAGTTAGAACTATTCATGTGAAGTAAATACCCAGAGTAATATATTTGTATATTTCATATGGCAGGGTCGATTAATGTGACTTGCCATAGAGGATGTACTGTACCAGATAGAGATAGCGCAGACACGGAACCCACACTACTATGTTTAGAAAAGTTCATCAAATAAAGAAAAATACATAAAAATGGATAACTAATCTCTTAGTATGTATCACGCAAATCATGATTAAGATAAGCGATTGTACCCATCAGATCTAAATGGACAACCAAGATGACCTGCGACTCTTACATAAGTGTAGATGATTAATGGGAAGGTAACCAAGATATAAGTATCAAATGAAAGACTACAACAACCATTGTGGTTCCATATCCATATGTAATGTACTCTTTATTTCAGATATCAGATGGTTGATGTTTAGGTTTTTTTCCTTTATTTTTTTATATTTTCCAAAAGTTAACAGCAACATGCCTTAGGTGAAAAAGACCAGTTCTAAAAATTGTCACACAAACAATAAATTACGAGTACAGCAATAGACAGTTGATGATTAACTTCTGTGCTATACTGCTATCTTTGACACAGTTCAGTGACAATAAAAGAAATAAAAAATTAGCTGCATGTGACAAAGAAACATATTATCAATGGACAATGGTTCCTGCTATCAAGTTCAAGCACATGGAAGATTTTGCAACAACGAGACACAGGAGAAACAGAATTGGTACCTGTAGTGTAGAAACCTGTGAAGGGATGATATTGATATGTGTGGCAATCACATTTAAAAAGACTCTTGAATTGCAGTGACTCAAGTTTGATCATGAAGACTTGCCGATCTGCTGATACAAAAAAATAGCATCACCATCCTCATCATAACCACAAGATCATTATCAAGGATGCATCCACCGCTGGTCCCAGTGAAAGCAGCTTGTCCAGATTGATGGTTTTATGAAGCATCCATTTGGCACCACCCTCAGAATTGGGCTTCTTCTCCCATACCTGAATGCTGAACCCTGTCAAAATGGCCAAGCCAAGGCTGCTATCTCTATCCGTAAGAGCTGAGACTGATCCGCAACTTGTGCATCTGGTGGGGTATCAAAGGCAGTTAGATTCCTCCTATCCAAATCAAACTTAAGGATTCCAATTTTCCCATAACCAAAAAAGCAACCAGTAGAGTGAATTCCCAACTAGGATGCTAGGCCTGAGAAACGAAAAGCGGAACACTGATGGGTGTTGAGATGATGTTGCTCCACACGCCGGCCTTGGACTCGTAGAAGAGGAAGGCAAACGCACGAGGGTCAGCATCAAGCAGCACAAGATCAGTCCGTAACACCACCAACTTGAAGGATTCGAGTGGCGCACTGCTGGGCGTTGTCATCGCAGAGCAGCCCACCACCACGGACAGTCAACCGTGGGTCTTGGCTGCTGAACCCCGGGCGAAGGGGCACGCACTGCTGGTCTCGGGCGCATGTGGTCCCACACGGTAATCTCCGGCGGCGTCGGGTTGAGGATGAGTACGAGGCCGTGGCGGCAGCCAAGGACACACCGTCGTCATCATCGGCAGCGCCGTGGAGAGGCGCGCGGTGGGGATGCGGGTCGGGCGGGTCCGGCAGAGGGGTGAACCAGATGTTCCACATGTCGCGACGCGGAAGAAGCCGAGCAGCGGGGCTCGCCGGTGGTGAAATGCGCTGAATCGACGGAGGAACCGTGGGTCGGAGAGAATGCGGCGCCGCCGCTTGTCGACGGTGAGAGAGGCGCGGGAGGGAGGACGGCAACGGCGGGAGGAATAATGAGGATCTCGCGGAGGAGGTCGCCGTTGTCCGCAAGGGCGCCGGCCCCGCGAGGAGGGGGGTGGCGGCGCATGGAACCCTCGTTCATCCGGATCCGGACAATAGAGAAGAAAGTTACTCCACATTGGTTAAAACAAAATGAGGCCTCAAACAAAATTGGTTGGAATTTCGTCTAATTTCTAGCTCAAAACTCTTGTAATTTCGTTGTGAAAGTAATGAAATTCGGTTTACCGCTGTGGAAAAAAAAAAAAACAAATTTGGTTGAAATCCCACGGGGTTAGGCCTCCCAGCGCCCAAGCGGCCGTGTGCCGCGAACGACAGCCCGACCCGACTGGTGCCGCCGCCGCCCGCGCCCTTCTTCTAGGCCGGAGCCAGCGAAGCTCGCTCCTTCGTCTCCTCCAAGGGCCGCCGAGCTCGGTGGGTGCGGCTGCCACCTCTAAGCCTGCGCAAATACGGGCGGACAGATCGAGCACGTGGCCACGAGTATGCGGCGGGCTACCGAGGGAGCGCGAGCGGCAAAGCGACGCGGAGCGGCCGGGCAGCGTGAGTGAGGGAGGCGAGCGAGAACTGCAGGGGAGTGAGTATGCGGCAGCAGATAAGGAAGGCTCAGGTTCTTTTTCTTTTTTTTATTTTATTTATTGTTCTTTCTTGTTTTTCATTTAGTGCGAAGTTCTATTTTTTTGTTTTTCTTGGAAGCTTGACCCAGAACTGCCATCTAAGAAGTCTAGGGCCTTGAATGTGAACACCACCATCCACACTCCGCGATCGAGCCACAATAATCCACGATGAAGCATGTGCAACCACATTGGCTAGCTCACGAGAGTGTCCAGGATGTGTCGTGGTGCCGGTGCAAACCCTATTGTTGTGAATAAGGTAGTGTTTGTGTCGGGAGCTAAGTGGTTGGATTGAGCTGACCCGGTTACAACATTTTTCTGCAAAACAGTGGAAGTCACCGTACTGAGCACTGTGATCCTACAAAACAGTGGAAGTCACCGGTACTGAGCACTGTGATCCTACATATGCTACAGAGGAACTCATGTGCTGGGTGCACCACCCATGTAAGAGCCATTCTGAAAATTCCATGAGGAACTTGTGCCACAGGATCGATCAGGAGCTGGAAGTGCAGGCATTTGATTCACATTTGAGAAGTCAGAGTGAACATTTCATGCATAATTTGCACAACTCTAGGGATCAAGATTGAATATGTAAATCACGCAGCCAGGCTCTGCAGGGCGCCGCCGCTAGTGGTGCCCTGCTCCACAGCCACACCCAGTGGCGCCCCCCCGCTCGCCCCGGTCGGTGGCGCTGGCCGCAACGCCTGGCTAGCCCCACACAAACCGGGCCGCCCTGCTTGGTGGATCTGGCGCCGCCCAGGTGGATCCGCCGGGCGGGACCTCCGAGCCCGGGCCTTATCCTTCTCCATCACAAGTGGTTAGGATTTCGACACCAAGCCCCAAATCGCGGAAAGACTTTGTCGCCGAAAGTGAAAGGATACAGGGAAGAGAGACTCGGGCGCTTAGCTGATGGGTAAGTGTACTCTTGTCTTTTCGCATGGGCCTAATGTGCCGCTCATTGTAGAATTAGACACAATGGACGGAAGGGCCAAATACCCAAAACGAAAATCGATTCAGGGCCAAATAACTAAGTTCAACCGTAAATAGGGCCAATAAACTAAGCTGAACTATTTTTAGGGCCAAAGAGCCAGTTTTCTCTTAGAACTATCGTGTGAAGCAAATGCCCAAAAAAAGAGTATATCTGTATATTTCATATGGAAGGGTAGATTAGTGTGACTTGCCATAGAGGATGTACTGCGAGAGATATAGCGCAGACATGGAACCCACTACTATGTTTAGAAAAGTTCTTCATCAAATAAAGAAATATATATAAAAATGGAGGCAATGGAAAAAACCATTTCATAATTAAGATTAGCGATTTCACCCAACAGACCTATATGGGCAACAAAGACGCGACCTGTGGCTCTTACATAAGTGTAGATGATTGATGGAGGCATAACCAAGATATAAGTATCAAAAAGAAAGACAACAGCCATTGTGGTTCCATGTGTAATGTACTCTTCAGATATCAAATGGTTCTTTTTAGGTTTTGTTCCTTCATTTTTTTTTTTCTATTTTTTCAAAAGTTAACAGCAACATACCATAGGTGAAAAAAGACCAGTTCTAAAAATTGTCACGCAAACAGTAAATTACGAGTACAGCAATAGACAGCTGATGATTAACTTCTGTGCTATACGGCTATCTTTCACACAGTTCAGTGACAATAAAAGAAATAAAAAAATTAGTTGCATGTGACAAAGAAACATATTATCAATGGACAATGGTTCCTGCTATCAAGTTCAAGCACATGGAAGATTTTGCAATAACGAGACACAGGAGAAACAGAATTGGTACCTGTAGTGTAGAAACTTGTGAAGGGATGTAATGTGTCGATGCGATCACGTTTAAAAAGACTCTTGAATTGCAGTGACTTGAGTTTGATCATGAAGACTTGCCGATCTGCCGATACAAAAATAGCATCACCATCCTCATCATAACCGTGCATCATTATCGAGGATGCATACACCGTTGGTCCCAGTGAAAGCAGCCTGTCCAGATTGATGGTTTTATGAAGCATCCATTTGGCACCACCCTCAGAATTAGGCTTCTTCTCCCACACCTGAATGCTGAACCCTGTCACAGTGGCCAAACTGAGCCTAGTATCTTCCATCCGCAAGATCTGAGAATTAGTGCTAACTTGTGCATCTGGTGGGGTATCAAAGACAGTTAGATTCTTCCTATCCAAATCAAACTTAAGGATTCCGCTTTTCCCATAACCATGAAGCAACCAGTAGAGTGAATTCCCAACTAGGATGCTAGGCCAGAGAGACGAAAGCTGAGCCCTGATGGGTGTTGAGATGATGTTGCTCCACACGCCGGCCTTGGACTCGTAGAGGAAGGCAAACGCATGAGGGTCAGGATCAAGCAGCACATCATCAGCCCGTAACACCACCACCTTGAAGGATTCGAGTGGCGCCCCGCCGGCGTTGTCGTCGCATAGCAGCGCGCCACCGCGGACAGCCAACCATGGTTCTTGGCTGCTGAACCCCGGCGGAAGGGGCACGCACCGCTGGTCTCCAGAGACAGGGTCCCACACCGTAATCTCCAGGCGCGTGGAGTTGAGGATGAGGACGAGGCCGTGGCGGCAGCCGAGGAATCTCGGCTTCTCGTCGGGGACAGTGGCAGGGATAGGCGGGCGGAGGGGATGCGGTTGGGCGGGTCCAGCATGGGGACGAAGTAGACTTTTCCCCGAATTCGTTGATGAAGAAGCCGAGCAGCGGGGCTCGTCGGTGGTGAAATGCGCGGAATCGGCGGAGGAACTGTGGGTCGGAGAGAATGCGGCGCCAGCGCTTGCTGACGAGGGAGGCGCGGGGGAGGGAGGAAGGCAACGGCGGGAGGCGAAGGAAGATCTCGCGGAGGAGGTCGTCGTTGTCCGGCAAGGCCGATCCCAGTTCCAGCGCCGCCGAGGAGGGGCGGCGGCGGCGGCGCATGGAACCCTCGCTCATCTGGACGGCGACGGAAAAGAAAATCTAAAAAAACATTTACGGGGAATAGCTGCGAAAATAGATGGCATCGTTCCTCTGTTCGGTGGGCCACTCACTTCCTCTGTTCGGTGGGGCCCATCACTTCCTCGGTCCAGGCTTCAGCTTCCGCTTCCATTTCCCTGTGTCTCTCAGATCCACGCCGTGCGCTGGCCATGGTCGCGGTTCGCGGCGACGCGGCGAGCATGGTGGCGGTGGGTCTGGTGTGGGGCGCCACCAACGCGCTGATGCGGCGGGGCGCGCTGGTCTGGGACCGCCGCGCCCGCGCCTGCCCCCTCCGGCGGGAACGTCTTCCGGCGGTGGGCGGCGCTGCTCCTGACGTGGCAGTACTCGGCGCCGTTCGCCGCGAATCTGTGCGCGTCCGCAGCCTTCTTCGCGCTCCTCGGCGCCGCACCCATCTCCGTCGCCGTCCCCGTCACCAACGCCGTCACCTTCGCCGCCACGGCCGTCGCTGCCGCGGCCCTCGGCGAGCGCGTCCGGCCAGCGCCCGCAGTCCTCGGCACCGCGCTCATCGTCCTTGGCGTCTGGGTCTGCATCTCTTAGCCCATTCGCTAGTAGAGGTGAAAAATCCCATTCCAGTAGCTGCTGCTCTCGTTTCGTTTTGTTAGCTATATGAATGAATTATGACCAGACTGTTGGTAGTAGCGCTGTTTTGTTAGCTGAATGCAGTTTCATTGTGTAATTTGGTCACTGAAATCCACTTCTGCTTATGTGATGAATATAACACTGCATCTCCATTGATTACTTCTTGAGCGTTGACATGCCACAGCAGAGAGCTTTCTTTTTTTACTCTTAAGGCTTTTATTATTCTTCATCAGATTTTTTTTTTTTTTTTTTTGGAACACGGTTTATGGTTGACCTGCTGCAATTCTTATACGAAAGGAAATAAACATTGTCAAGGTTTTGGGGCATGGATCACCACAAGATACCTGGACTATTCAGGAAAGAAAACGGATCACACCACAAGGTACCTGATGAATATTCAGGAAATATAAAATGTATAATGCTACAAACAAACTCGGTTTGCAATGCAGTCACAACTCACAACACCATTAGCTTGGTAGTTGCTGGATTCAACAGAACATCTCCAAAAAAGATGGGGGCACAGAATCCAAGGCCCTCTCCTCCCATTCACGGGTCCTTGATGAAAACACGCCGCAGCATCCATGGCGTCGGTGGCCATTCCTTGAAGCGGCATGGGTCGATCACTTCATTGACAGATGGCATCAACTGAAAGTACTCCTCGTCTTGATACGCCTCTGTTTCTTCCTCACCACTGCGTCGTCGTCGTCGTCTGGCAATGAAAAGAACCGGTCCAAGCACAAGGGCTTGTCTCTCTCTTTCTCCCAAAGCCGGCACGCCGGGAACCAAGTAAACCTGGTAGTGTGGCGACGTTAGTGTCATCCGCGTCGCCATGGTGGTAGGGAAGCACCATCCACCGGCGCCGTCGCGGGTTTGCACACGTAGAGTTCGATGCTGCACTCAATGTCACAGAGGAGGAAGCCGTTGCAGTGGTCCAGGACCAGCCACCGTCGCACCTCCCCCGGAGTTCAGCAAGAAGTTGAGCAACAAAATCCAGCAAGTTCAAGTGATCTTCAGTTTTTTAGGTTTTTGAAAGTTCAATCTTCACTCTTTCAGGATTGTTGTAAACAGACTGTGTCTGCTTCCAATCAGATCAGAAGGATGGAAAAGAGGCCCTGGACATCCTAGGCCCAGGGGCTGAGCTCTAGCTTCCTCTATGCGATCGCCGGTAACAACTCATCTGGAATATTGCTGTCTATTGTATTCAAAGTTTCAAACTGCAAGCTTCAAAGTAGGAACTCATCTTGAATCTTAAATCTTCATTATCTTCGGTGCTTACCTCTCTTTACTTATGTGTTTATCTGTCAGGGTAAATTATATGATTGGAACAAGAACAGCTTAAGGAACAAAAAAGAATGACAGGAAAAAAAAAAAAGAGGGCAATAATTCAGGATACGTCTTGCAGTTTGGAAATTTTGCAGTATGGACTCCGTGGAAAAACCTGCAGTCAGGTACAGAGTACTCTCAGGTAAATTATATGACTGGCAGTTATCATTCATTTTTTTATGAAAGCTTTTGTGGGTCACAACGAGGCTATAATAGTGAATATGCTTTGCCATTGCTTTTTTTTCTAATGAGTATTGAATTGAATGCTGTAGTTCGAGAACTCTTTGTGAGAATAACCTTTTCTGCATCTGCAGTTTGGGAATTTTGCCATATGGATTCCGTGCACGGGCATGTCTTATTCGGTTATTCCTCCAATATATGTTGATTCCGCCACAAAATGCCTAGCACTGCCAGTCAAGGATGAGAGGTGGGGGTGGAGGTAGAAGAAGGGGGGTCTGTCCAATAAGAAGAAGCTGGAGCGCAAGATGAAGATTGCAGACCTCTAACAGATATGCATCAGACCTGACATTGTAGGGGGTGCACTCTTCATTCCAATCAAGTGACCCCACTGTTAGCAATTTCACTTTTGCTGATAAAGACCACTACATCATCAATCTGAACTGTTGTGTGTCCTTTATTGTTCTCAAACTTTTGATTTGACTCACCCACTATGAGCTAGAAGCTAGGTATTGATCTAGGATCAACCAGTAAATCTGAAACATCCATATGTTGAAGTATAAGACAGAATGCATATGAAACTTGTCTTCTAACTTTTTATTTAGTTAGTGGTACAGTATTTCAGGTGGTATATACACCTTAGTGCTTAATCAAGTGCAGGTTATTCTTATGAACATCTACATTAGTTCTTTTGAAACAGGATAATTGAATTATCCAATTGAGTAACTAATTAAAACTGATGGCCACATTCCTTTTCACCTATGTTTCTGTCAGTGATGTGGAATAGAAAATTTTGCCCTGCCACCGATATGCATGTAAAGTATCACACTGACAGAAACATCGGGCTCACTGAATTCACTGGATTTTCTACGTGAACTATGTGTTGATAATAACATGCTCTGAAGCACCTCCAGATTCTCATAGCGTGTAACTATAGGTTGGATTGCAGTACTTGTTTTTTCTGTCATACTTTCAAGTGTAGCTGAATTCTCATTTTGTACTTGTGTTTATTCTACATACTGGTAGATAAATGCTTCAGACTGAGAGTGATGAAATATTACATGTGTGCTCCCATTTGAGGTTGACTCTAGGTTTGATAGATCAATTTCTTAAGAGTTTTCACTGAGGTGTGCTGACAGCTATAACTACATAGTGCTGATTCTATTTTTAAATACAACTTTATTATATTTATGTAACCTATATAGTACATTTGCTGCCCAAAAAAAGTGAAAGACCTTTGTCAAGTTTCTGGATTATAGCGCACTTTGTAGTTACTAATAGTTTTATTTTTAGGTGCTTTTACATTTGACATGGACTATGCTCGATGACAAAGATGATCACAATAAGTGGATAAATGAACTGAGGGCTGCACTCAATGCACATGCCAGTGGCGATGATCTTCAGCATATTATGGATAGCATCATGGCACATTACTACGAAGCTTTCAGGTTTAAGGTTGTAACAGCCAAGGCAGATGGTTTTCACATGCTCTCAGGAATGTGGAAGAGCCATGTCGAGAGGTGTTTTATGTGGTTAGGTGATTTTGACCGTCAGAGATTCTGAAGGTTTACCATCAAGAATTGAGAAGGCTGGAATGGAGTGAAATAAAGTTTGCATGAACATGCATGTTTGGTCACTGTGTCATGTCAAAGAGTGATTATTGTTTTCAGTTTTGTGTCTAGAGCCTTATTTTTAATGATATTGTAGAATTTGTGATAATAAAGCTTTCTTTTGGTAAAGAGGTGGGTGTTCCCATCGAAATATTTGATCCAAATCTTTCGAAACAAAGTATTGTGCTGCTAAATCATTTTTTGTTGTTTGATTTGCATTATCAAATGTCACCGTAGCATTATACTAGTGTAAGTAATCCAATTCTGAATTCTGGGTCTAATTTCGTTGTAGGCCATGCAACTTGCAACCCCAAAGGAAGTCAACCATTTGAATTGTACTAATTCCTTTTTCTATCGAAATCATCTTTAGCAAAATGAGATTGTCATGGTTGTTTCTTGATGGCACTTGCTAGTCCCCTTTTTTTAGTACTTAACCAGGCACTAAGGCCTTATATATTAAGAGATGCAAAGGTCAGCCAAGTCACGAGCAGCTAAATGGGTTACAAATTACGAGAGGGGTCCATTCCAAATGTGAAATTGAACTGGGTTCCAACTATCATACCTTCTCTAGGAAGCTTGTGCGCAGACGAGTTATAGGATCTCGAAATGGCACAAACATTAAAACTATCTTGGAGAAGACTACAAATATCTGCAAAGAGCCCACCGCCAATGGCTAAATACCTGGATGGTGACGAGATCGCATATTTTTAGCTGGCTGGAGTCGGTGTCAATCACAACCTGGGAGATGCCGAGGTGCTCCGCTGCTTCGAGGACACTTGTCTCGGCGAGCAAAGCGTCATGTACCAGCCCAGATTTATAGCCCCCGCCAGGACAACACAGCCGTTAGTATATTATGGATTATGAAACCCCATGCACTGGTTTTTATTCTTGTTTGAAAGCACCATCGACATTATTTTTGAGGTGATCCAATGGTGGTGGTGACCAGAAAAAGCTGCATGAGACCAACGTTGGAGTTTCCTGAGTATGTGAGACTGCTGAACTTGTGGATTGAGGCGTCTTGACTTCGATATGGCATGTATTTATAACCGTAACAAAAAATATATTACTGTCTCTGAAACGTGCAATTTGAGCTAAGATTTCAACACAGAGATCACTTCAACACAAGCATTCAAAAAGACACAGAAAACAAACAATTGATTGGGCGGAAACTCGATTTGGAAGCAACCATACAATTACAATCACTCCATCAGCACGAATTGGAAAGGATATGCTAAATTATCCTGTTGGCATAGTACTGATAAAAACTCGGTTTACAGTTGACAATACTACCAAGGCAGCACCAAGCCAGAGCCAACAACCAGATGTTCACTTGAACTTCTCAGCCTGATTTTCTAGCACACTTAGCAAACTAGGCATTAATTGTACAATTCTGAGTCCAAAACGAGATGGCTGCTAGGCATTTTTGCCCAATGCTCACCAAGTGACTTCAAATCATCCACAAACAGCTAAAAAAAACGCTAAGTTTAGTGTGCGATGACAGCAGGTTAAAACTAACCAGACTTGAACATACATACGACTGTACGAGAGGCAAACCCCACATCCTTTTCATCTCTACTACTGTTCCAGGATTCCATTAGGGAAACATTAATGAGTACAAACTACAAACTTGGGAAACATTAATAATGAGTACAAACTACAAACTTAAAGAGCACACATGAGCAAGGGTCTAACTGCCCCAAATCCAGAATACAGACCAAATAGCTCCAGCATCCAGCAAAAGGGTTGAAACAAACGGCAAGGCAACAGCTAATTGAGCCACAGATGGTATACTGAAGCTAAACAAGATGTAGGCAGCCATCCCATTGAACGTCCTGGTTACTGTGTCAACAGAAGAGAGAAGACATGCCAAAGATCACACTGTCAGAATCATCATGCCAAAGTAAACTACATTAATTGTTTCCAAATGGATTCACATGCAGTTTGAAATGGACATATGCCATCATGCCCACAAAAACAAAATATGCATTCTATCCAAGGCAAAAAAAATATGGAACTTTGAATTAGGTCGGGTTTTCAATTATGGGGTTCTGTTAGCATATTCAAAATTTCAAAAGTATGCAACAAATGTTAAGTTGACCAGTAAGTTGTAAGATTGTGCGGACACCAGATATTTTTTTCCACAACGGATAACCGAATTTCATTACTTTTGTAACGAAATTACAAGGAGTTTTTTGAAAACGAAAAAACAAAAAGCGTTCACCACCCCTCCCCTAAATTCACTCAGGTAATCTAGAGGAGGGGTCACAGAACCCGCTACCCAGAGGAGCGCCTACCCAGCACACAGCAAAACGCAGTTCAGTACAAGGAACGTAAACAAGAAGAGTACATCTTGACGCTACGACAACTGACTCCAAAAGCTACACATATTTGCTGTCGCACTTCCCAGTCTTCAGGCTCCTCAGAACACAGTCTTCAGAAGCTTCAGCTCCAGTGGCACCCTTTGTATGGAATGATTTGATTGTCTTGTTCCTTCTCTGGGACTCTGTGGAACGAGATAGCCGCCATCTTGATAACTTCAGCGCCTGCTTCCACTTGATTCCTGAGCTCCTCCTTAAGCATCCCTGCCCAGTATTTAATGAAAGAACACATTAAGATGACAATCTCAGTAGGAGATTGCACACGTTTGTTTTCAAAACAGATAAGGTTTCTAGTTTTCCAAATTGCCCAGCACACCGCTGCCAGACCCAAACATGTGCATACTTGTTGCCTGTGGTAGTATTTTTTGCATCCAAGGCCAAAATTGTTCAAAACTGGCCGGTCTACACTCACTGCCAAAAGCAGAAGCCAACAGGCTCCACACATATCTTGCAGAAGCGCAATGAAAAAATAAGTGGTTCACAGACTCATTTTCTGTGCAAAAGGCACAGAGAGGAGAACCCTTCCATTTTTTTTTTCAATAAATTGTCTTTTGTCAGAATAGCATCCCGATTAACAAACCACATAAAGATTTTATTTTTCAAAGGGATCTTAGCTTTCCAAATAAGCTTGTTATGTGCTCCATATTCCTGATTGCTCAACATTCTGTAAGTAGATTTGACAGAAAAATTCCCAGATTTCTCTAAGTTCCACTTAGCTCTATCTTTCTCCTCACTTAAGGCATAACAGATTGTTATATCCTGTAATCTTCTCAATTGAATTTGCAATTCCTCATATAACCATCTTCTAAAAAGTAAGCCTCCAGTTTTTTCTTTTGATTTCAGCTACAGAACATAGCTGTTCATTATTTATCAGGTATAATTCAGGAAATTTCTCAGCCAATGAGATTTGACCACACCACTTATCATGCCAAAAGCTAGTAGATTTACCATCACCCACCATCATATTCCTTTCCTTCACATAATACTGTTTCACCTTTAAAAGGTCATTCCACACGGGGGAATTTCTAGGATTATATTTAAGCATACTAACCATTCCCTTTTTCATATATTTCTTGTTAATGATATCATTCCAAATGCCTTCCCCATTCTCAACCTTCCACCACCACTTGCACAACAGGCTCATATTCATTCTCCTTAAATTTTTGATACCCAGACCACCTTTGTCTTTGGGTTTTATGATAATAGACCACTTCACTAAATGATATTTTCTTTTTAGGCTCCCTCCTTGCCAAAAGAATCTCCTTCTAGCTGTATCCATTTTACTAAGGACTGTCGAAGGCAGCCAGAACATGGACATAGCATAGATAGGTAGGTTATCCAAACATGAGTTAATTAGAGTTAATCTCCCTCCAAAGGATAAAGAGCTCCCTTTCCAACCATCAAGTCTTTTTAAAACTTTCTCAATTATTGGCAACCGGTCTCCCACATGCGCCTCCGGATCCGTAAACTGGGACTCCTAGATATTTTATGGGCCATTCTCCAATGGAACAATTGAACATATTAGAATATCTAACATTTTTCTCATCATCATGTTCAATCATCATAACCTCACTCTTAGAGAAATTTATTTTTAAGCCCTGACATATTCTCATACGAGATACAAAAGCGGTTTTAGGTTGGTGGCCTCGACTTGGATCATCTTGGAGGCACAAAATAGTGTCATCTCGCATATTGTAAAACAGCCACCCCATTATGAATGTATTCAGGTACCAGCCCCTTGATTATATTACTTTCTTGGGCCATGGTAATCATTTTAGCCAAGGAATCGGCAGAAGAATATTAAAGAGAAAAGGAGACAAAAGGATCTCCTTGTCTCACACCCCTTCTTGATTTGAAATAACTTCCTCTTTGAATTATTCAATTTTACACTTACAAGCATTACCAGTACTCATTCTTGCTTGAATCCAGTCACACCATTTTTCTCCAAAGCCTCTATTCTTTAAGCAAGAAAACAGAACTTCCAATTTATTTTGTCGTATGCCTTCTCAAAATCCGGCTTTAACACTATACCATTTTTCTTTTTGATTTTTGTATCATGAATGATCTCATGAAGTGCCATAATCCCATCCATAATATTTCTGTTCCTGATAAAGCCGATTGAGATCTGTTTATAATTCTTTCCATCACCCCTTCCATCCTCATGGTTAGAGCTTTTGTGAAAATCTTGTACACAACATTCAATAGGCAAATAGGCCTATATTGTTTTATGTTGTTTGCCTCTTTCACTTTAGGTAAGAGAGATATAATCCCATAATTAAATCTCCCTATATCCAAATCATTTTTATGAAAGTCATCAAACATAGCAATCAAGTCCTCTTTAACAATTTCCCAACAGTGCTGATAAAATTCAATAGGAAAATGATCAGGCCCTGGGGCAAGATTCTTCTCCATTGAGAATATTACATTCTTAATTTCTTCTTCAGTAAAACTTTTCTCCAACTCTTCATTTTCCTGAGTAGACACTTTCTCTTCATGATTCCAACAGTTTGGGTCCAAAGCAAAATCTGTTTGTTCAGAAGGCCCAAACAGTTCTTTATAGAAATCAGTAGCATGTTGAACTAATACTTCATCCCCTTCTATAGTCTGGCCATTATGAGTGAGAGAGAAAATTGTGTTTTTTCTTTTCTTTCCATTTGCAATCTTATGAAAATAAGATGTGTTACAGTCCCCCTCCAAAAGCCATTTATTATTGGATCTTTTATGCCAGTACAGCTCCTCCTCTTCAAGGAGTCTCATGAGCTCACTTTGTATAAAAGCTTTTCTCTGAATTTGAGATTGATCCAGACTATCCTCTTCTTCTAATTTTTCCAAAATTTCCATTTCTTTCTCGCAAAATATTTCTATATTTTCTGTTATGCCCCTTAAGACTCTGCCCCCATCCTTTGAGAAACTTTTTTGACTCTGTCCATCTTGATACACCATGTATCAATAGCGGACTTATTATTCACCTTTCTATTCCAAATTTCTTTAATTTTAACTTTGAATTCAGCCTGTTTTAGCCAAGTTTTCTGTTTAAAAACGAGAAAGGCCTAGAACCAATACATTGTTCCAGATCTCGTCCTCACAATCAAAGGATTGTGGTCAGACATGTATCTGGGGATTTTTCTTAGATTGCAAAGAGGAAATTCAGATTCCCATGCATCAGAAATCAATACTCTGTCTAGTTTCTCCATAGTTGGCTTACTTCTATTGTTACTCCATGTATATTTTCCACCGGATAGTGGTAATTCTCTCAACTCATAGGAGTTGACAATGAGATTGAAGATATTGGAGAAATTATTCTCCACAAAATTAGTGTTTTTATCAGCACTGAACCTGAGAATATTGTAGTCACCCCCCAATAACATGGGATATTTTGCTTTGAAACACATCCTAGACAGCTCAGACAGGAAGTCCTCTTTGAAATCATCTTGAGCAGGACCATAAACATTCCCAAGTGACCATTTTTCTGTAACTTTTTATCAATTACATTTGCTATGATTACATATTCTCCACATTCGTAATCTTCTATGTCAAATCTATCCTTTCTTATGCCACTTAGCATTCCTCCATTTGCCCTTAGAAGGAGTCCGGATCCAACTGAACTCTTTACTTTGATCAATTTTTCTAAAGAATTTTTTCAGAATATGATCGCTTCATTGTCTCTTGAAGTCCAATGAAGTTAGTCTTATGGTCCCAAATTAACTCCTTAATAAAAGAACTGAGGCCTTTTTTAGACACTCCTCTACAATTCCATATGATTCCTATCATTGGGAAACTTTGGTTTTGGTTTTATTTCTCTTGAGTCTCATCACAGGGCTAACCATAGGATTCACTCCTTTCTCTAGTAGTGGAATCCCAATAGGGGACCCCCTTGAAGGCCATGGTCTTTCTCCTTTTCTTTCTAACCGACTTACTTTTCTTTGAACTCATTTTTTACTGATTAAGGATTCTTCAAGAGAATCATCGGAATCCCATGTCAAAACATTGTGATCATCTTTATTCTTTGCCTTCACCCTCTTCTTCTACAAGTACTCATATTTTGCAAAGCCAATTCAAATGAACTGTGTTCATTTAATTTCATTCTAGCCTGCTCAAGATCCTTAAACAAGTTAATTTTTTCAAAATTTAAAGAATTATTTGCAATCCCCATTTTACTAGCAGATTCACTATTTGTGGGTTAGATAGAATTGCAAAGGAATTTCGATCGAGGAAGGTTTAGTACTGTTTCAAACTTGATCGGTTGCTACTTTTTTTCTCGAGCCCTCTCATCCACCTTGATCTGAGACATCCCAGTGGCTTTGATCCTTTTGCTTTGCCTAATATCTTGCCATTTATACCACCCCTCGTTGGATTCTCCCGCTGCTCCTTGTTTTCCTCTCGCTTGCCTTACTTGTTCTGTTTATCCCAATTCTCATTCTCTTTTTCACTTTGCCTTCCTCTTGCTGTATCAAATTGTTCTCCTCCTTCCCTGTTTTTCTCTACATAGGTTCGCAAAATATACTATGAATCTATGATATTCCATTCGATCTTGTTTGCTCTGAATGTGTTTGGCAAAATAAGAATATAGATTTTTGTGCGAAAGTTAGCAAATACTCCCTCCGTCCTAATCGAGTTTGTCACCCTAGTTTCCGTGCCATCTTATTCGATGCTTCGTCTTATTCAAAATTTTACACAAATATAATTTATTTTGTTACGACTTATTTTATCAACAAAGATACTTGAATATTGATTAATTTATTTTATGATTTGCGTAAATATTTTGAATAAGACAGATGGTCAAACGTGAAGTTCAAAAGTCAAAAACGCATTTAACTCCATGGGACAGAGGGAGTAATAATAACAACATTCCCTTATTTGATTAGCTTTACAAATAGCAAGTAAAATGCAGCCATATATGTATCGAATTCGAATCAAACTACTAGTGAGCTAAATGGATAGATTAAAGAAAAGAACAAATATAGATAGACACCAAAGCAATGTGGCCACATATACAATTAAACTCTACATAGGTCCATAAAACATACTATGAATCTATAATATTCTATTGAATCTATAATATTCCATTCAATCTTGTCTGCTCTGAATGTGTGCAGATACACACAATCACCCATAGACAGTATGCTAAAGAATGTTGCTAGTGCTAAAACCAAATATTATCAGTGAAAACCTGTTTGGCAGAATAAGATTACTAGATTTTGGTGCAAGTTAGCAAATAATAATAATAGCATTCCGTTATTTGATTAGATTTTACAAACAACACGTAAAATGCAGTCACATATGTATCAAATCAAACTACTAGTCAGATAAATTGATAATTGGTATAGCGGTGGATTCAAGATGATTTTGATGCAGCAATACTAAGTGCTATGGAAACAAGTTGGATGAAAGAGCATGTCAACAACATAAAGTAACTCAAAAAGACTGAAGAAAACAAGGAAGATTCTTACCATTGTGCATTTCATACACTTGGCAGCGACAACGGTGGTAGGAAGTTTGCATAAACGTGAGCAACATCGACATGTTTATTCAACATGCACAATCTCTCCACCACTAATGTCTTGACATGTAGCGTGAAATAGTGTATCTGTAGCATCTGCTCGAGCTCAACTGAGTGTTGTGGAGCAGCTGTCATGAGTACGTAGCCACCGCCTGTACCACTGAAGCTGACGGAATACCTCTCAGAGTTGGACAAAGGGATTGGTATTGTCTTTTCATGATGCCACTCTTCGAACTAACACTGTTGTCTTCACAAGCCTTACAATAGAGGTCTAACTTGCCATCACAAATGGTTAAGAAACCAAGCCTTCCTTCCCCTGCCTCGATAATGGCGCATTGTCGGCGGGTGGTGTTCAAGAGGGATGCGTACCACGGAGAATACCATCTTGTGTTTGTCGAGCATGAGTACCTCCGATTCTTTGGAGAGGCTTATGTGCGGGTGGTAGGGGCAAGATGTGACCACGACACTAACATCTGAAAGTTCATTATATTTGAATCCATCGAATGAGGCATGCGCCATTGACCGGTCGCTGCAGAGAAAATGAAGGCAGTCATCTCGCTTTCCGCTAAAAGAATCCGTGTCACTCCAAACGAGGATTCCTCCCTCCGCCGGTTGGAGCGAAGAAACACGGGAGTAGGGGTCTTCCGGACGCCCCTAACAGGTGTTAGGTCGGCAGGGATAGGGGAATCCGGACAAACCGGCGTTGTAAGGGGTCGCACACCACGAGGTCCGGAGAAGAAGACCGTGGTGTCGGGACAGCGGGCCAACAGCAGGGCGGCCACCGGTGGCGCCCCGGATCTTCCGGGAGCCGGGTCGGGAAGAAAGGAGCGGGTGAAATCCGCGGCCTCGGGCGAGGTCGCAGGTGCGGAGGCGAGCGTCGCGCGCCGTGGGCGCGGTAGAAGGAGCGAAGGTGGAAGGGGGAATGGAGACGTTGGACCTCGAGAAATCCAACGACGGGCTGGCGGTAGAGAGAACGGTTGCGGCGGAGGAAGCGGACGACGCCGGAGGAAGGTGGTGCAGCGGCCGACGCGGGCGAGGTCGGCCGCCAATCAGCGGAGTGAAGATCTCACCTAGGATCTCGTCGGTGAAGATCGGGCCGCGACGCCGGGTCGCCTGGCGCCGGGAGAGGCCGGCCGGGGCGGCGATTTTAATACGCTTTGACGGGTGGTATTGGTGTGGGGCGGCGGCGAGGACATCGCTGCGGCGACTAGAACCCTAGACCCGAACGAATCCCCGAAGCCGCTCACTCCCACTCACACACACTCTCGTATAACATTTTTTTTTTTTTTTTTGAGATGCTCTCGTATAACATTTTTTTTTTTAGAAAAACAGAGACTTCCTTTATTACGTCACATTGTATGTGTTACAAACTTCATCGGGAGGCTCCTGAACCAAACATATCGACCAACCAAAGAATTTACATGGCTCCTAGCTAGACAATGAGCATCATAATTAGCACTTCTACCTTGATGAGTGAACTCCATTTTTGTAAAGCTGCTCATATCATGCTTAATCTCCCGAACCACCGGACCATACACACCGAAACCCTAGCCATGGATGCTTCTAAGCGCATTACTGCAGTCACTTGCCACCCTAAGCGACCGAAGGTTAAGATCATTTGCCAATGTCATCCCTCGCGGCAAGCCATAATCTCCGCTATTTCAGCCGCCTCGAGTATCCCTCGAGGACCAAAACTGATGCTCCCGTGAAGTTTCCATGCTCATCTCGCGCCACCGCCGCCATCGAAACCCTTCTCGAGTTTTTGGATAGCGCAGCGTCCACGTTGATCTTGTCACAGCCACCCGGCGGTTTGATCCAGCGAGCTGCTGGACCTACTGTTGCCGATTTCATTGTACTCTTCGGAGCAGCTACCTCCAGCTCACTCAAGAACCGCTCAACAAAGCAATGCGTCGAGAACGGGCTTTGGAACTCATTCTCTAGCACAGCACGTCGACGGGCATACCAGATAGCCCATAAACGAACGAAACCCTCGTCAGCTCCTCGTGCTTGAGCCCTTTCATCACTTCGACTAACCAGGCTTTAGCGTCAGAGGTTTCCACTTGACAGATGAACTCCGTTATTTCTTCGGTCTCGAGCCCAAAGCGCATTTAGCCAAGTTACATTAAAGCGGCGAATACCTCCATGAATCCATCAGCCCACAAAAAGAGCATCGTGCATCGGGTGCCATGTTTCGGTGATGTCTTACATCCCCGGTAGGGATAGAATGTCGGCCAATCGCCCGCGAAAGTGCCGGACAGCCGGACGGAACTTTGACCTTCCACGAGATCACTCCACTCCTTCTCGCCAACTTTCGTGTTCGACCGGCTAGGCCTATCGTCCATCCACGCCGACATTGTTTCCCTTTGCCGAATAAGCATACGGTATGCCGATCCGTCGAGAAGCTCCCAGACTTTTCGTAGTGCCATACCCAAAAATCGCCCATTGATCTCAAGCTCAAAGGTATGTTCTCAATATATTCCCAATCAAGGGGAGAAAAAATTCCCTTAACACTTGCCGATTCCAGCTTCTGGACCCTTGATCAATGAGGTCTGAAACCCAAACCGAGGGATTCGGGTTTTGCCGACTGCATTGGATACAACATGCCATCTCTTGGGATCCATGGTGACTCCCAAATATTTGTTGTGGTGCCCGACCCAATACGACGGATAAGACCCTGCCGGAGTACTTCAACCCCGTCCACAATTCCTCTCCACACCCTGGAGGGCGAGGGACCTACACTTGCTTCAAGTATGTCAGAATCAGGATAGTAAAGCGCCTTGAGGACACTTGCGCCGAGAGATCGGGGATCCGTAACAGTCTCCCGCTGCCGAGCTAGTAAAGCCAGGTTAAATAATTCAATATTTACAAAACCAAGACCTCCCGAGCTCTTGGGCATAACCATGTCACCCCAAGCTACTGTTGACATTTTTAACGCACACAGATAAATCCGCAAGCGCACGGAATTGTCATTGTAGCTTTCACCCGGAAGTATTCAGGGTATCGTATTTTCCACAGGGAACGGTTGCGCTCTAATCTTTGAGCATGGCTACCCTAGGATAACTTATGGATAGTGAGGTATCTTTATGGGCTTAGGTTTCAGGCAGAGATTTCTAAAGTCTGTTATCTACTCACTTCAGGCACCGGCCCACGCCTATCCAGGCAGTGTCCGGCAATTAGCTCTACGACACAGCCGAACGTGGGGGGATTTCAAAGGACGGACAAGGCTTGTCACGACCAAGCCGCCTACCCCATCAACCGTGGGATGCACCGCAAAAGGTAGGTGAACGCTAGCCCAAACACCACGTTTGCACTACCATCCACAACTCTTGGGTCGATCAAGGTTCCCCGGTCAAAGAGTTCCTTCTCCAAGAGTTACGACCCTAAGGTACGACTACCAATCCCGCAAGTCTATAACAGCTAAGATAATATACTTGAAGAACAATAAGCCGAAAGATAATCACAAGCTTTCTCACCAAAGTGTATGTAGTCAGAGGTACAAAGCGGGTAAGCGGGTACTTTCACAACTCTCAAGACTGACTTCCTAGGGCTCAAGCAAGGCACACCAAGGGCGGACCGACAACTCCGGTAGAAGGAACCAAACTTCCTTCTAGCCTTTCCTCTCTCACTCTCCATTAGAACTAAGAGGGGGAAGAAGAACAAGAATGGAACTCTCTCCTCTCTATTACATTGTGGCTCCTCCTTGTGTTGTATGGAATTGGTGTCTGTTGAGGAAGAGGGAGAGGGCCTCCTTTTATAGGTAGAGGAGAGAGAGGGGGCTTGTTGGAAAATGTCCCTCCCCATATGGAAGGAACCAAACCGACCTTGGAACACCTTCCTAATCAGCCCAAACCGACCATCCAACGCCGGCAACACACTTTTGGAAAGTAATGAACCGCCTCGAGAAGGATGGGCCCGAACCGCCTTCCATACGGGTGCGCGCGCACCAAAAGTGCGGGCACACCAAGATGTGGGTCATTTGGGCTAAAATTTTGTGTGTAAAAGGCCTGTCTCGTCGTTAGCTTCATTTTTGGTGGGTCGCATGAAAACGGAGTCCCGTATGAAAAAGTTATGCCCAAAATACTAAACCCATGTCCTGCGTCCGGTATGATTTCATGTTGGATTTGGGCCTCGACTTCTTGGGCTTATGTATAGATGTTGATATTCATATTTATGGGCATTTCTCCTCTCTTCTCCTTGCTTTGCTCATGTCCATTTAGGGCCTTGTTATTCTTTATACTTTTCCTTTGCTTTTTGGCCCAAAATGTGTATGTTTCCAATATTGTCCTGCAAAACAAGTGAAGTACCAAAACTTGTGGAAATGGTTAGCTCAAAGCCCTATCACTATTGTGTTTTGGTAGTTTTATACTAATGTTGACGGTATAAAATATGTAGTTAACGACCGTCAACAAACTCCCCACACTTAGTCCTTTGCTCGCCCTCGAAAGTGAAGGCATAGGGACTAAAGTGGTTCAATCTCCAAGATGTAGACCTCGCATACAAGTTAGTCAGGGCCTCACTCGCTTTGTGAGCATTCAAGAATGGCTACCATGTTTTCTTGGACAATTGAATAATGGAACGGTCAAGAAATCGTATCTCCTTGCTAGTAGTCATGTGCAAAGACTTGGTTGTTTTTTTTTGAATTTTTAAAGATAAAATAGCAGTGCTCCATGGTTGATTCTCACATAGTCACTCATTTGTGTTTCCTTGCCAAAGCACTCTTCGCTCTCACTCATCCTATCTTTTTGCAGGGTTTTGTGGATCTTTGGAGTGGAGTGTTGCATACGCATACCTCTCAGTATGTTTTGTCGGGTCAAGCTCGGATCGTTGGAAAGAAGTGCCATACCCTTAGATCGAAATGTGCAAAAGTGTGCGGAAAATATTTGTGGTATTATTATTATGGTTACTCCTTGACTCATGATCCTCTTTCCCTTCTTTTTCACTACTAGGAATTGACCCTTAGAGCACCATTTTTTTTTCGCAACACCAAACATTTGGTTGCAATATTTAGTTTTATTGCAACCAACATTTTTTTATGGGTTGCAATATCTAGATCTTATGGCCACCAAAAATTTGGGTTGCGTCTCATTGAAACATTCGTTTGCAATAGGTTAGTGTTAATGCCATGGTGAAAAAAGGTGGTTGCTTTTATGGGTACCTATTGCCACAAGTATTTGAGCATTGCAATAGTATCGATTTAGTGTTGCGATATATGTATGTTTGTTGCCACGAATATTATTTGGTTGCGAATAGGCATGCCTCGTGGGCCACGATAAAATTACGTTGTCTAAAATTTAATCTTTGTTGCGATAGCTCATGTACTGTTGCATCCAAAAACAATTCGTTGCAATAGATGTGTGTTTATTGCCACGTAATATTTATTTGGTTGCGAATAGACATGCCTCGCGGGCCACGATAAAATTACGTTGTCTAAAAATTTAATCTTTGTTGCGATAGCTCATGTGTCTGTTGCATCTAGAAAACAATTCGTTGCAATAGATGTGTGTTTGTTGCCACGAATATTTAGTTGGTTGCGATTATGCATGCTTGTGGCCACGATGAAATAACGTTATCTAAAACCTAACGTTTGTTGCGATAGCTCATGTGTCTGTTGCATCTAGAAAACAATTCGTTGTATCAATGAGCTTCTATTGCCACCAATGAATGATGTGAATTCATTAGACTATTTTTGGTTGCGCTTAGAAAAAAAGCTAGAGACTTAATTAAGCCCACCTGCGCATTTGAAGAAAACAAAACCAGTTTTTCCCTAATTAGTATAGTGCTCGTGCGTTGAGAATTATTTGATAGTTTGTCCCATGCAATTGTATACGACGACCATAAACATAGACAATATATAATAGTCATGGCCAAAAAAGAGTTCGTAGCTATTGTCGTCTTCCTGGCAGCAACATGTGTGCAGAGAAGGAAAAAGAACTTATGCTGTTGCTCAATTTTCTACCAGCATCGTCTTTCTCTCTCTTTTTTTGTGTGTGCAGATCCAATTCTAGTAAACTTTACACATTCACGTTCTTGTGGTTTACTAAGCCTAGTTCACTTAAAGCATGTTAAATTCTGAAGCAAGAGCAATCATACGGCCAGTGTAAGAACATATGTTGCTGCCCTGTGCAGTTACTCTACCCGATTTCAGTAAGCCAAATAAAATGCTCCCTTGTGATAAAAATAAACGATCAGGCAACCATCATCATCTAGTAAACTCTCAACTCTGGAATATTAAGTAACAATATCATATTCTTTGCATTCATGAAAACAATTCAAGTGGGAGGAAGTTGAATGCAGCACCAATTTTCTTCTTCATGTTAAAGAAAAATTACAAGGTTGCAGTTGAACAATCAGGACAACATTCCTAACATCAAGAACCATTAGTTCTTGTGGCATCAAAGATGAGTCCAGAGTAGATACAGATAGAATAACAGGGAATCACCAAGTGCTGGACGCATGGCACCTGCAGAGTAGCAGCTTGTAAATATCCTTATGTAAACAAATTAGCTCAAGTAATATTCATTAGCATGTAATTGCTTTCATTGAGGAGCTTGTCACTGAACCTATAGTAGGAAATGAACTATCCAGGCCTACCACAAGTAGCAAGTTATCACAAGTCCAACTAAATAATCAGGTTTAGTTCTCACCACAATAAATTGTACTTAAGATCAAATGTTACAACACTTTGGTATGAAAAATAAACCATAGTAATATTCACTACATATATAAAGCATTGATCATTTTAGCATGTTACTATGTTATTACTAGTAGTCCATACATTATCGTATTCGATACAACAGAAGAGATTTCAATACTTCATTGTTTCTCTACTGTGGCAAAGCAAATCTTTATGGACACAGAAAGTTCTCCTACCTGATTTTCAACTAGTGTATATCCATCTCATTGGACACTGCAGTATAAGTCAAAAGAAGTGTTTACTGAAAAAAAGAGGGGTCACCTTTTGCATAAACATTTTGATTTATGTTAAACTTGAAAGTAGGAAGACTGCAATTAGAAAGAAGCGACAGACCTATAAAACACTAATAAACCTCGCTAGGTTTGTATGTCCTTTATCAATGACCATTAGTGATGCAAGAACAGAAAATCTATATAAAACATAGAACAGCCAGAGCAACAATAACACAGAATAATGGCATTGATTCTAGGACGGTGTAGACCTTGTCCTGTTGCTGCTATTGTCTTCAGCATCTTTGATGCCCTGACATTACAGTGGCAACAGCTTGATGGGCCAGCTGCAAAATTAAACATTTTTGTTGGCACTAGATAAATAAGCAAGTTTGAACTAACTAAAATTATCAGCCCTGCAGTTCTACAGATAATCGAAATATGCATAAAAGCATGGGTAACAAAAAAGATATATATTACAAAAGAGGAACACACTAATTGCAATATTGAGGGCCACAATTGCAGTTTACTTTATAAAGTTTTTTGGAAAGAACCGATGGCTGCAGCACAAGATGAAATGAAACATCAAAGCTGATCACAGTTGCTCACCTATCCTGGGTACAACTAAAAGCATAAATGCTTCGACTCACCACACTAAATGTGAAAAATCTATCTTTAGGTCACTATGCAAACTTGCAAAGTCCGGACATCTATAAGACTATGTATTATGCAAAGTCCGGACTCCTATAAGACTGTAATATCTACAATGCTACATGGTTAATGCAAGGATATCACAGTAAGCTTTACTCCATTTTTACTATTAGTTACTTTACTTATTTTGTTATTAAAAACAAATACACATACTTTTAGAGTTTTAGATCGACATAGAGTCATAGACAACCATAGATAGATGATGATTTTAGATCGACATAGACAAAAAGGTAAATGATGGCTACGTGCGGCAATGCCGCGTGATTTTTCTAGTAGATGCTATTCCTATCTCTATTTTCTCTATAGTACAATTCTAAAGAGATCCTACTGTTCAGCTTGGGAAAGGTGATTACAAAATGTTGCCTTTAGTTTCCAAGTAATGGAGGCTATTGTATTGCATTTGGTCAGTCAACATTGGCTTGTTTTCAGTTTTATGTCAACTTGTATTTGACAAGTTCTGGAAAAATCATGTTCCTGCATAATGGATAATGAATACTAGCTTGTCCATTCCTGTTCAGTATTGTTATATTTGCCTAAAGCCTTGACTTGTGGCTGTGACTCAAAATCATTGTATGAATGTGCCTGTAATAATTTATAAATAAACAAAGTAACACTGTAGGTTCCATTCATACATTTCTGTGAAGTTTAACACTGTCAGTAGGTAGCGAAAAATATATCCTTTCAAGCACCATTTAGATTCTCTTCTTTTTCTATGAGGAAGAACTGATAGCATGCATATGTACTATATATCATTGTTTCTACGTGGTAAAACTGATAACATGCATATGTTGAAATCTGGTTGTCTTGTAGATACTAAATCTGGTTCTCTTGTAGCTACTAAAAGATGAGGAATCCAGGTCATCCTAGTTTGACAAGGTGGAAATGTTCTTGCAGACTGTAGCTTGCCAGTTAAATTTCAGTTGACCTGATAGTTCCTTAGTGCTAAACATGCTACCTTGATAGTTCAAGCCATGTCTAATAATTCCTTTTTGCTACTAGTTCCTTTTTGCAGTTCAAGCCATGTCTAATAACTTAATAGTGCAGGCCATGTTAGTAGCTATCTTACATCTTACTAGTGATAGTAATATAAATTTTAGTTAGCATTTGCATAGTACAAATTTCATGGTATAGTGACTTCACTGATTTGGACAACTTGTTTGGTGTAGGAACTTGGTGCTAACTGCAGGCCAGAACTTGTTTGGTGCTAGGCGGAACTTTTGTTTGCTGTTGACTGGAACTTGGCAACTGCTGGTGGGCTAGAACTTGTTTGGTGTAGAAACTTCGCGCTGACTATTGGCTACAACTTGGTGCTACATGCTAGATTTTTTTTTTTTTAGCTGGCTAGAACATTTTCTTTTCATCTTTTGTCGTACTTCAGTATGAAACATGCATTTTGGAACATGCACTTTTGTATTATTATTATGATAATAAATATAATTGGTTATGTGATTTATTGCTATTGTTTCAATTGGGGTGGCCCATTATATGTGATGCATGTTGTGGAAATAATTTAAAAAACTGCTATTCAAATTCCCTCGTTGCGATAGAATAATAGGCAACCATTGATTTTGGTTGCAATACCATATGATCTATTGTCATCAACAATTGTCTGTTGCAAGTGCCCTTTATTACCACCAACACAAATTCGTTGCAACTTTCATATATTACCTCGAAGACTAGTTCGTTGCATTACCATATGATCTATTGCCACCAACAATTGTTTGTTGCAAGTGCCTTCTATTACCACCAACACAAATTCATTGCAAATTCCATATATTACCTCGAAGACTAGTTCGTTTGCATTACCATATGATCTATTGCCACGTAGTTTTGGCGTGGCAATACTTTTCAATTGCAACACATTCTTTTTCGTCGTAATATGTTTCTATTGCAACACATTCGTTTCGTCGCAATAGAACCTTAGGCAACCATTCCAATCGTTGCGATATTTGTTCTTGCAACCATGTATTGGTTGCATTACACTTTTTTTATTCGTTGCGATATTTGTTTTTGCAACCAAGTATTGGTTGTATTAGTCTTTTTGTTGGTTGCAATATTTCATCTTGCAACCAATTATTGGTTGCATAGCCTTTTGCCGCTCGTTGCAATAGCGCTAGATCTGTTGCAAACCAAACATCAAGTGGTTGCCTCGGGCTATTGCATTGTTCCAATTGCAACCATCCGTCGACCAAAAAGACTTAGTTGCAATTGATTCCAGTTGCAAACCAAAATAGCCATATTGCAACCAAATATAGGCGTTGGGCAAGGGTCGATTCCTAGTAGTGTTTGTATGCTTCTAGAGAGATCTGGGGCTACTTTTCTTTCTGTATTTCTTCTTCTTCTTCTTTTTTTTTTTTTGTTTTTTGGAGATGTGGGCTCTCTACTCGCCTCGGACACGTGTCCAATTTTCATCTCTTATTCTTTTTTTTTTTTTTTTCTGCAGTAGCTGTATCTTTCTCTCGCATTTTTCTTGATAACAGGAGATGATCATGGTATAATGATTGGAGTATTTATTTGGTGGATGGTAGGGGTGCATGTTAAAGCGCAATTCTCATTGTAAGAATCGGCGTGTATATGTGGGTGTACATGTTTTTCCGATCTTGGGGGTATGAGCCTCTCAACGCTAGATCAACGGAGCCCGACAAAACTCAATACAGCAGGAAGTAGCTATAGTGGATATTCATGTCATTATTCGGGCTTTGGTAGGATTTGTCTAAGTCAGACCATGAGCATGCTTTATTTTAAATTTTTCAAGATAAAACCAAGTCTCATTGCATAAAGAGAGCAAGTGTCAAGTCATTCTACCATATCTCAAAGCTCAATTGTTTAGATGAACATGGGGTCCCTAATAGGTAGTTGCTCATCAAAGTATAGTTTTTTGGCGAGGAATAAAGAGTATGCATGCCATTTCTCAATTGGTAGACTAGAGATGGAGTTTTTTTTTCAAGAAGTTTTGTCTTTTTTTATTTGTTCAATTTCAAACCTCAAAACTTTATGGAGGATGTGAGAGAGGGAGTAGCACAAACCATCGTTTGAAGAGGAAGGAGTTAGTGGTAGTTGTTCGTCTTGTCCTTCTCCATCGTGAATTGCTTTCGGTGTTCGTGCATTTGTCTTTGCTGGGGAGATCTCGGGTAGGTGTGCTTTGTATGCTTGAGAGATCTCCCCACACTTATTCTTGTACTGTTTTATTTTAAACAAGGAAAACAAAAAAACAACAACATGGCTCTATCGGCAAGAATACCGTGGAGCCTTTATTATGAGAACTTTATTTTATTTTATTTATTTTATTTTATTTTTATTTGTTCACCTCATCATTACTCAAGCAAGGCTAACATAAAGAAGCAATGAATAACATAGCCTTTATTTATCTCCAAAATAAGATACTCCCATAGATCATGACAACAAAGCTCTAAGTTCATTAATCAAGATCCAACACCATGTCGAATTTTGATTAAAGAAGATCTTTTTAACCTAAGCACCATGCTCAATTTAAAAGATCTATGGATGCATTACGCGTGTAAATGTACCCAAACCCAAAGTATATGTCATAACAAAGGGAAGCATGAAATTGTATGTTCAGAACTATGGAGACAAATATGAGTAAGAGTGTTTGGTGAACATTTATTTCCCTTGCATACCGGATATACTTACCGACGAAAGCATCTACGGATGAAGCATCGGTTATTCTTTGCGGTTTTACGTGATGGCCCTGCCCAGGTGCACCTCAAGGCTAGGCCACACACACACGTGTGCATGGGCCATGGGTCTTGATGGTAGCGAAAGGATGAGAGACAAACCCTTCTTGCTTGTTGAAGCAATGATGGGTGGAGTCGAGCAAGCACTTTGGTATGTATCTTGACCATGCGGGGCCAACCTCGCTCCTCTCTCTTATTATTATTATTTTTTTCTATAGATTTTTTCAACAACACTCTCTTTTTTTTTTTTTTCGACATCATTTCAATTTTTTTTTTCACTTTTTTCTCTCCTACTTTTTTTTTTTTTTTTTTTTTTTACTCTTTTCTCTCCATCTCATTTCTTTTTTTTTTTCTTTTTTTTTCATCTCTATTTCCCTCTTTTTTTTTGTGATGTAGCCCTCATGTTCTCGAGCCGCCGCATGCCTCTTTTTGTTCTTCTCAATCGATCTCCACCTGAAATGGTTAGCGACAAGAATACCCGAAGGTGCATACTAACTTGATAACATGTTCTTGCTTTTTATTAATAAGAAGAGAGAAAGACTTTTTGCGCTTCTTTTTTTTTTTTTATAGTCCGGGGTATCTCTCAAAGCAGTGCTTTTATGGTCGTAAGCTTGACCGTGGGAAAACATCCTGCAGGTGATGATGGTGAAGTTCCCGGTTTCACCACTAAGAATTTAGCATTACGCTCAAGCCGCAAGGTTAGCGTCATCATGCTACTACGAGGTTTGCAACCATTCTCTTAAAAAGGTTTTCAAAGAGAACCAAGTGATGGTTGTGATCTTCGTCGAAGCACTCGGCTAGAAGCAAGAAAAACTCAAGAAGACCCAAAGGTGAGCATGTAAGAAGTCTCAAGTGACAACTTGTTATGCTCAAAACAAATTTCCACATGGTCTCAAGAGTTGTCTCTTCGTGCATGTCCATGGCACATGAGGTCTTATCCTCAAAAGATGTGTTATGAAGGACGAACGTTGAATCTTGACCATTGTCAGGAACAACGTTTTGTTGGCCAGAGGGACATGACTTGTGTTTGTGTGAGGGCGACAAGTGCTTCGTTTCACAAAGATGTGGAAACAACTTGGGTAAAACGAATAGAGTTATAAACTTCGCCTCCTCAAACGGGTTTTGGTTGGGAAGATGCTTCGCCTTTGGGATGTCTAGGTGTAAGAGGCGGAAACATTCTTTCCCATCTTCTCATCATGGCTCCCCTCTATAGGTCTTTCGTAATTTTTTTAGAGGGTAACCTATGAGAAGATTGAAGTCAAGGATGAGAGAGATATGGAAGTCTAAGTGCACCTCGGTTTATGAGGTTCTGTCATCATCCTTGAATTCAATCGCAAACTCCGAAGGATGAAGCATTCCTTCCTTCGGTGTTTGTGGTTCGGGAGAGGGCTCAACAGTCGGTTCCAATGACGGTACTGGGAATGACTCGACTGATGAGGGCTCCTCAAAGCTTGACGTGCCCTTAATGTGGAGGGGAAAATGTTCTACAACGGGAGAAGCAAGCTTCTCTAGGATGTCTTCAAGCGTTTTCCTATGTTCCGTTGTAGGTTTACGTGCAAACAACCCTCCAACGGTCATGCCAAGGCATAGGGCAGCATCTATGTCAAGACCCCAAAAACATATGCAAAGGCACACTATCGGGTAATGACAAGTCTAGGCCAATATGTAAAAACATTATAAATCTGGCCTAGGCTGCACCTATGGACTCCTTCTCATCCTACTTGAGATCGAGGATTGTCCTTGGTAGGCATTGATGGGGAAGAATGCTAGACAAAAATTGTCTCTGAGTTCCCCATTCAAATTTCCTACGACAATAGTGTACTATTATTTTGCTTTCCCTATGAGGGAGAGCAGAAACAAATTCCACAAGTGAATTTCTTGGATCATGCTAGGAATGCTGAGGCATGATCGTAATTCCTCAAAATCTCGTAGGTGGCAACATAGATTTTCAAAATGGTCACCAGAGATGGAGTGCCCGAACCAATTTTTTTTTAATTAGGGTGAGTTCATCGCCGGATAAAAATTTTGGTTTTGAAAAAGATTGTGGCTCTTGTGAACTCCCCCTATTGAAGCGGAAGGTTTTTGAAATGGATTTGGCTTCATTTGAAAAAAAATAAATAACTATTTTTGTTTTTTTTTGGATACAACACACGGGTGCTCTAGGCTCAGGGAGAATTACGACTACCGTTCCCGGCAACGGCACCGTAAAAGCTTGTTGACATTTTTAACGCACACGCGGATAAATCCATAAGCGCACGGAATTGTCATTGTAGCTTTCACCCGGAAGTATTGAGGGTATCGTATTTTCCACGAGGAACGGTTTGCGCTCTAATCTTTGAGCATGGCTACCCTAGGATAACTTATGGATAGTGAGGTATCTTTATGGGCTTAGGTTTCGTGCGGGGATTTCTAAAGTCCAAGTTATCTACTCACTTCGGCACCGGCCCATGCCTATCCGGCAAAGTGTCCGGCAATTAGCTCTACGACACGGCCCGAGCGTGGGGGGGATTTTAAAGGACGGACAATGCTTGTCACGACCAAGCCGCCTACCCTCAACCGTGGGATGCACCGCAAAAAGTTAGGTGAACACTAGCCCAAACACCACATTTGCACTACCATCCACAACTCTTGGGTCGATCAAGGTTCCCCGGTCAAAGAGTTCCTTCTCCAAGAGTTACGACCTTAAGGTATGTTGGTATTTATTAAGTGCAAAAATAATATAAAGGATTCATAGCAAGTTTAATGTAACATATACCATTGTAGCTTTTTGGGAGTATTCAGTATCGTTATTTATATTTTCCATGGGGAAGCAAGGGTAAAGACTATGATAAATTACCATCATGTATCTACTAACTTATTATACCAACTAAACTAAAGTGAGGGGGTAAATGATATTTGATAAGATATATAATTAATGGCACATAACCCGGAGAATATTATAATATAGAATAGATAGCTAGGTCGAGAGGACAACGGAGAGAGATCTAGGTTCTGTACTCTTCTCCAAAGTACTTTGGTTCTTTGATAACTGAAGCATGAAAAGGTATAGCGATCATATAAGAGCACTTCGGGACATCGAACACTAGCCGCGGAAAGGGATGAGAAGGGGGCTAGGAAGCTCCGACTACGGTCCTACAACACCAATCCCGAACGTGGTGGAATACGCCTACCGTCGGGACTTTGTCACTACAGGGGCTACCACAACTATCCGTGGACTGGGTGCAATCTAAGGTAACCTCTAGTCTAGACACCACGTCCGCACTATTAATTACTACTCTAGTCACAATTTATAACTAAAGCACTCGATGCGAGCGAAGATCCCATGCAAAGATATAACAACTATATTCTAATCAATAAATGAAAGGCATAAAAGTAACTAGAGAAGATAAATATATTAAAGCATAAGTCTTACAATGAAAAGATACAAAGACATACCAAACGGCGAAGACTTCTCGTAACCTCCGCTCTCCCTAACTCTCTAGTAGATCTATTCTACTACATTGTAATATCTAATCCTAATTCTCTAATATTAACGAGAGGCCATCCATTCATGGGACAACTCTCAAGTCAATCGGGTACATGGCTCCTAGGGGTTTAGGGTTATATATATAGGGGTCTCCCTGGCCTCCCTCCACCTTTAGCAAGCAATATGGTACTAAACCTTCCACCATATCTAATTATAATGCACATAGCCTTTATGGGCCAAATTCAGTTTAGGCCCAATTAATCCTGCAGACTCTTGTTTCTAGAATATTCCATTATTTGTAAATTCATATCTTCTCATTCTGAACTCCAAATATAGCAAATGATATATCCGTTTCGATCGTCTCGACGAGCCCGTCGCAGTGGTGTACTCAAATCCATCATTTGACATCGTCTTGTGTGATGGCATTTGGCTTCTCTTTATTTGGTGCTTGTAGGACTAGATGTCAAGGCCCATTTATCTTGTAGATTTGGCCCAATTGTACCTGTTCTCTAGAATCACTCTCTAAAATAAACAAAACACCAAAACTTGTGGAACTCATTAGTAGCAAACCCCTAAGTCTATGTTGATATTCATTTATGCCATTTTCTATGCTTAGTTGATTATTTAATATTAACGTTAACAAGCGTCAACAAGGTACGACTACCAATCCCGCAAGTCTATAACAGCTAAGATAATATACTTGAAGAACAATAAGCCGAAAGATAATCACAAGCTTTCTCACCAAAGTGTATGTAGCTGTAGAGGTACAAAGAGGCGAAGCGGTACCGACAACTCCGAGCACTCCAGACTTCCTAGGAAGCTGCGGCACACAGAGGGGCGGACCGACAACTGTGTAGAAGGAACCAAACTTCCTTCTAGCCTTTCCTCTCTCACTCTCCATTAGAACTAAGAGGGGGAAGAAGAACAAGAATGGAACTCTCTCGTCTCTATTACATTGTGGCTCCTCCTTGTGTTGTATGGAATTGGTGTCTGTTGAGGAAGAGGGAGAGGGCCTTGTTGACACTTGTTATCATATAAATTTATTAATCAAATAAACATGAGAAAGGGGTATAAATAATAATAACAACCTAGAATAGGGTGTCACTAACATATTTCCATCAGTTTTGGTAAAGTTGTGAATTGTAGGGACTAAACAGAAAACGGCCCGAATTCGCGAGCCGTACGACTACTGCGACGTAACGCAATCCAACTCCAGAAAGACTCTAGAAGGCTTCGGATTAATCCCGACGTGAACCAAACTTGACACCGAAGAAAACATCATCTAGAAGACTCCGGAAGCCACGACGCACGACGGGACCCGGAGGGGACACCCCCACGGGCGATCGGCCCAATAATGGGGCCGATCGGCCTCCCTTGGCCGCCAAGTCATCCCATCTTCCGAACCTTCCTCCACCGCCTCTAAGACGCAATCTAAACCGGTTGTTTAACGTCGGTTTGATCCGAGGGCGTCGGTAGAAGTCTTGCGGGATGGATCCAAGATTAATACCACATCGCTGCGGGGTGAAGAGCAGGATGAAGACCCATATATAAAGACCCTAGACCCCCTCTTTTAGATCATCAAGTTCTCAATACAACAATAATACCTCAAGATCCAAGTCATTAGAAACATCGCTTTAGGAGGGTAGCAATCAAGATTAGAACTAGTAGGAAGGGAGAAATCCGCTCGGATCGTCGGAGGCGGCTCAAGATCAGGCCTCGTTCTTGTAAGTTCTTCATTGTAAGTAGTTTTCAAGTTCCGGACACATGCTTAATATGAATATCTTGATCATGTTTATATTCGAGATTATTTGTTCTAGTATTTACTTTAATTACACATTTAGCTTAGTTGAATTCTTTTGTTATGTTCATGCATGGATTCGTATAGCGCTCATCCTTTCGTTCGGAGGGTGAGTGGTAGAGATGATGTAATCGTGGTGATTAGATCTTATTTACTGCGTTTGCACCCTATGTGCCGAAAGGGTCGTGTGGTAGATCGTGGTGGTGACAAAGCACCATTGAGTCCTTTGCAATCCATCCCCCGTATGTAGGCCTAGCGGATGTTATTATTCAGGTTGTTCTAAGTTTCGCCTTAGTCTTCATGGATTCGTCCTCATGTTTGGATTTAATTAGTCTTTCTTCGATGATTGTTAGATGTATTGCACTAATTGAGTAGGTCCTAACTTATAGTTTAGAGTTACATATTGGAGTTTCTAATGCTAGCTAGCCTATGAATTACTATCATCCACTTGCATGACACTTTCTATATGACTATGGTTGAATCTATTTATCAAGAACTTTATCATTATCTTTATTGTGAACTTTGATCCTTGTTTAAGTACTTGATAAGTTTAACACTTTGCACACGAGAGAGATGACTAGATTAAATGATTAAGATGTTTAGCACCTATGCATAGTTAATTCATGATAGAAGACTTCTTTCCTCGTGGTAGAATATAAATTCAACACACGGTTCTTACTCGGTTAAAATGCTACAATGGTATATTCATATCGTAAACTGCGGATACCCAGTTATAATTGTTTATTTACTTATTAAGAAGTTATCAAGGCATAGTACGAATATTTTATTCCTTGCATATTAGTAGTTTAACTATAGGGATGACAACCTTTTCGGATATGCTATGAACTGCAATGAATATTTCTTTTTTAGTTTTATCTGAAGCAACATCTGATATCTTTCTAAATGCCATTACTAGTTAGTGACATTAGAAATACCAACAAGCATTTTGGCCTATTTGAAAAATGCTCTTATTTCTGCACCCATTATTCAACCCCAGATTGGTCTTTACCTTTTGAAATTATGTGTGATGCAAGTGATTATCTTTGTGGGGGCTGTTTTGGGGACGGAAAAAGACAAGAAACATCATGCTATTGCTTATGCTAGTAAAACTTTAATGGACCTCAACTTAATTATGCCACAACTGAAAAAGAGTTACTAGTCGTTGTTTATGCTATCGACAAGTTTAGATCTTACTTGGTAGGAGCAAAAGTTATTGTTTACACCGATCATGCTTTGCTCTTAAATATTTGCTCACTAAGAAAGATGCTAAACCAAGATTAATACGATGGATTTTGCTGCTCCAAGAGTTTGATTTAGAAATTAGAGATAAGAAAGGAGTAGAAAATTCTCATTTGCCGATCATTTGTCTAGAATGCATTTTGAAAAACCACGGGAGTTACCCATTAATGACTCTATGAGGGATGACATGCTCTATTGGATCTCCCGATCCGATCCTTGGTATGCGAGATATTGTTAATTTTATGGTTGCGGGATATGTACGACCCGAGGGGGCTGATAAGAAAAAGCTCATTTATGAGAGTCGCCATCACCTATGGGATGAGCCATACCTCTTCCGAGTATGCACCGACGGCTTACTCGGGAGGTGTGTACCGCAGAAGAAGGACTACTGATTATCGAGAAGTGCCACTCATCACCATATGGAGGTCATTATGGAGCATTCCGCACACACGCAAAGATCGGCAAAGCGGATTTTTCTGGCCAACCATGTATCAAGACACACGAGACTTCATACGAAGGTGCAATGCCTGTCAGAGACATGGCAATATCAATTCTAGGGATGCCATGCCGCTGACGACCAATCTTCAAATCGAGCTCTTTGATGTGCGGGAATTGACTACATGGGACCATTCCCAAAATCCGGACCCCTACGAGTACATCCTAGTGGCGAGTTGACTACGTTTCTAAATGGGTTGAGGCCATGCCATGCAAGGCTAGCGATCACAAAAGCTCAATCAAGATGTTTGAAGAAATAATATTTCCAAGATTCGGTACACCAAGGCTAGTGATAAGTGACGGAGGGTCCCACTTCATCGACAAGAATTTCGAGAAGTACCTCTCATCTCATGGGATCCAACACAACGCCGCTACACCTTATCACCCGCTTGAGACAAGTGGTCAAGCGAAACGTCAAACAAGCAAATCAAGAACATCCTACGTAAAAACGGTTGACCAAATGGGAACTAAATGGAAAGACAGGTGTTGGTATTTATTAAGTGCAAAAGAATATAAAGGGTTCGCAGCGCACGAGAAATATATATACCATTGTAGCTTTACCAGGGAGTATTCAGTATCGTTATTTATATTTTCCACGGGGAAGCAAAGGGTAAAGACTATGATAAATCAAAATCATGTATCTACTAACTTAATATACCAACTAAACTAAAGTGAGGGGGTAAATAATGTATATGATATGAATGATAATTAATAGCACTTAACGGGAGAATATTATAATATAGAATAGATAGCTAGGTCGAGAGGACAACGGGGAGAGATCTAGGTTCTGAATACTTCTCTAGTACTTTTCGTTCTTGAGTAACTAAGGCATGAAAAGGGTATAGCGATCATATAAGAACACTTTGGGACATCGAACACTAGCCGCGGAAAGGGATGAGAAGGGGGCTAGGAAGCTCCGACTCACGGTCCTACAACACCAATCCGAACGTGGTGGAATACGCCGGCCGTCGGGACTGTCACTACACAGGGCTACCACAACTATCCGTGGGACTGGGTGCAATCTAAGGTAACCTCTAGTCTAGACACCATGTCCACACTATTAATTACTACTCTAATCATCATGAATAACGAGAGCACTCAATACGAGCGAAGATCCCATGCAATTATATAACAACTATATTCTAATCAATAAATGAAAGGCATAAAAGTAACTAGAGAAGATAAATATAATTATGGCATAAAGTCTAATAGAGTTGAGATACAAAGATATACGAACGCTGAAGACTTCTCGAACCCGAGCGCATGACTCCGCTCTCCCTAACTCTCTACTAGATCTATTCTATTACATTGTAGTTGTCTAATCTAATTCTCGGGCGTCGTGCCTCCATCGATGTATGAGATGATCCGAGATGATCGAGATGATGCGAGATGCTTGAAACCGGGGGTCTAGGGGTCTTTATATATGGGTCTTCTTTTGTCCCTTCAAACCGACAAACGATGTGGTACTAATCTCGTGTTTGATCTTGATCCATCTCGTGCTTCTACCGACGCCCTCGGATCAAACCGACGTTAAACAACCGGTTTAGATTGGCGTCTTAGAGTCGGTTGAGGAAGCTTCCGGAAGCGGGGCGGGCGTGGCGGAGGTGGCAGGCCGATCGGCCCCATTATTGGGCCGATCGGCCCAAGATGGGCCCCACCTGGGCTGATATTTTGTGGGTGCGTGCGTGTCGCCGTGCCGTTTCCGAATTGTATTTGTTCGCGTCAAACGGAGTCCGGATGAGGGAGTTATGCCCGTTTTACCGAACCCCGCTGCGGCCCGATATCTTCGATTACGGACTCCGAATATGGTAAATGATATATCCGTTTCGATCATCTCGACGAGCTCTTCGCAATGTTGTACTTTGATTCTTCATTTGAAGTACTTCTATGTTGCTCTTTTGTAGGAGTTGGATCGGAGTACGATTGGGACACGTCTTGGAGTCGTATGTCACTCCAATTCGCTGTTTTTCTGTTTAGTCCCTCGCAAATCATAACTTCACCAAAACTCGTGGAAATATGTTAGTGACACCCTATTCTAAGTTGGTATTATTATTTATACCCCTTTCTCATGTTTATTTGATTAATAAATTTATACGATAACAAGTGTCAACAACAGGCTACACGTGGCCGGACCGGTCGGCCCAAATAACAGCCGATCGCCCACGTGTCCCCCCTCTCGCGTCTTTTTTTTGTCCCACACAGTCTCTTGCATGTTTAGTTACGAAAAATCACTTTCAGCATTTGTTTTTAGTACCGTAAACCCAATCTCTCGTCCCCGAAAAATCCGACCCATATATAATCAAGGATAGACCCTCCTCTTTTCTCATCTAATCTCCAATTAGCGACCATGGCTGAAAAAGCGGCTCGTCCCCTTCAATGAAAAAGCCAAGCAAGTTGTTTCTTCCATCAAGCAACCCAAGCCGCTCGCCGTCATACCACCCGGATCATACCCAATTCCTTTCGTTCCACCTCGTCGTCCTCGCACACCGCCGCCGCGCAAGGATGCAAGCAAGTCATGTATGCTCGGCCGCACGATCGTCGTCGCTAAGTCGCACCGAAGAAGCCGATCCATGTTCCTAGCTACATGGAGGTTGAAGAACCAAAGAAGGGCGGCGTCTCACACGAGTTCGCATGGACGCCAACGGCAACACGAGGGAGCACAAGTACACTACAGCACCTCCACGCCGCACTACCATTAATGGAATCCGTGCTAAGGAGTCACAGATCAAGAGGATTCCCGTTATCGAGGCCAACCAGCGTATGCCACGAGAAGAAGAAGACTAGAAAGACCGTAGTCGACCTCGCTCTAGATGTAGCAGCCCTTGCGCAAAACATGCAAGGAGATTCACCGCGTCAATAGCACCCTCACTAGTTCCGTCCTCCGTCTCTTAGAGAATGCAGGAAAGAAGAAGCGTAAAAACCAGGAAGAGGATGCTAGTCGCCAAGCGAAGAAGGGCAAGGGCCCTATGTAAGCACCACAGTTAGAGAGCACATGAGTCTTAGCGTTTGAGTCTTAAAGTTTAGTTCGATTAAAGTCGTTTAATTTGGTTTAGATAATATTAGTTTGCTTTAAATTTTAGGAAGTTCGGAATTATATAATAAAGTGCTCTCTCTTTTATCGATAAAGTAATCCACAAGTTGAGTTAAATATTTTTCTATATTTTTCTAGATATGTTTTTGTCTCCACCATGCTTTGTATGCAAGATAATAGAAATCAAGTGTGGGGGAGAGCCGTGCCAACCAAACAGAGATTTTCACGACGGAAATTAAGAAATTCGGAATAAAGACGGAACCATCGACTCGCACGACGGACCGCGGCCCGACGCGGACGAGAGGCGGACCGATCGGCCCAAATATCGCCGATCGGCCCCGACTGCCCCCACTCGAGGCCCGACTTCGTCCACCGCTTCGGTTTGCTTCCTAAAACTTTCTAATTTTCGCAATTTATTTTCCGTTCAATTAAATAATTCTTTTTCTGTTATGGTATGTTTACCTATATGAAAAATACGTCTTGAACAAAGTTTTGCATGATTAAATTCCTACATATATCTGTCACTTATTGGGATGCTTTAATTGCTTAAAACATGAGAAAGAATAAAGTTAGAACAATGATCTACTTTCTTTTATCTTGTCTTTGGAGAGTTATTTATTTCAAAATATTAAAATCTTTAGTTATGCTTCTCCTTTGTGATTAAATGAATTACCCCAGTAGAGCCGTAACAATCATTAAAGATATATCTAATTAATTGTTACTTTCTTGTGTTGAGCTTTGTCAAAACCACGACCCATGAAATTTGTCTAAAGTCTACGATCAAGATCACACACACTTTGCTTTCACTAAAGTATCCATGCTCTAAAAGGTTTTAATCTCTATCTCCCATAATTTTTATTGTTGACAAAGGTACAAACTATGAAAAAGCCAAATGTTAAAAATTCTAAGAGTGGAGAGAAAAGTGAGAGAGAGGAGAAAATGAGCAAGTGCTCTACGGGTCAGAAGAACCCCCTCTCTAAGAAAGGAAAAAAGGCAAAAATAAAGAGTAAAAATGGACAAGTGTCCGAGGGTGAGTAGAACCCACCTCTCCACTAAAATAGCTGGTTACCTCGCTTGGAAAATAAATAAATAAATATAAATACTGAAAAAAAGGGAGATAGAAGATTTTCAACTAGAGAGAGCAAAGTGGTAATAATCTTGATTCACATGCACATCTTGATCGTGACTTATGATATCTATCTCCATGGATCCACAATTGACTTCGGCAATAAATACAAGGTAAGTGTGATACATGTTCTTGAGCTCCACATATAATAAATGAACCGTGAAGATATAATATACTTTGAGAGACTTGAGAGTGTCACAAAGGAGTAAGTATAGCTATGCTTTCTTTTCAAAACTTATGCAAAATCTCTCCAATAGATTTGATTAAAGAATAAAGGTTATCTGTTTCTAACCAATTCAAGCTCAGAGATCCTAAAGTGTAGGTATGACCATGGAAATATAATCATGATCCATGCTTAGACCATCCTTTTATCGAGGACGAGTAAAAGCCTAAGTGTGGGGAGTTTGTTGACACTTGTTAATGCATACTTTTAATTGTCAATTAAACATGGAAAAGGACTAAAATATAATTAGACAACCTTATTAGGGGGTTTATACTAATGATTTCCATGAGTTTTGGTAAAGTTGTGATTTGCGAGGGGACTTAACGTAAAAAACGGTAGAAATCGTGAACGCAATCCAACTCGAAGCAAGACTAGATGGCTCGAATACACCCGACGTGAACGAAACTTGGCATCGAAGAAAACATCATCTAGAAGACTCCAGGAAGCCCACGACGCATCGCGGGGCCCGAGTGGAGCCCACCTTGGGCCGATCGCCCAATAATCAAAGCCGATCGGCCCGGCTTGGCCCCCCAAGTCGTCCCCTCGTTTCGAACGTTCCTCCACCGCCTCTAAGACGCAATCTAATCCGGTCGTTTGATGTCGGTTTGATCCGAGGGCGTCGGTTAAGCACGAGATGCATGAAGGTTAATACCACATTGCTCGCCGGTCGAAGAGACATAAGAAGACCCATATATATAGACCCCCCCGTGCCCCCGGATTCAATCAATCTCGAGTTCAATCTTCAATTCAATCGATCATCAACGGCGACAAGAGATAGAAGCTCTAGATTAGAATTAGATTGAGAGTTAGTTTTGCAAGTTGAGAGAATTAGAGTGCGGTTGAGGCGGAGTTGAAGGAAGGCCCTGAGCTGTCGGCGCCTCCATCTTCTTCCTCCTCCGGAGTTGGGCGCCTCCATCATCGTCTCCCCCCGGAGCGATGCCATTGAGCACCACTACGAGATCTTGTGGATTGTTCGAATTCCATTCGAGTAAGTGATATTGTCTCTATTGTTCTTAAGGTTCGTATTTCTTTGATAAGATTACTTTGATTCCTGTCGCTCTTGAATTAAAGTTGTTAGATTAATGTAAGCGTGGTGCTTAGATTGACTAGCTTATTACGAATACCTTCTATAAGCCGGAGTGAAACACCAACCGTTAAGGCTGATCGTAGTGGTGACAGCACTATTGAGTCCTTTGTATGCCTGCTCCCGTTTATAGAAATCGTAGGAGACCCTGCGTTGTTAGCGTAGAATCCCTTTATTAAGAGTTTCTTCATGACAACCCTCTTAAGAACAATGTGCAAATGATTTACTTGAAGTGAGAACAAGACCTTCCTACTAGAACTCCTTATCTTTATTATCTATCTAGTTTTATTAAACTACTTAGGGATCAGTAGTAAATCTCAAGAACCCTTCTCTACGTTCTCCCTGTGGATTCGATATTTAAAACCCATCACCCCGGGTGAAGTGCTCACCGGTATCCGTGCGCTTGCGGATTATCCATCATAATATTCATGTAGGCTTAGCAAATACCAACAAGCATTTAAAGCGGGCGCCGTTTTATTAGATTGGGTTTTCTTATATGATTGAAGAGATTATGGAAGTTTTTATGGATGATTTTTACGTTTATGGAAAAACTTTTGATGATTGTCTAGAAAACTTAGATAAGGTTTTGCAAAGATGTGAAGAAAAGCACTTAGTCCTTAATTGGGAAAAATATGGTTAGAGAAGGAATAGTGCTAGGCCATCTAGTTTTACGAAAGAGGAATAGAGGTAGACCGAGCTAAAATAGAAGTAATTGAACAGCTACCTCCACCCGTAAATGTTAAAGGAATAAGAAGTTTTTCTTGGCCATGCTTTGGTTTCTATAGAAGGTTCATAAAGAATTTTTCTCATATTGCTAGACCTCTTACAAACTTGTTAGCTAAGGATGTTCCTTTTGATTTTGATGATGCTTGTCTTAAATCTTTTGAAACTCTGAAAAATGCTCTTATTTCGCACCCATTATTCAACCCCAGATTGGTCTTTACCTTTTGAAATTATATGTGATGCAAGTGATTATCTTTGTGGGGGCTGTTTTGGGACGGACAAAAGACAAGAAACATCATGCTATTGCTTATGCTAGTAAAACTTTAACGGACCTCAACTTAATTATGCCACAACTGAAAAAGAGTTACTAGTGTTGTTTGTTTATGCTATCGACAAGTTTAGATCTTACTTGGTAGGAGCAAAAGTTATTGTTTACACTGATCATTGCTCTTAAATATTTGCTCACTAAGAAAGATGCTAAACCAAGATTAATACGATGGATTTTCTTTGCTCCAAGAGTTTGATTTAGAAATTAGAGATAAGAAAGGAGTAGAAAATTTGCATTTTGCCCGATCATTTGTCTAGAATGCATTTTGAAAAACCACAGGAGTTACCCATTAATGACTCTATGAGGGACGACATGCTCTATCGGATCTCCCGATCCGATCCTTGGTATGCAGATATTGTTAATTTTATGGTTGCAGGATATGTACGACCAGGGGCTGATAAGAAAAAGCTCATTTATGAGAGTCGCCATCACCTATGGGATGAGCCATACCTCTTCCGAGTATGCACTGACGGCTTACTCAGGAGGTGTGTACCGGCAGAAGAAGGACTACAGATTATCGAGAAGTGCCACTCATCACCATATGGAGGTCATTATGGAGCATTCCGCACACACGCAAAGATCTGGCAAAGCGGATTTTTCTGGCCAACCATGTATCAAGACACACGAGACTTCGTACGAAGGTGCAATGCCATCGCCGAGACATGGCAATATCAATTCTAGGGATGCCATGCGGCGACGACCAATCTTCAAATCGAGCTCTTTGATGTGCGGGGAATTGACTACATGGGACCATTCCCAAAATCCGGACCCTACGAGTACATCCTAGTGGCGATTGACTACGTTTCTAAATGGGTTGAGGCCATGCCATGCAAGGCTAGCTGATCACAAAAGCTCAATCAAGATGTTTGAAGAAATAATATTTCCAAGATTCGGTACACCAAGGCTAGTGATAAGTGACGGAGGGTCCCACTTCATCGACAAGAATTTCGAGAAGTACCTCTCATCTCATGGGATCCAACACAACGTCGCTACACCTTATCACCCGCAGACAAGTGGTCAAGCAGAAACGTCAAACAAGCAAATCAAGAACATCCTACAGAAAACGGTTGACCAAATGGGAACTAAATGGAAAGACAGGCTACCCGAAGCTCTTTGGGCTTATCGGACAGCTTACAAGACTCCCATCGAATGTCTCCCTACTACGGCTGGTCTACGGAAGACATGTCACTTGCCTGTTGAGCTAGAGTTCAAAGCTCACCGGGCGATCAAGAGGTGGAACATGGACCTTGACGCAGCGGAACAAAACGAAGAATGCAACTATCCGAAATTTGGAAGAATGGAGAGAAAAAGCGTACCACAATGCCAAGATCTACAAAGAAAGAACCAAGAGATGGCACGACAAGAGAATCAAGAAGAAGGAATTCCACCCGGCGATCGGGTATTACTTTTTAATTCCGTGGTACGACTTTTGGGACATGGAAAACTACGAAGCAAGTGGGAAGGACCATACAAGGTGGTGAGTTCATCATCACACGGAGTCTGTCACTCTTCAAGATAACGAAGGTACGCTATTTAAGGTAAATGGTCATCGCCTCAAAATATTTTTAGAGCCCAATAAAGATTTAGAAGAATTAGATGTTATCGAAGTTCTTGAATTACCCAAAAATATTAATTTTCACGAATAATGGGCCGACACCGGGTTTTTCGGGATAATAAAGAGTTAGAGCACCCCACGGACAGAACGCGCGCGACACGACACGTGGCCGACCGATCGGCCCGAATAACAGCCGATCGGCCCACGTGTCCCCCCTCTCGCGTCTGTTTTTGTCCCACACGGTCTCTTGCACGTTTAGTTACGGAAAAATCACTTTTCAGATTTGTTTTAGTACCAGTAAACCCAATCTCTCGTCCCGAAAAATCGACCCATATATAATCAAGGATAGACCCTCCTCTTTTCTCATCTAATCTCCAATTAGCGACCATGGTGAAAAGCACTCGTCCCCTTCAATGAAAAGCCAAGCAAGTTGTTTCTTCCATCAAGCAACCCAAGCCGCTCGTAGTCATACCACCGGATCATACTCCAATTCCTTTTCGTTCCACCTCGTCGTCCCGCGCACCACCGCCACCGCAAGGATGCAAGCAAGTCATGTATGCTTTCGGCCGATGCGATCGTCGTCGCGAAGCCGCACCGAAGAAGCGATCCATGTTCCTAGCTACATGGAGGTTGAAGAACCAAGAAGGGCGAGCGTCTCACACGAGTTCGCATGGACGCCAACGGCAACACGAGGGAGCACAAGTACACTACAAAGACCTCCACGCCGCACTACCATTAATGGAATCCGTGCTAAGGAGTCACGGATCAAGAGGATTCCGTTATCGAGGCCAACCGGCGTATGCCACGAGAAGAAAGAAGACTAGAAAGACCGTGGCCGACCTCGCTCTAGATGTAGCAGCCCTTGCGTAAACATGCAAGGAGATTCACCGCGCCAATAGCACCCTCACTAGTTCCGTCCTCCGTCTCTTAGAGAATGCAGGAAAGAAGAAGCGTAAAAAACCGGGGAAGAGGATGCTAGTCACCAAGCGAAGAAGGGCAAGGGCCCTATGTAAGCACCACGGTTAGAGAGCACATGAGTCTTAGCGTTTGAGTCTTAAAGTTTAGTTCGATTAAAGTCGTTTAATTTGGTTTAGATAATATTAGTTTGCTTTAAATTTTAGGAAGTTCGAATTATATAATAAAGTGCTCTCTCTTTTATCGATAAAGTAATCCACAAGTTGAGTTAAATATTTTTCTATATTTTTCTCGGATATGTTTTTGTCTCCACCATGCTTTGTATGCAAGATAATAGAAATCAAGTGTGGGGAGAGCCGTGCCAACCAAACAGAGATTTTCGCGACGGAAATTAAGAAATTCGAATAAAGACGGAACCATCGACTCGACGACGGACCGCGGCCCGGCGCGGGCCGAGGCGGACCGATCGCCCAAATATCAGGCCGATCGGCCCCGACTGGCCCCACTCAGGCCCGGCTTAGTCCACCGCTCGGTTTGCTTCCTAAAACTTTCTAATTTTCGCAATTTATTTTTCGTTCCGAATTAAATAATTCTTTTCTGTTATGGTATGTTTACCTATATGAAAAATACGTCTTGAACAAAGTTTTGCATGATTAAATTCCTACATATATCTGTCACTTATTGGGATGCTTTAATTGCTTAAAACATGAGAAAGAATAAAGTTAGAACAATGATCTACTTTCTTTTATCTTGTCTTTGGAGAGTTATTTATTTCAAAATATTAAAATCTTTAGTTATGCTTCTCCTTTGTGATTAAATGAATTACCCCAGTAGAGCCGTAACAATCATTAAAGATATATCTAATTAATTGTTACTTTCTTGTGTTGAGCTTTGTCAAAACCACGACCCATGTTGAAATTTGTCTAAAGTCTACGATCAAGATCACACACACCGCTTTCACTAAAGTATCCATGCTCTAAAAGGTTTTAATCTCTATCTCCCATAATTTTTATTGTTGACAAAGGTACAGCTATGAAAAGCCAAATGTTAAAAATTCTAAGAGTGGAGAGAAAAGTGAGAGAGAGGAGAAAATGAGCAAGTGCTCTACGGGTCGAAGAACCCCCTCTCTAAGAAAGGAAAAGGCAAAAATAAAGAGAAGAATAATGGACAAGTGTCCAGGGGTGAGTAGGGCCCACTTCTCTAATAAATAAGAGAGTAAAAATGGACAAGTGTCCAGGGTGAGTAGAACCCACCTCTCCACTAAAATAGCTGGTTACCTCGCTTGGAAAATAAATAAATAAATATAAATACTGAAAAAAGGGAGATAGAAGATTTTCAACTAGAGAGAGCAAAGTGGTAATAATCTTGATTCACATGCACATCTTGATCCGTGACTTACGACATCTATCTCCATGGATCCACAATTGACTCGGCAATAAATACAAGGTAAGTGTGATACATGTTCTTGAGCTCCACATATAATAAATGAACCGTGAAGATATAATATACTTTGAGAGACTTGAGAGTGTCACAAAGGAGTAAGTATAGCTATGCTTTCTTTTCAAAACTTATGCAAAATCTCTCCAATAGATTTGATTAAAGAATAAAGGTTATCTGTTTCTAACCAATTCAAGCTCAAAGATCCTAAAGTGTAGATATGACCATGGAAATATAATCATGATCCATGCTTAGACCATCCTTTTATCGAGGACGAGTAAAAGCCTAAGTGTGGGGGAGTTTGTTGACACTTGTTAATGCATACTTTTAATTGTCAATTAAACATGGAAAAGGACTAAAATATAATTAGACAACCTTATTAGGGGTTTATACTAATGATTTCCATGAGTTTTGGTAAAGTTGTGATTTGCGGGGACTTAATGTAAAAACGGTAGAAATCGTAACGCAATCCAACTCCGAAGCAAGACTAGAAGGCTCTGGAATACACCCGACGTGAACGAAACTTGGCACCGAAGAAAACATCATCTAGAAGACTCCAGAAGCCACGACGCATCGCGGGGCCCAGAGTGGAGCCCACCCTGGGCCGATCGGCCCAATAATCAGGCCGATCGGCCTGGCTTGGCCCCCAAGTCGCCCCTTGTTTCGAACGTTCCTCCACCGCCTCTAAGACTTAATCTAATCCGGTCGTTTGATGTCGGTTTGATCCGAGGGCGTCGGTTAAGCACGAGATGCATGAAGGTTAATACCACATTGCCTGCTGAAGCTGAAGAGACATAAGAAGACCCATATATATAGACCCCCAGGCCCCTGGATTCAATCAATCTCAGTTCAATCTTCAATTCAATCAGATCATCAACGACGACAAGAGATAGAAGCTCTAGATTAGAATTAGATTGAGAGTTAGTTTTGCAAGTTGAGAGAATTAGAGTGCGGTTGAGGCGGAGTAGAAGGAAGGCCCGGAGCTGTCGGCGCCTCCATCTTCTTCCTCCTTCGAGTTGGCGTCTCCATCATCATCTCCCCGAGCCGATGCCATTGAGCACGACTCACGAGATCTTGTGGATTGTTCGAATTCCATTCGAGTAAGTGATATTGTCTCTATTGTTCTTAAGGTTCGTATTTCTTTGATAAGATTACTTTGATTCCTGTTGCTCTTGAATTAAAGTTGTTAGATTAATGTAAGCGTGGTGCTTAGATTGACTAGCTTATTACGAATACCTTCTATAAGCCGGAGTGAAACACCAACCGTTAAGGCTGATCGTAGTGGTGACAGCACTATTGAGTCCTTTGTATGCCTGCTCCCGTTTATAGAAATCGTAGGAGACCCTGCGTTGTTAGCATAGAATCCCTTTATTAAGAGTTTCTTCATGACAACCCCTCTTAAGAACAATGTGCAAATGATTTACTTGAAGTGAGAACAAGACCTTCCTACTAGAACTCCTTATCTTTATTATCTATCTAGTTTTATTAAACTACTTAGGGATCAGTAGTAAATCTCAAGAACCCTTCTCTACGTTCTCCCTGTGGATTCGATATTTAAAACCCATCACCCCGGGTGAAGTGCTCACCGGTATCCGTGCGCTAAGCGGATTATCCATCATAATATTCTGTAGGCTTAGCAAATACCAACAAGCATTTCTGGCGCCGTTGTTCTAATCTTGATTGCTACTCCTCCTAAAGCGATGTTTCTAATGACTTGGATCTTGAGGTATTATTGTTGTATTGAGAACTTGATGATCTAAAAGAGGGGGTCTTGTGTTTGCGGTTGAATCTCTCCCTCCGTCCGTTGATCGTGAAGACGATCTTATTTGTGTCGGCGTAGATGATGGCCTTGGTAGTGGCAAGGAAAGGCGGCCCCGTAATGATCGGGCGTTCTTACCTTTGCCCGTATCCAGACTCACGAAGTCGGTGGCCACGTAGAGCTTACCGATGTAAAGACAAACGTCTTCCGGGATGCCTTCGGGATAGCATAGCGGACCGACCGCAAGTTGTAGGCACATGGTTGTGTATAGTAAATCTGAATCGGCTCAAGGTTTACCTTAGGCATGATGTTGACACTTGAGCCAAAATCGACGAGCGCGTCATAGGTGCGGGCGCCTATTTCAATGGTGACGACCGGCCTCCCTGGATCTCCTTTCTTGGCGGGCATACCCGGTCGGCACAATTCAGTTTTCTTTGTGAATAAGTGGTCCGAATACCGTGCATAGTAAATATCGACAAGGTTTGCAGATTCTAATTCTTCCTACTGGCCCGAATCTTACTGGGTTAGGCATAGGAGCAGATAAAGCCGGTGAGACAATTGAGATTCTATCATTTTATTAAAGCTATCTTTGGTTCTTTATTGCGTAAGAAAAGCTTTCCATTTTAGAACTAATAGTTTCTAGCATTTTATCATTGGAAGCTAACTTCTTAGACAGATTATCCATAAGTCTACCTTGGTTTTGTACTAACTCTCTTAAAGGTGGGAAATTATTCCATCATTCTTCTTGAAAAAGTGAGACGAGAGAGGGAGAGTAATGGACAAAAGTCATACTAGGCGAGAAGGGCCTCCCTCCCTAATAATAATAAAAATAAATTTAGAGATGAATAATGGACACGTGTCCGAGGGTGAGTAGGGCCCACATCTCTAAGGAGAGAGAAAAATGGACACAAGTCCAGGGAAAAGCCCACCTCTCCAAGAATGGACGGCCTGTGTCCTAGCAATTTTTAGAAAGAGAGATATAGTCCAAGATGCTTGAGAAGAAAAAAATACTAGAAAAATACTAAAGGCTATTTACTACCTTTCATCCTCATCTACTTCACCACTATCATCCCACTATGTATGTTCTACCACTTGTGTCACTCCACTTCCACCATCTACTTAAGAGGGTCATACATAGGATCTCTGAGTTTTCTTTTGAAAAATACTACAAAACCCCAGGATGATAGTTGATCAAAGAACTTGAGACATGGTACTTAACTTGATTGTTTTATCTTGCTTATGATTCGTGAAAAGGCTACGCCCCATGGTAAATAGGTAAGAGTAATCAAGTTAAGAGGAGAATTTATTTTGAGTAACACAACACTTTTGAGGTATGAAAGCGTAGTAGCAACTCCTGATCCTACTAGAGCATATAGCTTTGCTAGGGACTAGCAAAGGGTAAGCTTGGGGGAGTTTGTTGACACTTGTTATCATATAAATTTATTAATCAAATAAACATGAGAAAGGGGTATAAATAATAATAACAACCTAGAATAGGGTGTCACTAACATATTTCCATCAGTTTTGGTAAAGTTGTGAATTGCAGGGACTAAACAGGAAAACAGCAGAATTCGCGAGCCGTACGACTACGCGACGTAACACAATCCAACTCCGAGAAAGACTCTAGAAGGCTTCGGATTAATCCCGACGTGAACCAAACTTGACACCGAAGAAAACATCATCTAGAAGACTCCAGAAGCCACGACGCACGACGGGACCCAGAGGGGACACCCCCGGGCCGATCGGCCCAATAATGGGGCCGATCGGCCTCCTTTGGCCGCCAAGTCATCCCATCTTCGGAACCTTCCTCCACCGCCTCTAAGACGCAATCTAAATTGAGTAGGTCCTAACTTATAGTTTAGAGTTACATATTGGAGTTTCTAATGCTAGCTAGCCTATGAATTACTATCATCCATTGCATGACACTTTCTATATGACTATGGTTGAATCTATTTATCAAGAACTTTATCATTATCTTTATTGTGAACTTTGATCCTTGTTTAAGTACTTGATAAGTTTAACACTTTGCACACGAGAGATGACTAGATTAAATGATTAAGATGTTTAGCACCTATGCATAGTTAATTCATGATAGAAGACTTCTTTCCCCGTGGTAGAATATAAATTCAACACCGGTTCTTACTCCCGGTTAAAATGCTACAATGGTATATTCATATCTGTGCGCTTGCGGATACCCAGTTATAATTGTTTATTTACTTATTAAGAAGTTATCAAGGCATAGTACGAATATTTTATTCCTTGCATATTAGTAGTTTAACTATAGGGATGACAACCTTTTCAGATATGCTATGAACTGCAATGAATATTTCTTTTAGTTTTATCTCGAAGCAACATCGATATCTTTCTAAATGCCATTACTAGTTAGTGACATTAGAAATACCAACAAGCATTTTTGGCGCCGTTGCCTGGGAAAGAAAGTCTTTAGCCCAATAAAATAAAAAAATATAGGATTAACTTGCATACATCTCTCTCACGCATTGTAAAGTATTAAATTTATCAATTTCTTAAACAAGTTTACCCTCGTTATTATTCTTCCTATCTATTTTAGGGTAATGTATGAAAAGGAATCTTCCTGAAAACTTCCAGTCCGATCCAGAAAAACTTTTGAAGGAGGCAAGATCTAAGTTGAAGTCTCAACCTAAGATCACTACCTCGGAAGACTCCTCCACTGTGCGAAGCTTAGCACCCGTGTTCGAAGTCATGGCAAACAAGACCCTTCGCGAGTACTCGTGCAGACCGACTACGGCCAACATCCGCGACCGGGCCGACGGTCGATGTAGGAGACAAAGCTTTTGAGCTCAAGCCTGCACTTATCAACATGGTACAAGCTAGCCAATTTCGTGGAAAAGCTCATGAAGATGCCAACGCTCACCTACAACACTTCCTAGAGATTCGGTGGCACCTTCACCATCAAAGATGTCTCAAGTGATGCAATCCTACTTCGTCTGTTCCCATTCTCACTCTTGGGACGAGCGGAAGCAAGTGGTTCTACGCCAACAAAGACAAACTCACTACTTGGGCACTTTGTTCTCTTTGCCTTCCTGGCAAAATTCTTCCCTATAGGCAAAACCAATGCCTTACGAGGGAAAATCTCAAGTTTCCAGCAACAACACGACGAATCCGTCCCGTAAGCGTGGGAACGCTTCCAAGACTACATCACTGAATGCCCACACCATGGAATGGAGAAGCGCTACTCATGCAGACCTTCTACCACGGGCTTAACAACAACACCCGTGAGACCATGGACGCCTAGCTCTGGAGGTGCTTTCCGTCCCTTACACTGAATCAAGCTACCGACCTTGTGGAGAAGATGGCGTCAAACCAAGCCTGGGAATGAGGACCGCCAACCCCGCAAGAAAGAAAGAGGAATGCACCAGTTGAAAGAGGTAGACATCTTTCCCGCCAAAATGGATTTAATTATGAAGAAGCTTGAAGACAAAACTCCCGAGAAGAAGGAAGTCATGCAACTCTTCGATTCCCGCATGACATGTGAAGAATGTGGTAACACCGACATTCGGGCAGCCAATGTCCCGAGCTGGAAGAGGACGTGAACTACATCAACAATAACAACAACCAAGATCGCCCTCCGAACCAACAATGGAATCAACAGAGACCCAACTACCAAGGTAACTACTCGGGTAACTATCAAGGTAATAACTCTTTCAATAATTTCCCACCTTTAAGAGAGTTAGTACAAAACCAAGGTAGACTTATGGATAACTGTCTAAGAAGTTAGCTTCCAATGATAAAATGCTAGAAACTATTAGTTCTAAAATGGAAAGCTTTTCTTCTCGCAATAAAGAACCAGCATAGCTTTAATAAAATGATAGAATCTCAATTGTCTCGGTGGCTTTATCTGCTCCTATGCCTAACCTGTAAGATTCCGGGCCACCGAAAGAATTAGAATCTGCAAACCTTGTCGATATTTACTATGCGGTATTCGGACCACTTATTCACAAAGAAAACTGAATTGTGCCGACTGGGGTATGCCCGCCAAGAAAGGAGATCCGGGAGGCCGGTCGTCACCATTGAAATAGGCGCCCGCACCTATGACGCGCTCGTCGATTTTGGCTCAAGTGTCAACATCATGCCTAAGGTAAACCTTGAGCCGATTCAGATTTACTATACACAACCATGTGCCTACAACTTGCGGATCGGCCGCTATGCTATCCCGAAGGCATCCCGGAAGACGTTTGTCTTTACATCGGTAAGCTCCACGTGGCCACCGACTTCGTAGTCTGAATACGGGCAAAGGTAAGAACGCCCGATCATTCCGGGGCCGCCCTTTCCTTGCCACTACCAAGGCCATCATCTACGCCGACACGGCGAAGATCGTCTTCACGGCCAACGGACAGAGGGAGAGATTCAACCGCAAACACAAGACCCTAGCTCCCCTGCTCCAACCGTAGTACCACTACCGTACCCTCAAGTACACGTACCGGTACCGCCGAGGAGAGGACAAAAGAAGAAGCAAGAACAAGAAGAACCGTCAACCTCGACCACACGTGGAACGAGTCTTGATGATCAATCAAGTTGCAACAGTAACGCAAGACTCGGCGCATTCCACCACCTTTAGAGAAGCTAGACGACTCGAGTTCCGTCAATCCATTGCTCCATCAATCAATGGAACTTCCAGCAAGTTGTGCGACACGGGATCGAGCATCAACTTAATGTCAAAGGTAACGTATCAATTAATATATGGTAATCCGCCTTTGTGTTCCACCTCTATGTACATGCAGATGGCGGACCAATCATACCGAGTTCGGAAGGAATTGCACAAAACGTCCCCGTCAAAATCAAAGACTACTACGTCCTCACCGACTTTTTAGTCATGGACATGGGAGAAGAAGAACAAGATCCCCCCCATAGTACTTGGAAGACCGTTCTGAACACTACAAGAGCTATCATCTACATCGGGACGGGCGAAATCCACTTCCGATTCAAGGTAAAAAGATACTATTTGTTTCTTCAATACTTATACTAACTATGAACAGCCCCGAAGAAAGACCAAGAGCCGTAAGCGTCTTGAAACTACAACAAAAAGTTGGACTCGAAGATGGAGCACATTGAGAGAATAGAAAAAGACATCAAGGAAAAGTACACTCGGCTCCTACCCATCTTGAACGCCGCACCGGCTACACCCGAGAGGTCTCCACCAAAGAAACACTCCGGAAAAGAAAGAAAGTTGCGCCGCTAAGAAGAGCAACAAGAATACATCTTCTGAGACCCAACCTGAGCCGTCATCAACAAATGAACAATCGACTTCCTTGGCCACTTCGTCTACGCCACCCTTTGAGATCATTGAAGGAACCTTACCGGGTACAACATTTAAAAAGAGGGCCCATAGGCGACACCACGCCATGGGAGTAAGTGCTTTAAACTCTCGCCGAGAGGTAACTTCGGTATTTATACGCATATTTAATTTTTACGCAAAGCATATTTCAATTAGCATGTTTCCATTTAGCATATCTACTTTTTCTAAACCTGCACTTAGAAAATCTCAAAAATATGTTTGCTGCATTTGCATCGAGTCTCCTAAGCCCCATGCAAGCACTCCTTCTTTGTGGTGGCATAAAAATAAAAATACAAAAATATTGCACTCATATGTTTTTGCATTAGCATCCCTATTGCATAGAAAAAAATTTCAAAAATATGTGGGCACTTGAAGGTCCACACCTTTAATAATAAAAATCCAAAAAGACGTGGGCACATGAAGGCTCACATTAACATCCTAAGATTTTGTTCCTTCGGGTATGTGCGAAATTAATATTAACGGGGAGAACATTAAAGGAGACCCCAAAAGAGGAGCAAGCTCCAAGGATGAACAAAGGACTACTTCAGGATCAAGCTTGGGGAGAGCACCCCATTTATCACTATAAGTATCACTATCCTATCTCTTATTTATTAGTTAGTTATATTTGCTTAGAGTTAATGAGTCTTAGTTAAAGAGTCTTAGTTAAAAGTTTTAGTGTTAAAGAGTCAAATAAATCTTTGGAACTTGCTAGACTACTTTCTTCCTATTAATTGTGATCTTGATGATATATGCTAAGGAAATGATGAATAGTTGCTCGCCTTAATTCCTCTCGAAAGTACTTACACTTTGGACTTAGATTCTCCCAAAGCTTTAAATGCTTAATTTGCTCTAAACCCAACACCTATGGGAAGCACATGCTTAATCGAGTCTTAGCATTAAAAGATAAAAGTGCATGAAAAGTTGAGCTACTGTTTATCATACTCTTAGAGATACTTGACTCTGGTTTTTTATCTTTAAAAATTATAAAATTACATGATGAGTTCTTTAGCTATGACCCTTAAGAGTTTGTCATTCACATCAAGATCATCCCACTCCACTAAATATCTTTGCTTTTAACTCTAAGTACGCATCCCTATACTCCGTTAAGCCGTTAGCCATAAATATAAAAATAAACTCTTGCAATCTTTGGATATGTCTCTCTCAATGTTTTTTATAAAGGTGGGCTACATTCGAAAAAAAAAAGAATAATAAGAGAAAATATCTAGAGAAAAAGTGAGATGAGAGAGGGAGAGTAATGGACAAAAGTCATATTAGGCGAGAAGGGCCTACCTCCCTAATAATAATAAAAATAAATTTAGAGATGAATAATGGACACGTGTCCAGGGTGAGTAGGGCCCACATCTCTAAGGAGAGAAAAATAGACACAAGTCCAGGGGAAAAGCCCACCTCTCCAAGAATGGACAGCCCAGGTCCTAGCAATTTTTAGAAAGAGAGATATAGTCCAAGATGCTTGAGAAGAAAAATACTAGAAAAATACTAAAGGCTATTTACTACCTTTCATCCTCATCTACTTCACCACTATCATCCCACTATGTATGTTCTACCACTTGTGTCACTCCACTTCCACCATCTACTTAAGAGGGTCATACATAGGATCTCTCGAGTTTTCTTTTTGAAAAATACTACAAAACCCCGGGATGATAGTTGATCAAAGAACTTGAGACATGGTACTTAACTTGATTATTTTATCTTGCTTATGATTCGTGAAAAGGTTACGCACCATGGTAAATAGGTAAGAGTAATCGGTTAAGAGGAGAATTTATTTTTGAGTAACAAAGACTTTTGAGGTATGAAAGCGTAGTAGCAACTCCTAATCCTACTAGAGCATATAGCTTTGCTAGGGACTAGCAAAGGGTAAGCTTGGGGGAGTTTGTTGACACTTGTTATCATATAAATTTATTAATCAAATAAACATGAGAAAGGGGTATAAATAATAATAACAACCTAGAATAGGGTGTCACTAACATATTTCCATCGGTTTTGGTAAAGTTGTGAATTGCGGGGACTAAACGGGGAAAAGCGGCCCGAGGGTCGCGAGCCAAATGCGACTCACGTGACGTAGCGCAATCCAACTCCGAGAAAGACTCTAGAAGGCTTCGGATTAATCCCGGCGTGAACCAAACTTGACACCGAAGAAAACATCATCTAGAAGACTCCGAAGCCACGGACGCACGACGGGACCCGGAGGGGACACCCCCCGGGCCGATCGATCATTTAATAATGGGGCCGATCGGCCTCCCCTTGGCCGCCAAGTCATCCCATCTTAGGAACCTTCCTCCACCGCCTCTAAGACGCAATCTAAACCGGTTGTTTAACGTCGGTTTGATCCGAGGGCGTCGGTAGAAGTGCGGGATGGATCAAGATTAATACCACATCGCTGCTTGAAGTCGAAGAGACGGATGAAGACCCATATATAAAGACCCCTAGACCCCCTCTTTTAGATCATCAAGTTCTCAATACAACAATAATACCTCAAGATCCAAGTCATTAGAAACATCGCTTTAGGAGGAGTAGCAATCAAGATTAGAACTAGTAGGAAGGGAGAAATCCGCTCCGGATCGTCGGAGGCCGGCTCAAGATCGGGGCCTCGTTCTTGTAAGTTCTTCATTGTAAGTAGTTTTCAAGTTCGGACACATGCTTAATATGAATATCTTGATCATGTTTATATTCGAGATTATTTGTTCTAGTATTTACTTTAATTACACATTTAGCTTAGTTGAATTCTTGTTATGTTCATGCATGGATTCGTATAGCGCTCATCCTTTCGTTCGGAGGGTGAGTGGTAGAGATGATGTAATCGTGGTGATTAGATCTTATTTACTGCGTTTGCACCCTATGTGCCGGGTCGTGTGGTAGATCGTGGTGGTGGCGGCACCATTGAGTCCTTTGCAATCCATCCCCGTATGTAGGCCTAGCGGATGTTATTATTCAAGGTTGTTCTAAGTTTTGGCCTTAGTCTTCATGGATTACGTCCTCATGTTTGGATTTAATTAGTCTTTCTTCGATGATTGTTAGATGTATTGCACTAATTGAGTAGGTCCTAACTTATAGTTTAGAGTTACATATTGGAGTTTCTAATGCTAGCTAGCCTATGAATTACTATCATCCTTTGCATGACACTTTCTATATGACTATGGTTGAATCTATTTATCAAGAACTTTATCATTATCTTTATTGTGAACTTTGATCCTTGTTTAAGTACTTGATAAGTTTAACACTTTGCACACGAGAGATGACTAGATTAAATGATTAAGATGTTTAGCACCTATGCATAGTTAATTCATGATAGAAGACTTCTTTCCCACGTGGTAGAATATAAATTCAACACCTGGTTCTTACTCGGTTAAAATGCTACAATGGTATATTCATATACGTAAACGCTTGCGGATACCCGTTATAATTGTTTATTTACTTATTAAGAAGTTATCAAGGCATAGTACGAATATTTTATTCCTTGCATATTAGTAGTTTAACTATAGGGATGACAACCTTTTCGGATATGCTATGAACTGCAATGAATATTTCTTTTAGTTTTATCACGAAGCAACATCGATATCTTTCTAAATGCCATTACTAGTTAGTGACATTAGAAATACCAACGAGCCTCCTTTTTATAGGTAGAGGAGAGGGGGCTTGTTGGAAAATGTCCCTCCCCATATGGAAGGAACCAAACTGACCTTGGAATACCTTCCTAATCAGCCCAAACCGACCATCCAACATCGGCAACACACTTTTTGAAAAGTAATGAACCGCCTCGAGAAGGATGGGCGCGAGCAGCCTCCATACGGGTGTGCGCGCACCCAAAGGTGTGGGCGCACCAAGATGTGGGCCGTTTGGGCTGAAATTTTGTGTGTGCGTCCGTCTCGCCGTTAGCTTCGTTTACGTGGGTCGAGTAATCAAAACGGAGTCCGTATAAAAAGTTATGCCCAAAATACTAAACCCATGTCCTGCGGCCCGGTATGATTTCATGTTGGATTTGGGCCTCGACTTCTTGGGCTTATGTATAGATGTTGATATTCATATTTATGGGCATTTCTCCTCTCTTCTCCTTGCTTTGCTCATGTCCATTTAGGGCCTTGTTATTCTTTATACTTTTCCTTTGCTTTTGGCCCAAAATGTGTATGTTTCCAACATTGTCTCGCAAAACAAGTGAAGTACCAAAACTTGTGGAAATGGTTAGCTCAAAGCCCTATCACTATTGTGTTTTGGTAGTTTTATACTAATGTTGACGTATAAAATATGTAGTTAACGACCGTCAACAGCTACCCAACATGCCTTTCTTTTACACCTTTCTTGCCCCACCAGAAATCTCGGAGTAGACCATCTATGTGCTTGCACAAACCTCTGGGTAATCTGAAACAAGCCTTGGAGTATGTAGGAATGGCCTGAGCTACAGCTTTGATCAGAACTTCTTTACAGAAAGCCAGAGAGGCACTTCTCCATCCACCCCGTACTCTTTTCCAAATCCTGTCTTTGAGGTATGAGAAAGCACCAAGTGTGGCTTGCCCGACATCAGTCTGCATGCCTAGATACCGTCAATGAGGGCCTCATTTGACACTTGGAGTAAAACCTTTATTTCTTCCCTGATCACCTGTCTACAACCCTTAGCAAAATGGATCGAAGACTTGTCAAAATTTACCTGCTGTCCCGAAGCACGACAGTACTGATTAAGGGCATCTCTCACTGTCTCGCATTCCCTCTATCGGCTCAAAAGCAGTAGGCTGTCATCCGCAAAGAGTAAGTGATCGACCATCGGGGCCGACAGAGCCACTTTAATGCCCATGAGATCTGATGACTGAGTACACTTTTTAAAAAGGCACGAAAGGCCCTCTGCTGCTAATAAGAACAAATAGGGAGAAATTGGATCACCTTGATGAATGCCTGCGGATGGCTTAAACGCTTCCGGCTTTTTGCCATTCAGAACAAGAAAAACGAGACCGAGCTAATGAGCCTCATAATCATATTTACCCACAATCGGCTGAAGCCCAACTTGATCATTATTTTCTGTAAATAATCCCACTCCAACCTGTCGTATGCTTTCCTCATATCGAGTTTTAGTGCACAAAACCGGTTTGCCACTGCCCTCTTTTTCTTCATGAAATGCAAGCACTCGTAGGCTGTAATGATATTATCCGTGATTAACCGCCCGGCACAAAGGCCATTTGCTCCTCGGATATTATTTCAGGCAAAGACGGATCGGAGTCTATTGGCCACTTGTCTTCAAAGCAATCTTGTAGATCACGTTGCATAAACTAATAGGACTAAACTATCCCAACTCTTCCGGATTCTCCCCTTTGGAATTAAGACAATATTTGTGTCATTCAAACTTGTTGGATCATCCTCTCCACGTGAACTTGAAAAAACCACGGCTGACACCTCTTCGCCACACAAATCCCAATGTCTCTGGAAGAAATGTGCAGGAAACTCGTCCGGTCCTGGTGCCTTGGTGGGAAACATCCGAAACAAGGCTCGCTTGACCTCGTCTCGGATTGATCGGTTTAAGCAACCATTCGTTCATCTCTGTGTCACCTTAAGCGGCACGATAAGTATCCCTCGTCCCCCTCCGTAGTGTAGAGGGTTTTGTAGAATTCGTGGTCATGGTGGCCATCTTTGTTTCATCCTCCGTGACTTTGCCATCATGCAATTTTAACCTCGATATTTTATTTCTCTTACGATTTGAGAAGCTCGAAGATGAAAAAACCGAGTATTCTTATCTCCTTCTATGAGCCATGTTATGCGAGACCGTTGCTTCCACATGACCTCCTCCCGATAGCTGAGTTCGACAATTCTGTCGGCAATCTTTGTTTCCTCATAGGAAGGACCCATCCTGTTTGGCTCTGACCGGAGGCGCTCTAGGTCCTTCTTCAAACCCTTTAGCTCTCTCTTAACGCTGCCAAAGGTCGTTCTCTCCCAGCCCCCTAGGTACTTGGATATATATGACAGCTTTGATATTAGACCCTCCAGGTTGGTAGCCGGTAGCTAATCCTTCCAAACTTGTGACAATGAATCTCACGAAGCCTCGCATGCGTTTCCCACATGACTTCATACCAAAGCGCTTGCTCGAAACCCTTGGCCGCGTACCGCTCTCGCTGCCAATCGCAGCTCGATAGGGGCCATGATCCGATGTCGCTGATGTGAAATGACGAACCACCGCAAGCGGGAAGTGAGAACACCAATCAGACACGCCAAGGCACGATCCGGCCGAACCCAACAATATAGGAACCCCGCAATCCCGCTTTTCGTGCGTCCACCAACGTCCCTCGAAGCGAAGATCGAGAGAGTCCACACACATCAAGCGCATCCCGAAAGCCTTTGATCCGCTCCAACTCCTCTCCCGCGCCCCCTCGTGCTCCATCGCCAGAAGGACTTCGTTGAAGTCATCAATACACATTGTTGACATTTATTAACGCACACAGATAAATCCGCAAGCGCACGGAATTGTCGTTGTAGCTTTCACCCGGAAATATTTAGGGTATCGTATTTTCCACAGGGAACGGATGTACTCTCTCCTAACTAGTTCGCCCAAGGACACACGGGACCAAAGATGGGGAGGATTAGCGAGAAGGGTCCCTACACCTTTAGTGTCTATGGATAGCCGGTCTCGAGCTACTTGTTCACCGGGCACCGCCCGCCCCGCTCCACGGGTAGAGTCAGGCAATTAGCTCTACGACCACGGCCGAACATGGGGGATTTCAAGGGACGGACAAGGCTTGTCACGACCAAGCCGCCTACCCCTCAACCGTGGGATGCACCGCAAAAGGTAGAAAACCGCTAGCCCAAACACCACGTGTGCGCTAGTGATTATCACTCTAGTGTTTGCCGGGTTCCCCGGTCAAAGGGTTCCACCACTAGAGTTCCGCCCCAGGAAGGAACGACTACCGATCCCGCAAACAAGTAGATAAATCATGGATAAACAAAAGACGGTAAAGATTATCGTAACCGTGGAAGCTTACTTAGCCAAGATCCCGTTAAGGAGCCAAGTCTGAATCCACCGAGGTACAAGGTTGGGGAGACACCGACAAGTCCGGCGCTTCCCCGCTCTCAGCCCTTCACATCTCTCCTTCGCCGATCTCTCTACTACTAATGAGGGCCTAAGCCCATTGGAGTGAAGGGGTAGAGTAGAGAGGAGAGCTCTCATAGAGGAGAGGGAGAGCTTAGAGGAGAGGGAGAGACTCTTCCTTGGAATGATGTGTGTGTTGAATGAGGGGGAGAGGGCCTCCTTTTATAGGTAGAGGAGAGGGGGCTCTTTGGAAGATGGCCATCCCCACATGGAAGGAGCAAAACCGACCTAGGAATACCTTCTAAATCGCCAAACCGACCATCCCACGTCGGTAGTGTCCGTTTTGGAAGGTAATGAACCGCCTCCCGAAGTTGGGCCCGAGCCGCCTCGGGGAGGTGCGGCCGCATTGTGGTGGTGCACGCACCCTCCCCGGATCCGTAAAAACTCCGGCCGGGGTGGCGTTGTTGGGTCGAAAAAGTTGTATGGTGGTGTGTGCTCGCCCGATTTTTGCGTGTTTTGTCCGTTTCTCCCTTGGGCTTGATGTTCTTTAGGAATGCGCTTTCCAGGGAGGCGCCTTTTGGTGCATTTTCCACTTGTTTCTTATATAAATCTGCATAATAATAATTCGGACACTACAAGTGGAAATATATTAGTTGTAAATGTATATGAGTATAAAAAGGTATAGTTTTACTCTCTTTATGGTAGTAAGTTGACGGGAAAAATATGTCGTTGGTGACCGTCAACAAACTCCCCAAGCTTACCCTTTGCGCGTCCTCAAGCAAAAAAGATAAGTACTTGGTTGTTGATCGAGGAGTTGCTACTATGCCGATTACGTTTCACAAGTGCGGGGTTATAATAAGATTTTCTACTAGAGTTTGAAGAAAATGGCACATCTTTTTCCCCGCCCTTTATTACCTTTCATCGTAGCGGGGCTTTTTAACTTTTCTCAAAGTCTTGGCGGTTGCCGGATAGAATGGTTATAACAGTAAATACTTATCATTCATCCTTTTCGATCAACTTTTTATCCGGGATTTATTTATTTAGATTATATTTTTTTCGAGAAAGTATGGGCTTTATTTTTTTGGAGAGGTGGGCTCTACTCGCCCTAGACTTTTGTCTTTTATTTCCCTCTTTTCTTTTTTTTTTTTTTTTTTTTTTTTTTTTTCGAGATGTGGGCTCTTCTCGCCCTCGGACACATGTCCATTTTTTCATCTCTTTTTTTTTTTTTCTTCTTTTTTTTAACATAGCCCATATCTTTTCTTTTTCCAAATTAGATTCCCGGATGTCATGTTTCTCTTTTGGACGAAATCATAGCATATCTGTTTGTACCATATCATACTTGGCAATACCTTAGACTAGATAGAGCTTATGCAACCCATATCAATCAGGTTTTTTCGGACGAGTTTTTAGACCTAGCCACTAAACCCAAACTTTAGAGAAATTGAATTATAAACTAGGCACGAGGCAAATCATAAGACGAGCAACTATTCATCATTTGAACAAGGGAATAAATCTAAACATTTTCATAGCTCATATGTATAGGAATATATATATATATATATATATATATATATATATATATATATATATATATATATATATATATATATATATATATATATTAGCATAACTCATCATTTTATAAGATAGAGAATATAATCAAAATGTGAGATACACGTTACCTTTCTTGAGTCCTCCCCAAGCTAGCTCTTTACTTACCTTTCATGGTTGTGCTAGCTTGTGCGCGAAATGATTTGAGTTGTGATTGGTCGCGTGGTTGGAGGCTCCCCCAAGCTTGTCTTTTGATGTCATCACAAGAACGGGACAAGGAATTTGGGGTTGAAAGGTTTGTCTCTCTCTCTTTTTTTTTTTTTCATTTGTTTTCTTCTCCTCTTTTCTCCCTTTTTATTATTGTGAGGCGTGAGAGTGAGAGTTGCACAAACCATCGTTTGAAGAGGAAGGAGTTCATGGTAGTCTTTCGTTTTGTCCTTCTCCACCGTGAATTGCTCGATGATTGTGCATTGTGTTGGGGAGATCTCAAAAGTTTGTTCATTGTGTTTGGGAGATCTCCCCTACACGTGGTCTTGTACCTGGCTTTATTGAAACAAAGAAAACAAAACAAAAGAAGAAAAACACATGGCTCTACCCGGCATGAACACCGTGGAGCCTTTATTGAGAAAACTTTATTTTATTTTTATTTTGTATATAGTTTTTTTATTTGTTCACAACAAAGCATCGCTCAAGCAAGGCTAACATAAAGAAGCAGTATGAACATAGCCTTGATTTATCTCCAACATAAGATACTTCCAAAGATAATGACAACGAAACTCTAAGTTCATTAACCAAGCTCGACACCATGTCAAAGTTTGATTAAGGAAGATCATTTTACCCTAAGCACCATGCTTAATGTAAAAGAACCTATGGATGTATTACATGGTACCATGTAGGGTACATCCAAACTATAAGCAAAAATTCATAAACATAGGAAGCATAAAGTTTTGGTTCTATGGAGACAAAAATGAGCGAAGAGTGTTGGCGAACATTTATTTCCCTTGCATACCGGATATACTTACCGACAACATTTGTGGATGAAGCGTCGAGGTTGATGTTGCGGTTACATGATGGCTCTGCCTGAGGTGCACCTCAAGACTAGACCACACACATGTGTATATGGGCCATGAGTCTTGATGGTAGTCGCAAAGGATGAGAGACAAACCCTTCTTGCTCGTGGAAGCAATGATGGGTGGAGTCAAGCACTTTGGTATGTATCTTGACCATGCGGGGCCAACTTGCTCCCTCTCTCTTATTATTTTTTTTCTATATATTTCTTTCTCTTTTTTTTTCTACATCACTCTCTCTTTTTTTTTATATATTTTTTTTTTTCAATCCTTTTTTTCTTTTTTCTTTTTTTTTTTTTCAGCAAAAAGGGGGTGACATCATCTTTTATTCACCAATCATTTTTTTTTTTTTTTGTGTGTGATGCCTTGGTGTATAGATATTGAGGTTTTCACCATCTTTCCCCCACACTTGATCTTTTGTGCAAAAGTCAAGTGTGCAAAAGTCAAGTGTGCAAAGTCCAGGGTCTCCTTTTGAGTGTGTTCCACCATCCATGGGCATCAAAGTTTTTTTTTTGTTGATGTCGGCCCCATGCTTTCAAGCACCGCATGCCTCTTTTGATCTTCTTAATCGATCTCCACCGAAATGGTTAGCGACAAGAATACCCGAAGGTGCATACTAACTTGATAACATGCTCTTGCTTTTTATTAAAAAGAGAAAGAGAAAAACTTTTTGTTCTTTCTTTTATGATAACAACAAGAGAGAATTATTCATCTTTTTTTATGATCAGGGTTATCTCCCTAAGCAGTGCTTTGTTTATGGTCGTAAGCTTGACCTTGGGAATTTCTTCTTGCGGCTATGAAAGGTGGTGAAATTCCCGAGTCACCACTAAAAAGTTGGCGTTTAAGCTTAAGCTGCAAGGTTAGTACCACCGTGCTACTACGATATCGGCAAAACTTGTGACACGAAGACATCCACAACCATCCTCTTGAAAAGTTTGTGAACGAGGATTAAGAGAAGGTTGGGGTCCTCGTAGGGGCACGTGGTTTGAAGCAAGACAATTCTAGAGAACCAAAAGGTGAGCATGTTTCATGAGAAGTTTCGAATGAAAACTTGACATGCTCAATAGCGAGGTTCATGCTTGGTCTCAAGAGTTGTTGCTTTCGTGCATGTCCATGGCACGTGAGTTTTTATCCTCACAAGATATGTCATGAAGGACGAACGTTGAATCTCGATCTTTGTCAAGAACAACGTTTTGATGGCTAGAGGGACATGCCTTGCGTTCGGGTGAAGGCGACGGGTGTTTCGTTTCACTAGGATGCAAAAGCAACTTAGGTGAATCGAATGGAGTTATGAATGTCGTCCCCCTCGAGCGGGTTTTGGTTGGGAAGATGCTTCACCTTTGGGATTTCTAGGTGAGAGGCACAAGCATTCTTTCCCAACTTCTCGTCATGGCTCTCCTCTATTGGGTTTTTGTGAAAAAAGCTTTTCGAGAGGGTAGCCTATGAGAAGATCAAAGTCGAGGATGGGATAGATATAGAAGTCTAAGTGAACCTTGTTTTCATGAATTTTTATTGCACGGCCCTAGCAATCCCACAACATGCAAAGATGAGGCCGAATTGACCTTTGAAAAGTCTATCGGTCGAGGCTAGCGGCAAATCACCCAAAAGGGTTTCCGCAAGATATTGTGACATGATATTCGCCTCGGTTGTTGGGTTGTGTAGGGCATCTAAGGAATTTCCTCGTAATGAGCAGGGATATGGTCGTGGAAGGTGAAAGAATCGAATTGCTTCGGAAGAACGTTTCACCTCCATTAACCATTCTTTTGAAGGTTTCATGTTAGAGGAAGATTCCTTAGGCGGAGCACAGCTCCATTTGCTCCATTCGTGCCATAGAAGGTTCAAGGTTCTCCCATGATCCTCGAATTTGATCGGAAACTCCGAAGGATAAAACATCCCTTCCTTCGGTGTTCCTGGTTCGGGAGAGGGCTCAACAGTCGGTTCTATTGTTGATACGTGGTATGGTTCGATTGATGAGGGCTCCTCAAAACTTGACATGCCCTTGTTATGGAGGGGAGTAGGTTCTACAACGGGAGAAGCATGCTTCTCTAGGATGTGATCTAGGATTTTCCTCTGTTCCATTGTAGGTTTACGTGAAAACGACCCTCCGGCGGTCATGTCAAGGCATAGGGCAGCATTTATGTCAAGACCCGAACAAAAGATATGCAAAAGCACACTATCGGGTAATGACAAATCTGGGCTATCATGTATTAACATTGCAAACCTAGCCCAGGCTGCACCTATGGACTCCTTCTCATCCTGCTTGAAATCGAGGATTGTCCTTGGTAGGGTGTTGATGGGGAAAAAACGCTAGACAAAAATTGTCTTTGAGTTCTTTCCGGTCCCCATTCAAACTTCCTACGACATTCGTGTACCATTGTTACGCTCTCCCCGTGAGGGAGAACGGAAACAACGTCCACATGATATTTTCTTGTGTCATGCCGGGGAATGCTTAGGCACGCACATATTTCCTCGAAAACTCGTAGGTGGCTACATGGGTTTTCGGGGTGGTAGCCAGAGAAAGGGCGCCTCGAACAATGGATTTTAAATATGGATGGAGTTCATAGCCGGATGAGAGTTTTGGTTTTGAAAAAGATTTTGGCTCTGTGAACTCCGTTGAAGCGTAAAGGTTTTCAAAAGGTGTGGGCTTCATTTTTGGAAAAAAGAAAATAAATAACTATTTTGGTTTTTTATAGATAGATACGAGGACTCACTAAGTTCGAAGATAATAGCAACCGTTCCCGGCAACGGCGCCTTTAAAGCTTGTTGACGTTTCTTAACGCACACGAGATAAATCCGCAAGCGCACGGAATTGTCGTTGTAGCTTTCACCCGGAAATATTTAGGGTATCGTATTTTCCACGAGGGGAACGGATGTACTCTCTCCTATCCTAACTAGTTCGCCCAAGGACACACACGACCAAAGATGGGGAGGATTAGCGAGAAGGGTCCCTACACCTTTAGTGTCTATGGATAGCCGGTCTCGAGCTACTTGTTCACTTCGGGCACCGCCCGCTCCCAAGCTGGGTAGAGTCAGGCAATTAGCTCTACGACATACGCCCGAACGTGGGGGATTTCAAGGGGACGGACAAGGCTTGTCACGACCAAGCCGCCTACCCCCTCAACCGTGGCATGCCCTCATATCCCGCGGGTGTCGTAATACCGGGCACCATGCCCGCATATTAGAGCACTACTCTTGTCCCCCCGGGATCCCCACTCGTCGAATGGACGGACTAGAACAAGAGCAAAACCGAAGGAACAACGAACCGATATCCCACCTCTAATCAAGTTAGGCATACGATGATCAATGATGAACTGTAATGAACATGTCAAGATTATGATATGTAAACTATATGCTAGTTCATATACCAACACAAGAACATGAACAAAACTATACTCTAGTTCATAAGTTAGGCCAAGAATATAGATATAAGACTTGCAAATAGAAGAATGCTCCATAGAGTAGATGTATTACCAAAGCACTTTCTTCTAGGAGACAAGCCCTCCTTGTAGCTCTTCTACTCCAAGTGTTAACTAAGAAAGAATAAAGAAGAAGAAAGAAGAAGAAGGAAGAAGTAGAAGAAGAGAGAGAGGTAGAGGTGGTAGATAGAGAGAATTTCTTTGGTTTCTTTGGACTCCAAATGGTGTGTGTTGGGAGAGGGAGAGAGGGGGCCTATTTATACACTTGGAGGAGGGGCCTAAGTGCTAATTTACACCAAAACCGACCTGGTAAACCTTCCTTGTATGCGCAAACCGACCAACGCAGGGCGGGAAACCCCGTTTGGAAAGTGCACGAACCGCCTCCCCGAGGCTGGGCCGAAACCGCCTCAGGGAGGGTGCGGCCGCACCGGTGGTCTTGGCAAGCACCGCCACAGGCTCGGCCTGGCCCGGGTCTCGGTGGGGTGTCGTCTTTCGCCCTGAAAAGTTGTGGGCCGGGCTGTGCTCGGCCCAGATTTGATGTTTTGGGTCGATTTGCTCTTGGGCTTGGATTTTGCAATAATGCGCTATCCCGGAAGGCGTACTTTGGTCGATTTTCCACTTGCTTTTATTATAAATCTGCAAAATAAAATACAAGACACTACAAGTGGAATTTATTAGTGATAAAAGTATATGAGTATAAAAAGGTTTAATTTTACTCCCTTTATGGTAGTAAGTTGACGGGAAAAATATGGCGTTGGTTACCGTCAACACCTCTTCAAAGGCCGCCGCTGACTTTGCTTTGTCCTGCCCATCCACGTTCTTCTTCATCTTCTTTTTTTGTCCCGTGGGGGACGTATCGCCGGGCGACGGTGGTGGAATGCCCGCCGTATCCTTCTTCCCGCCAAAAAGATTCTTCTTTGCCTCATCGTTCACTTCCCTACTTGGTGGTTGGGACGGCTTCGGAGGACTAGTAGCCAAATCCTCCAAATCTGCTTCCAACCCCGCCCTCTGTAGAGCCCCTCTTCCTCGAACCCGAACTATCTTCCTTATCCTTCTGTGCTTCTTTTTCTTCTTCCCCTCCGAAGCCATCACGAGTGATTTGAGAAAACGACCCCGCGTCCTCTCATCCTCCTGTGATCCCCAGGAACGCTTCTCCCCCTCCGGGTCGGCGACCTGAATGGTCTCCAACCCCCCGCTGGCGCAACCGCGGAGTACCCGCACGCCAGTAGTCTCCACTTGCCAACATCCGGTCCACCATACTGGAGTTCCTCCTCTTTGAATTCTCCCGAGCCACACTCAAGATGAGCATGTCCCATCAACCCGCAATGAGCACGTAAGGGGCATTTTCTCGTACTTCACGTAAGGTGCATAACAAACACTACCCTCGGGTGCCAAGGTGACAAAGCGGATCGGGGGTTTAGTAGCATCCAACTGAACTCTTGCCCTGTAAAAATCACCTCTACTACTCGACACCACCTTCATCTCCACCGTGATCACTTCCCCTACCTTCTCAGCTAGCTTTTGAATGATACTCTTCGTCCTGTAGAGGTGTGGGATCTTATGAATCTGAACCCAAGCTTGTACAGTACTGGGGAGTTTCGTCGGGGTCGGCGTCGACCCGTCGAACTCTTCCAAAGATTAGGGCATAACCCTCGAAGATCCAGGGGCCCTCCTCCATGATTCTCTTCCAATCGCCTAGGGAGTATGCTTGCACCACAAACAAGTTCATCTCCTTAGATCGGGAAGGATATCTCCTGCGCCGTGTTCCATCTTTGCATTCATGGTTGAGATCAATGATTGCTAACCGAACTTTTTTGTGAAAGCGGCCGTGACGCCGCCATCCACTTCACCCGCGGTAACTTGTCCGTCCGCCGCCCGAACAACACCATCCTTCTCCAACTCGCTCGGGCTTAGAGTCTTGAGGAGCCTCTCCACATCATCACTTCCGGTTGCCATCTTGGCGTGGGGACGAACCCGCATCCATGGCCGCGCCCGGGAACACCGCCAAACCACCACGCCCACCTTACGCCAAGGCGGGTAGTTGCGCCAGAGGCAACCCCTTGATCGGCCGAAAGCGGAGGGTGGATAGGGCGGTGGATAGCCGGCCGTCAAAACCTCCCGCGGCGTCGCCTAGGAGTCGCCCAAACCCTAGGTCAAAACCTTAGGTCTAATCATACGCTGCAGCAGTATGCTGCTTCTCGTATCTTCTTTCTACGATTCCTGGCCGATTCAGAGGGCCAGGATCGTGCCACGTCGCTAGAAATTCGATCGGACGGCTCACATGTGAGCATCTCCACGGCCTTCCACTTTCGGTCGCCCAGAACGGCCGCGAAGCCTCGGCACAGGCGGGGTGCGGGCGCAGCGGCAGGCCCCGTCGCGGGCGGGTGTCCCAGCGGCCCATGCGACCCCGTCGCCGCCGGCGGTGCGCACCCAGGCACAGGCCCGCACGCGCCCACGCCGCCCTCGTCAGCAGCCTGCGTGCATGGTCAGCTCGCCACCATGGCTGAGCCGAGCAAGCTCCACTACCGCCGCTCGCTGCTCTTCCCTTCTCCACCCTCGCCGGGCACCACCCTCTCCCACAAGGCCCGTCCTCCCGCACGCTCCCCTCTCTCCGTCCTTCCTCGCTCGCGCCCCGTTACCCCTTCCCTCTCCCGTCGCAGAAGGAGCTGGCTGCGCCGGCGCACCTACCTCCACCTCGGCGATCTTGAATACCTCACCGTCGTCCTCGAGTTCTTCACGGAACTCCTGACGGTGTCATACGTACAAGGTACAACCTCTCTCACGTCCATACATAGATTCGGTTCTTATATCCGAGATCGATTTAGGGTTTTCAGATCGATTTGGTCCTACTGTTCGTCGCCTGTTCCTATCACAATTCAGACTATTCGCAATGCTCATGCACAGCTTTTCCGATTCAATTGGTTACAGACTGCCATATAAGAATGTACTCCGGGAGTCCGGGACTGCAATAGAAGTTACATATGTTATTCCGAGTGCTCTTGCTAATTTGCTATCCATTCAGTTGATTACACACTGCAATAGAATCTAAAAGATACAACGCTTCAATCTATATTTTTTTTATTTTACACTAATTTTATTTTTAGTCATATTGATATGCTTATTTACTTGGGTTTATTTCACTGTGATGTTGGACCCATGGTTCACGTTATGACCAAGTCCCTTTAATTTATTCATATTTTTATGCTAAAGTGTTCAAAGGATGAACTGAGCAAAATGTTTATGCCAACAAAGGTACATCATCTCATTTGGAGTCCCTTTAATTTATTCATATTTTTATGCTAAAGTGTTCAGAGGATAAACTGAGCAAAGTGTTTATGCCAGCAAAGGTACATCATCTCATTTGGAGTTCCTTTAATATGCTAAAGTGTTGACAGGATTAACTGAGCAAAATGTTTATGCCAGCAAAGGTACATCATCTCATTTGGATTTTGTACGTAGGGTCACATTTAGGAAATGGTATCTTCTTATCTGATGGAACCTTTTTCATTTTGTCAGTCATTGTTGTTTTTGCTTGCAAGATTGCATACTGGGATTCCCTAGATGTTGCTCCCCAAATTATATTTTCGCACTCCTTCATATCTTCACAATTCATTGCATTTGTATGATAATCAGGCTCCCTAACCTTTAGAATGAGATTTGGTGTCACTTCTAGGATTATTAGCTTCAAACTTCAACATAGCCTCCATATCCAGAGCCTAGACCCCATCTGTTGTTTCTTCTAATCCTTCCTGTTTTTTTTTTGTCCTTGACTGCTTGGTAATTTCCTTTTCCCATTCGGTCAACATCCTCACGGTGCATAACGACCCTTTACAGTACATTCTTATTGTTTGATTCAAGTTCATATGCAGGGTCATGTACCAGATTGAAGCTATATTAAGCGTCGAAGGGCTGATTATGATCTAGCCTAAACCTTCTGAATGTTTTGCAGTTATGGACGATATGGAAGATAAATAGTTACATGCATGTTGAAGTATCTAGCATTATGATATTCTACCCTGCACCAGATTGAAGCCATATATTGAGCGTTGAAGGGCTGATTCCCCTGATTAGGATCCAGTCTAAACCTTTTGAATGTTGTGCAGTTATGGAAGATATTCTATAGCTGAATTGTTTTTGTCCACTGATTAGATCAACCCTCGCCCTGGTTCGAACATTTGAAGGTTCTTGATTCGTTGTTCAAACATTTTAATTCCATGTGTTGTGTCTAACTACATGTCCTGTAATGACGCTCTCAAAAAATAAACTTTAGATATACTTCCAATCCATGTGGCACTTACAGTTCTCCTTCCATACGATTTGTGTTACATTGGGTTCAGAGTGATGACAACCTTTTCATATATTGAATTCACTATAATGGAAATTAGTTTATATCCCACCTTAATTCTACGGCTCTAATATGAATATGATCCTCTCAAAATTATTCGCTTCTAACCTTTTTGTGTGATTTCAATGCATTTCAGTGTGATGCATATGATGTTTCCAAATTATTTGCTTCGGCCTTTATTTCATTTTGCACGCTAAAAACCATACATCCATCCCCACGCAGAGCACAGGTACAGCTCCTCAAAAGGGAACAAAAACAATATTACATTAAGAGGTTCCAAACAACAAACATAGAAAAAAAATAATACATATATCTCAAAACTTTAAAAAATGATACTCAAATGATAAAAAAAAGAGACAATTCAGCCTTCAAAATATATAGACACCAAAATGATAAATCTGTGGTTAACATATACAATCATCGTTAAATAAAAAATTCTAATAACACTAAAAACTAATATATTGCATAAAGAACAATTACGCTATCAGTAATCGTATTCATGTACCTGAATACAAAGGGAAAAAAAAGGCTAACGATGGCCCATGCGTGGCAAAGCCGCGCGGTTTTCTAGTAACATCTATGTCCAGGTTGTTGGGCATTCAACAGGTTGGCCCATACCTAATCGGCTGGCACGCAATATGGGCTGGGCCTACTCAAGTTTATGTGCAGAATATAAACTTCTTCATTTTTTTTGGCGATGAAATTTGGGCGAAAACTTGACAAATATGAGTAAAAGCACACGATACTTGGGTTGAAATCGGAACAATCCAAGTTTGATGTATTCGTTGCTGGTGTAAAGCCAGTGCTCGACTGCATTGACTTTGATGGTGTGACCGAGCAGGTTGAACCTGATGCCCTCGTGGACAAAGGCTTGGCATCACGTACTTCAAGCAATTTGTTGGTGATGCACTGATGCTGCTGAAGGAGACAGCCTCTATTTTTTTTCTCAAACATGCACATTGCACGTATTTCATTAAGAAGGAGTAGAGTCAAATACATAAATATACAAAGCTACCAGTAGTAATCTACTGATTACCAAAGCAACTTCGGTCGTGCGGCACCACGCGGTTGTGATTTACATAAATTTGCGACAAAGCGACCAAAACACAACGAAGTCTAGGTCAGTGTCGTCTATCAACCCGGTCAGTTCCAGGTTCCAAGCCACCGGGTTGAAATCATCGCCAAGCAAGGCCTGCGGCAGCCTCCCTACGGGTGTCGGAGGATCCATAAATTAAAGGCCGCCAAAAGTGTTTCATCCATAGTCTCCGAGGGTTGGACGATGATCCCCAACTTTGCGTAAGGATGTTATGTGTGCGGAGCGTGGCGTTAGCCAGATGCGAGGCTTCTGGCGAGGCGTTCGCTGCGCCTCGGCGTCTTTGTTGCTGGCATGCGTGGCACGTGCAGCTTTGGCCCCCTCCTTGAGCAGTGGGGAGTCCATCGGAATGCACACCCGTTCCTCAATGTGTTGAGTGATGGTTGCGATCGACGACAACTGTGGGGTTACCACCACTGCAGCTTCCGTTGTTTGTGGAGGCGAAAGGGGCTCCGCCAAAGACTATTTCTTTAGATTACAGCCGTGTTTACCAGCTCCTCATATATTATGTCACTTCCGTAAAGAACTTAGTTTACAGCACTGATCCCTTCTCGTTCAGGTATTTGCGTAAGTGGACCGATCTTCTTCGTAGAAAATTGGCCTTCCTTGTTCCCAACAAAGTCTAGATGCTTAATTAAAGAAGGAAATTAAAGAAGGACTCTTTCCCTCACCTCTAACCTCTAACTCGAAATTGAACAAGAGAAGACAGAGCTACGCTTTCACTCGTAGCACTCGTTAGGCCCTCATGAATATGCATGGATCCATGTGCATGATTCAAGAGCGAGGCGAAACTAAATAAGAATAACCAGTAATGTCATGAATGGGTGAAGCAAGCACTTTTAGATGGTCGGCACCATTCGGGACCGCACGTTCCAAGACCCAAGAACACATCTATTTTGCTCTCCCGGCCGCCTCCCCGGCGGGCGACGCGGGAGCCCCCTCGATACCCTAGCGCCGCCCCCTTCCCTCTCGATCTCGGGCCGCGCCGCCGCCGAGCCGGTCGCCCGCAAGGCCGGACGGCCGGGCCGGGAAGGCGGGCGGCGGGCGCATGGCGGCGATCTGGTCCCCCTCTCGCACCGCCGCGTTGGGGAGTTCGGCAGGGTAATAACGGCGGGCGGCCGTCGGGGGCCTTGCGTCGGATCCATGGCCTTGGTGGCCGGATCACGTCCATCGACCCGTCCGGATCGCGGACGCGGGCACGCACGGCAGGGCGGGCAGGTCCGCATCTTCATGCGGTGGCGTGCGTGGTCGGCGACCAGCCGCGGTGGTGGAGGTGTCGGCGGCGGGTCTTCGGAGGCGTGATTTGGAGGCGATGCGGACGTCAGCGGCGGTGGCGGTGGACCGCGGGGGCTTTGGCGGAGCGGCGAAGAGGTTCGCCCCATGGTGGCACGGTCCGACCGCCCATATCCGGCCGGAGAACCCGGTCGCGGGCTGATCCGGCGACCCGGGGCGATGGGCATCGCAACACGTTGATCATGGTGGTGGTGCTCTCGGACGACGGGCGGCGGTGAAGCAATTGGGTTGGCCGTATCGGGGATGAACCCGGTGGCGGCCATGGTGGCTTCCACGGCGTTTGTCAAGGTGGAGGAGTCGTGGAAAGGGACGGCGAGGATGGCGTGGACGTCGGCATTTGTTTTCCGGATCTATATTTCGGCGATGGTGCACGTCGTCGGCGGTTGGCGTAACGGCGTGGCACTAGGGGACTTGGGCATTGGCTGCTCACTACTACGACGATGGTGACGCCTGGGGGTGCCACTTTCCTTGCCGGGAGGCGCCGTCTTGTTCAAGTGGATCTCTACGGCGAAAACCTACACCCGATTCGGTGGGCGACGATGACGTCTTTGGATGGCATTTTCTCGTTGGAGACGTCGGTGGAAGATCCTGGATGTCGGCTGACGCCGCATCAAGGTAGCGGCTCATCGCTCAAGCTTATGTGGTCTTATGTTGTTGCTGGGTTACGGGATCCCGAGTCTCCAATGGTGGATGAGTTTTAGTTGTTTTTATTTTTAAAAGTGTACCATGGTGACTTTTGTCTTACCCGTAACACTGTTTTTCAGTTGTAATTTTGTTGGCCCGATGCATCCTCGGATGACTGAAGCCGAATATAATTTCCTTTATCTAAAAAAAAAAGCACTTTTAGATGGTATCGATCGAGCCAATCCACTCTATTATCGTCACTTAAATGAAATGCCACTAGCTGAAATAGAATCCGTGAAATCTCAAGTTTGGTTTTGGAAATTGATGACACACTTGTGGTACTAATCTTTTGCTCTAAGTGTATGACTTGAGATAGGATTAGGTGGATGACAAGGAGCATGATGATCATGAACATGGACAATGTCGGTGGACTTGGTGGATCATCAAGCTCGGTGATCGGCTTGAGAGGAACCCGGGAGATCAAGGCAAAGGTATACTTGATAGGTTTTTCCTTTCGGTGATCAAGACACGATAGAGCGTGTGATCACATTATAGGATAGATAGCCGACTATCAAGAGGGAATGCCACGGCTAATCCAATGAGAAAGTGCCTCTAGGTTCATTGTGACTTGCATATGCATTTAGAATCTAGCGCACTAACTTCACCTTGAAAATGGTTTCTAAATTGCTAACACACATGCACATAGTGATTTACACTTGGTGGTGTTGGCACATTTGCAAAGGAGAAGTTATTTCGGTGTTTCTCGGACACTAGGACAGCCTTTGGAGTGGAATACTGCTTTGATCCATTGTGCTTTGGATCAAGTAATCATGTGAGATGTGTATCCCTCTGAATAAGCTTTCCATAGAGTCCTAGATCATCAAAATCGGACTTCGGAGCTAAAAGTTATCGATGTTTAAGCGAACGTTGGTTTTAGCCCAAAATGGGCACCGCCATGCCCGGGCGGTGACCACTTTGGCATGGGCAGAGGGCATGCTTTAAAGGCCGGTCACCGCCATGTCCGGTGACCAAATTGTGGTCACCGCCATGGTAGGGCGGTGACCGGGCCAACTTGTAGCGTTCGGTATTTCGATCATATCTTCTTCATACGAACTCCGTTTTGATGATCTAGCACTTGTTGGAAAGCTAACGAGTAGCTCTACAACCCTGTGGTGGTGGATTTCGATTTGGAGCAAGTTTGGGTCACCGCACTGTCCGGTGACCGTGGCGGTGGCACCGCCCTAATTTTCCGTGAGAGTTGTGTTTTTGGGATTTCAGCTGGTGGTCACCGCCATGGCATGGCGGTGCACCCATCTGGTAGGGCGGTGACCATTTCAGCCACGTCAAGTTTGAAATAGCCATTGAATTTGACCGTTGGAGGGCACCGCCCTGGTAGGGCGGTGACCACGCAGAGAAATGTTGAAATGTGCATAACGGCTCTATTTGCCTTGGGGGCTTATAAATAGAAGGGTGGCCGGTTGCTAGCTCTCTCTCTTGCATATTTGAACACTCTAACACCCTCTTGAGCTGAGAATACTCCCCTCCACTCATCTCTCTTGCCTAACTTCGATCTTTGGTGAGATTGAGTGAGATTCAAGTGCATTTGCTTGTTGATTGCATCTAGAGGCACTTGTTCTTCGGAGGAGCTGCGGGATTCTTGTTTCTCTTGGGAATTTGCCCGGTTCCCTAGCGGCTTGGAGTTGGTTGAGGTGTTGAGCTCGACCGAGATTGTTCGAGGCCACACCGGTGGACTTGTGAGGGGTCGTTCCTTACCCCCGCGGAGATTCGCGAAAGGAGCACTAGTGGATTGCTCGTGGCTTGTTTGATCCTCTCTTGTGATCGGTGTGCTTGAGCTCCCACCGGGATTTGGCACCGCGTGCCATTAAGCTTAGAAACCGTCAAGTGAGTGCATCGCCACAACGGGGAGTAGCGTGCCGGCAAGCACGTGAACCTCGGTGAAAAATCATCGTGTCAACCTTGTGCTTGCTCGTTGGAGATTTCTTGGTGATCACGGTGATTGGCTTCCACCTCTACACATCAACGTCGGTATATCGTTTACTCCTCCACGTGTACTTACATTGATATACTTGTGTAGTCTTGCTAGGTTGCTTAGTTGACTAGAATAGATTTGCTTCTAGTGATTGTTGACGGTAACCAACGCTATATTTTTTCCGTCAACTTAGAACCATAAAGGGAGTAAAATTAAACCTTTTTATACTCATATGCATTTATCACTAATAAATTCCACTTGTAGTGTATTGTATTTTATTTTGCAGATTTAAAATAAAAGCAAGTGGAAAATCGACCAAAGTACGCCTTCCGGGAAAGCGCATTATTGCAAAATCCAAGCCCAAAGAGCAAATCGACCCAAAACATCAAATCTGGGCCGAGCGCAGCCCGGCCCACAACTTTTCAGGGCGAAAGACGACACCCCACCGAGACCCGGGCCAGGCCGAGCCCAGGGGGGTGCGCGCGCACCCCAAAGTGCGGCCGCACCCTCCCTGAGGCGGTTCTGGCCCAGCCTCGGGGAGGCGGTTCGTGCACCTTCCAAACTGGGTTTCCCGCCCTGGGATGGTCGGTTTGCGCATACAAGGAAGGTTTACCAGGTCGGTTTTGGTGTAAATTAGCACTTAGGCCCCTCCTCCAAGTGTATAAATAGACCCCCCTCTCTTCCTCTCTCAACGCACACCATTTGGAGTCCAACAAACCAGCAAATTCTCTCTCTCTCTACCACCTCTACCTCTCTCTCTTCTTCTACTTCTTCCTTCTTCTTCTTTCTTCTTCTTTATTCTTTCTTAGTAGACACTTAGAGTAGAAGAGCTACAAGGAGGGCTTGTCTCCTAGAAGAAAGTGCTTTGGTAATACATCTACTCTATGGAGCATTCTTCTATTTGCAAGTCTTATATCTATATTCTTGGCCTAACTTATGAACTAGAGTATAGTTTTGTTCATGTTCTTGTGTTGGTATATGAACTAGTATATAGTTTACATATCATAATCTTGACATTTCATTACAGTTCTTTATTAATGATCATATGCCTAACTTGATTAGAGGTGGGATAATGGTTCGTTGTTCCTTCGGGTTTGCTCTTGTTCTAGTCCGTCCATTCGACGAGTGGGGATCCTGGGGGGACAAGAGTAGTGCTCTAATATGCGGGCATGGTGCCCGGGTATTACGACACCTGCGAATATGAGTGCATGCCACGATGAGGGGGTAGGCGGCTTGGTCGTGACAAGCCTTGACCGTCCCTTGAAATCCCGCCACGTTCGCCTGTGCTGTAGGAGTTCGTAAATGCTTCCTATCGGGTCGTATGGTATCCAGGGAGTCTCCCCGTTATCCTAGACCTAACCACGCTTAGATCAGTTTGCATATGATCCTAACTATTCATTTGTATGGCCATGACTAGATACATTAGAACTACTCCAGTAGGTTATTCATTTATTCATTTATTCTTTATCTATTTTCTTTATCCTTTTTTTGGTGGATTTCCAAGTGTGTGTCACACTATCTATGAACCGTATTGCTACCCCCTCGTTATGAACATTTTGGTCTAAGCAAACACATGTTCCTCTATTTAGATGCCATGCTAATTTATTAATCACATGTCTTCCTTTGGGAAAATATAAATAACGATACCCGAATACTTCCGGGTGAAATGCTACAACGATAGATCCGACTGCGCTATGGATGAATATATACAATGACAAGATCTATCCCGTTGGCGGTTCCATTTCGGATCACCGACATGGTGGTTTACTTGGGAATGTCGTGCCGGTGCATTTTCGACGCTTTTATTGGGATGGGTTTTATACCGTTTCCTTTGATTGCGTTAAGAAATGCCAACAAGCATTTCTAAGCGCCCGTTGCCGGGAAGGCATTGTGAAAAAAAAAATATAAATAAATAGCCGGGCTATGAATATGAACTGTGTGCGTGGATGCCATTTGCTCATACAGGCTAATCTTTTATGTTTTCTCCTGTTGTGGATGAAAACAGGATAGTGTATGTCAGGTTTCCTCCTGCCGGAAAACTTCACCTCCGATCCAGAGGCACTCCTAAGGAAGAGCCGGTCTCGTGCCGCTTCTTCTTCACCGGAACCCCGACCGGCCGAGACCGACATCCCCGCACCAACCGAACCGCAAGCTATGGCCCGAAGTCGCTGTGCGATTTCTCAACTCCGCTGTCACCAAACGTGCCCATCGGGCCGTCGGTGAATGTGATGACAAAAACTTCGAGCCAGACCGGGCCGATCACCATGGTGCAGGCTACCCATTCTGTGGATCGCCGGCGAGGCCGCAAACGCTCATCTCCAGCACTTCCTTGAGCCCATGCGATACAATAGTCATCAAAGATGTCGCAGCCAGACGTCATCAAGGCTCGTCTGTTTCCCTTCTCCCTTGTGGGAAAGGCGAAACAGATGGTTCTACAAGGACAAGGAAGTCGTCAAGACGTGGGACAAATGTTCCACGGCGTTCTCGCTATGTTCTTCCCCATGGGCAAAACTAATGCCCCGAGGGGAGAATCGCCAATTTCCCAGAGACATCAATGGAACCCATTCCGGAGGCGTGGGAGAGGCTGCAGGAATACATTCTAGCATGCCCGCACCACGGGATGGAGAACCTGGTTGGTGCTCCAGAACTTCTACAATGGCCTCACGACCATATCCAAGGGCACCTCGACGCCATTGTTGGTGGCGCATTTCTATCGCTCACCATCGATCGTGCAACAGCCCCGATTGACAAGATGGTGGCAAATCGAGCCGGGCAAAGACAGAGCCCTAGCCAAAACACAAAAAAGGCATGCACACCGTGAAGGAGGCGGATATGCTTGCCGCAAAAATAGATCTTTCGCCGAAGAGACCGGAGGAGCGCGCCACAGATGCTACTACCCGCCAGGCGCCGGTCTATGCCATAGACGCTCACATGACCTGTGAGACGTGTGGTGAGGTTGGCCACTCGGGGGATAATCGCCCGAGACCCGTGAAGAAGCGCCTTCATCAACAACAAAGAACGGTATCGCCAATAGCAAATAGGGGCCGGAACAACTTGACCCAAAGCCACCATTCCAAGGCAACCAGGATACAACTCCAACTATAACCCCTGGTCAGCCATCATTGAAGGACCCGGTATGGGGCCGGGCAAAAATCAACTAAAAATCTCACCAAAAGATGAGCCACCAGGACAAGATCCTTGAGGGCGTGAATAACAAGCTTGAAGGGTTGACCTCACCGTGAAGAACCAGCCTCGCCTTTTAACAAAATGATAGAAACACACCGGCCCGCATCATTTGCTCAAGTGCCAATTAATGACTCCGGACAGGATCCTGTGGCAACCCGAGGTCCCACACGAGTCGGTTAACATGATATCTCCGAGGCTCACCAACCCGGAGAGTTAAAGAAGATCCCCCGTGGACTCGCCGCTCATTGCCAAGAAGGGAGATCCCGGACGTCCCGATCATCACCGTGCCATTGGCCCCCACAATTTTGCTAATGCATTTTGTGACCGGGGGCGATATCAACGTGATGTCCAAGGCCACCTTCAACAAAAATCCATGGAGGGACACTTACTCCCGCCAAATTTGTCCTCCAAATGGCGAGATCAATCAACAAGGCGGCGAGAGGGAATCTTGGAAAACATGATCATAAAAATCCAAGATGAATACATCCCTGCAGACTTTGTGATCCTAGACATGGGGCGAAAAGAGGATGTGTCTCTTCTTTTGGGGAGGCCATTCCTCTATACGGCCAAAGTCGATATCGATGCCTGGGAAGGGCTTCATTGTCTTCCATATCAAGGATAAGGCGGTTAAGTGCCCATTCATTGGGTACAAGCAACAACACACCACGGCGGTCATCATCAAGACCGGTGTAGAATGTTGAAGGATCCGGCTCCGAGACCCCCGGAGCAAGTACCTCCCGCCGAAGCGGGGGGAAAGTCGAGATAGGTGACTATAAATAACCTCGCCAAAAAAAAAATGGAATACCCAAAAAAAAAAAAAAATGGGGTATATCCAAAAGAAAAAAAAATGGGGTATATCCAAAAAGAAAAAAAATGGGGTATATTTGAAAAAAAAATTAAAAAATATATATATATATATATATATATTATATAATTTATATATTTATAATTCACAAAATATTTTGGAAAACTAAAAATAAAAGTTTTCATAAATAAAATAAATTCTTTTATGAAAAATAAAGAAAAATATTCTATACACAAAAAGTATATAAAAATATATTTTTAAATAATTTTTTCTACTTTAAAATAAATTTATATTTGAAAATTTTGGAGAAATTCAAAAGGGGAGAAAACGGCCGAACCAAAGACGAGCACACAACGGCCACGAACTTTTCGTGACCGTTGGAGGCAGTGCAGACCAAAGCCGGGCGGCGGCCGGCCTGGCAGGGTGCGGGGTGCGCACCCTAGGTGCGGCCGCACCGGGCCGGCGGCCGGCCGGGCCCCGCCGCGCTAGCGGCTCCTAGCCGGATTGGGTAAAAGGCACCCCACGGCCGTGCGCTCTTCTATAAATAGCCTCGAGCACCGGTGTGAGAGCTCCCACCCCTCATTTGCACTCTCTCGCTCTCACACTCTCTCCCGCTTGTTCTACGCTCCATTTTCTCCACCAAAAATATTGTGCCGAAAGCAAGATTACGGGTGTGAAAGTTCATACTTTCAACTAACCCTTGCACACCGAAGTCTCGCTCAATTGTTTTGCAAAGAGCCATGAAGAAAGCCGGGAAGATCTTCAGCGGGTTGAGGCGGTCGTCAAGACAAAGCTCACGACATACAAGCACAAGCTCGGGCCCTCAATTTCGACAATCTCAAGACTCTCCCATGCAAGAAGATCTGCACTGTCGGGGAGGAAGAAGCTCAAGCTCCCCCGACAATCGACGGCCGACGCGCCATACCTCGACCTTCGAGAAGGACGGAGATGCAAGCATATCTCCTACTTAAGGATCGTGTGTTCCAACACACGCCCGAAATCGACTCCGACCTCCTCGAACAGTCAGGAAAGATGCCCCCGTCAGTTCTTCACGCAAAGATTAGGAGACCGAGGTCGGATCCTCCTCCCACAAGCCCTTCTTCACGCCACAAAGATCGCCCACGGCCTCCACCGGTGTTCCAGGCAAAGATGGCCTCACCCTATGGGGACCCTGGGGGTAATACCCGGTATGATCCTAGGTGGGAGCCGCCGCCTTAACACCGGCACCATCGAGTGGCCTCAAGGAGATACAAAGAAAGCATGGAGGGCCCACAGGTATGACTTGGATGACAGCTCCGACGATATGCCCCCATAAGTTCATCACGTGCAACCACCACAAGGAGTGGAGGTTATCGGGATCGGTAAAGACCTTGACGTCAAGACTAGGAATATTGAGCATACGCTCAATTCCCATGTGCAACATACTGCATGCTGGTGGCGGGCGGGAGCAAAGAGAGTCGGCAAAGATGGACCCAATTGAGTCCAACACGGCTACTCGCCAAGCACGCGAGGAAGCATGCGAGGTACCAAGGCTTCGATCCCGATCTATAGGCCTCCAGATAGCTTGGGGAGGACCCCCACAGGTATCATTGCATTGCATATTTAATTCCATCAAATTTTATTTTATTTTAGCATGTTTAAATTTCAGCAACTTTGCATCGAAAAAAAAAACTAAAACCAAAACTAAAAAAAAAAATCCAAAAATAGAATAAGTAGCTCTTCTTTGTGCCTTAATGCTTATACATGTGAGTCTGTAGAAATGTTTAGTCTTAGTCCCTTGTTGAAATGATGAATAGTTGCTCTGCTCTTATGCTTTGCCTCGTGCCTAGTTTATAATTCGAATTTCTCTAAAGTTTGGGTTTAGTGGCTAATTCTAAAAACTTATCCTGAAAAAACCCGATTCATGTGGGTTGCATATGCTCTATCTAGTCTAAGTTGTTGCCAAATATGATATGGTACAAATAGATTTGTTATGACTTCGTCCAAAAAGAGAAACTTGACATCCGGGAATCTATGCTTTGAAAAAAAGAGAAATGATTTTGGGCTATGCTAAAAAAAAATGAAAATGAGATGAAAAATAGACAAGTGTCCGAGGGCGAGTAGAGCCCACATCTCTAAAAAAAAAAAGAAAAAAAAGAAAAAAGAGAGGAAATAAAAGGCAAAAAAGCCTAGGCGAGCGAGAGCCCACCTCTCCAAAATATATATATATATATATATATATATATAGCAATAAAGCCCATACTTTCTCAAAAAAGAAATAAAAATTAAATAAAATCCCGGATAAAAGTTGATCAAAAGGATGAATGATAAGCACCTCTGTTATAACCATTCTATCTCGACAACCGCCCAAGGCTTTGAGAAAAGCCGGAAAGCCCCGCTACGATGAAAGGTAATAAAGGGTGAGAAAAAGAAGTGCCATTTTATTCAAAGTTTGGTAGAAAATCTTATTATAACCCCCGGCACTTGTGAAACGTAACCGGCATTGTAAAAGAACTCCTCGATCAACAACCAAGTACTTATCTCTTTTGCTCGAGGACGCGCAAAGGGTAAGCTTGGGGGAGTTTGTTGACGGTAACCAACGCTATATTTTTTCCGTCAACTTACTACCATAAAGGGAGTAAAATTAAACCTTTTATACTCATATGCATTTATCACTAATAAATTCCACTTGTAGTGTATTGTATTTTATTTTGCAGATTTAAAATAAAAGCAAGTGGAAAAATCGACCAAAGTACGCCTTAGGAAAGCGCATTATTGCAAAATCCAAGCCCAAAGAGCAAATCGACCCAAAACATCAAATCGGGCCGGGCGCAGCCCGGCCCACAACTTTTCAGGGCGAAAAGACGACACCCCACCGAGACCGGGCGAGGCCGAGCCGAGGGGTGCGCTACAAGCCCCAAAGTGCGGCCGCACCCTCCCCGAGGCGGTTGCCTCGCCCAAACCCGGAGAGGCGGTTCGTGCATCTTCCAAGCGGGTTTCCCGCCCTGGGATGGTCGGTTTGCGCATACAAGGAAGGTTTACTGGTCGGTTTTGGTGTAAATTAGCACTTAGGCCCCTCCTCCAAGTGTATAAATAGACCCCCTCTCTTCCTCTCTCAACACACACCATTTGGAGTCCAACAAACCAGCAAATTCTCTCTCTCTCTACCACCTCTACCTCTCTCTCTTCTTCTACTTCTTCCTTCTTCTTCTTTCTTCTTCTTTATTCTTTCTTAGTAGACACTTGGAGTAGAAGAGCTACAAGGAGGGCTTGTCTCCTAGAAGAAAGTGCTTTGGTAATACATCTACTCTATGGAGCATTCTTCTATTTGCAAGTCTTATATCTATATTCTTGGCCTAACTTATGAACTAGAGTATAGTTTTGTTCATGTTCTTGTGTTGGTATATGAACTAGTATATAGTTTACATATCATAATCTTGACATGTTCATTACAGTTCTTTATTAATTATCATATGCCTAACTTGATTAGAGGTGGGATAATGGTTCGTTGTTCCTTCGGGTTTGCTCTTGTTCTAGTCCGTCCATTCGACGAGTGGGGATCCTGGGGGGACAAGAGTAGTGCTCTAATATATGGGCATGGTGCCGGGTATTACGACACTCGCGAATATGAGTGCATGCCACGATGAGGGGGTAGGCGGCTTGGTCGTGACAAGCCTTGACCGTCCCTTGAAATCCCCCCCACTTTGTCTTGGCCGTAGGAGTTCGTAAATGCTTCGTGATCGGGCCGTATGGTATACTGGGGAGTCTCCCCGTTATCCTAGACCTAACCACGCTTAGATCGGTTTGCATATGATCCTAACTATTCATTTGTATGGCCATGACTAGATACATTAGAACTACTCCAAGTAGGTTATTCATTTATTCATTTATTCTTTATCTATTTTCTTTATCCTTTTGCCGGTGGATTTCCAAGTGTGTGTCACACTATCTATGAACCGTATTGCTTACCCCGTTATGAACATTTTGGTCTAAGCAAACACATGTTCCTCTATTCAGGTGCCATGCTAATTTATTAATCACATGCCTTCCTTTGGGAAAATATAAATAACGATACCCGAATACTTCCGGGTGAAATGCTACAACGATAGATCCGTGCGCTGCGGATGAATATCTACAATGACAAGATCTATCCGTTGACGCGTTCCATTTCGGATCACCGACATGGTGGTTTACTTGGGAATGTCGGTGCATTTCGACGCTTTTATTGGGATGGGTTTTATACTGTTTCCTTTGATTGCGTTAAGAAATGCCAACAAAGTGATAGAATTAGTTAGTTTACCTTGCTCACCTAGGAGTAAATTAGCAACATAGACCTTGCTTGTGATTAGAGATATTAGAATTGATTTGTGGCTTGCATAGATAGCTTGTAGCATCGCTTATTTAGCTTCGCCATCTTTTATACTAATCCGGTTGCTTAGTGTTGTTGCAAGAATTTTTAATAGGCTATTCACCCCCCCTCTAGTCATTAGGACCTTTCAATCCGTCAAGTAAGAGATAAGCCGAGATCGAGATCATTAGAATACGTTACCAGTCCAAGATGGGCCTCATCGCGAAAAATAGTATGTTATTCCTATCACTAGGAGTAGTAGCGCTAGCGGCGTTGAGATGAGCAAGTAGCTAAGCGCCTAAGAAGCTATCTAGAGAGTTTTCTACCGAGGGAAATTGGCTTCCATTGCTCTTAGTTTCGACTCGTAGTAGCTTCGATTGGCTGAGAGAAAGTAGCTAAGCGCTAAGAAGCTATCTAGAGAGTTTCTTCTTCCCGAGGGTTGCTTGCTTCCATTTAGGTAGCTATTGCTGAGAAATGGACGAAAAAAGAAAAGGGTATATGTTTATCTTTGAAGGAGGCTCCACTACTACGAAATTGAACTTCCGTGGCGGTCTTTTACATTTTCCGTGGCGGTTTTTCAGTCCGCCACGAATGTAGGGTCACGGAAAATGAAATATTTTCCGTGGCGGTTTTTGACAACCCTAAATGACCGCCACCGTAAATCATAATAGAAAACAAAAAAATTAAAAACCCTGGATCCGGGCCCAAATGGGTCCAAATCTTGGCCGCCGCCAGTCATCGCCGCCGCCGCCGTCGCCGTCGCCGCCGGTAGCCGCTGCCGCCGTCGAGTAGATCCGGTGGCGTAGAGGCCGGATCTCCCTCCCCACCGGGGATCCAGGCCTCCACGCCGCGCGTCGACCTCGACGCGACGCTTGTCCACACGAGCGCCTCCTCCATGCCGCGCGCGGGCCTAGGCAGCGACGCTCCTTCACGCGAGCGCCGCCGTGCCAGGCTGCGGTGGAGGGAGCGGGAGGGAGAGGAGGTCGAGGGGTCGGATGTCGATGATGGGGATGCTCGTCCGCGACGCGAGCGGCGGGCAAGGACCCCGCGACGACGGCGGCGTTGAAGTCCCGGCGGGCGGTATTGAGGAGGAGGCTCGCGCGTTGGGGGGCGGCGCGCGGTGCTTGGACGAGGCAGGCTGAGGCGGCCGGCGGGAGGAGGAGGAGGGCCGGGGAGGGAGGAGGAGGGTGGGCGAGGCGGACAAGCGGGAGCCGGGGGGCGGGCGGCGGGCGGTGAGGAAGGGAGGTGGGTGTGGAAAATAATGGGTTAGGGTTTCACTCCTCACCCCCCTCTCAATATATATGTGCCCGAGGTTTGGGCTTTTTTTCTAGGCTTTTGGACTGGGTTATTGGGCCACATTAACCGTGGCGGTTTTTTTACTAAAACCGCCATGGTTATCGACTTTACCCCTGGGCGGTTATTAAAACCGCCACGGTTAATCAAAAATAACCACCATTGTTAATTAGGGTATTTTCCGTATCGGTTTCTCAAATGCCCGCCACGGAAAATAAAATCCGAACATCACGCAAAATCAGTCCTGTAGTAGTGCTCAATATCTTGGTGTAGCAAGAAAGAAGATTGTTTCTCTTTGTCTACCATTAAATCTGAATATATAGCATGCACGGCTGCCGTTCAAGAAGCAATATGGCTGAGAAATTCTCTTCTCTGTCTTGATGTGACTAATATCTCAATTTAATTATTCCATATTATTTTACGTCTCTATTAATTTTTAGAAATATAGTCAAATTTTGGCATAGGTACCACAACAAAAATAATTTTGACGAATATCTCACTTCATTCCTAGGCGCAGTCATCAAAGTCTATTCATATCTACCATTTTCAAAGTTAGGCACTGTATAAATAAGTGCACAACCGACCAGATAAAAAATTAGAGTTTAATTTAGATATATATTCTTTTGCTTTGAGAGAACATTTATCCTGTAAACAAATTGCTCAATTTTTTATTTACTACTATTTAAAATGTTAGTGCACAACATTTTGATGAAGTATTTTCTATATACTACTATATTTAAAATGAATTCCATTTCACTTCATACTACCAGCTTGTCCTCGACAAAGATTAAAATCTTCAAAGAAACAAACAAATTGAAGTTTAACTAAAGTTACATAAAAAACACGAACATTTATAATATAAAATAGATACTATTGTAGGATCCGATAGAAGCATAGAGGGAGGGTGAATAGGTCGACCCCTAAAATCGACTTTGTCAAAACTTAAACGCACCGCCGTCTGAGAGATGCGTGGCAATCGCCACATATAGGCACGGCACCGCCGCCGCGTAAGATTGGACGACGACGAGAGAAGTGAACCGAGGTCTATCGGGAGTCCGTAGCGGCAGACCGCCGCGAGTCACTCTACGAGATGACTCCGAGGTGAATCTCGAGAGGTAGAAACTTGGTGCTCGTGAGTCACACTTGTTCTTGCACACAAATGCTTCACAGAGTACTAGCCAAATATGGCGTAAAACCCAAAGAACAAAGTAGATCGGGTGAAACCTTATCTCACAAGATAAAATATGCAAGAATGTAAAGAACACAAGTGACACAATGATTTGACCCGTGGTTCACCGTCGTCACACGGTGCCGGGCTACGCCCACGTTGTTGAGGTTGCCATACAAGGCTTAGCTTGCCCACCGGCTTGCTTTTTTCCTCGTTCACAAGTCTAGGAGTTAACCCTAGAGATGTGGGTAATGTATTGATGATTTGTGTGAGGTTACAAACCTCCCAAGGCCGCCACACGGGGGGCAAGCTCAAGGGCGACGCCTAGCCGTCTAGGAGCAAGCTCCAAGAGTAAAGAACCCTAGGGTTCCCGGCCAAACGTGAACCAAATGCTCTTTTGAGTGGGGAAAGTAGTAGATCCGGTCTCCAATCGAAGTTTCTTTGCCTTTTCCCTCAAAAATTCTCGATGGGAAGTGAGAGATTGAGTGGGAGCTCAAGGTGCTTCAATGGAGGAGTGAGAGAGAGCAAGAGGTGTTCCCGGGCTGTTATGGTCGGGAGGAAGAAGAAGAGTGAGCTAGGTGACCGTTGTGGGAAGGGTAGAATAGGTATTTATACCCCACGGACCCAACGGTCAAACTTAAGTGTGACACTGCCGCACTGACACGCGGCACTGTCGCGTAGGCGCGGCACTGCCACACCATATGCGTGCACAGCGCGCCGCCCGACAACGACAAGGTGTAAAACTTGTAGAAGAGCCGGCTAGTCGGGCTTGGAGTGATGTTTTGTGGTTGGATTTGAATTGAGCACTTGGTCCACGATACCCGAAAAATCCTAGCATTCCTCTTGATAGTATGATATTTCCTAAACTCAAGATTTAAAATATAAAATAACTTAAACGCCTTGATCCGAAGGAAACACCGCCATCTTAGCTCATTGGATACCTTTGGACCTATACATCAACTCTTTACTTTATTTCCTGCATGTCAGCTTTATAAATCTTATTAGTCCCCTAATTCGGTGGTCAACGCCAAAACCCACTTAGAACTTGATTACACTTTACAACTATACTTTATTAACATAAAATATATTTTAATAAAGTTAATGTAAATCAAACAATTTATCTCTGGTCAATCAAACTATTTAATAAAGTAGTTTGCCTTGGGTTGTAAAAAAAAAAAAAAAATAGTTTGCCTTGGCATATCTATCAGTGGTTGCATGTGCACGGAGGAATATTCCCCCATCTTCGTCTTGTGCCGCCGCCGCCTCTCGTCAGTGCTCCCTCACACAGCGCGGCGCGGACACCATGTCGTCGGCGGCGGGAGGAGGAGAGGCAGAGACGGTGCGGGCGTCGCACATCCTCATCAAGCACCAGGGTTCCCGGCGCAAAGCTTCCTGGAAGGACCCGGACGGCCGCATCATCTCCGCCACCACGCGGGCCGACGCCGCCGCGCGCCTCCTCGACCTCCGCAACCAGATCCTCTCCGGCCAGGCCAACTTCGCCGACCTCGCCGCGCGCCACTCCGACTGCTCATCCGCGCGACGCGGCGGGGACCTAGGTACCTACGATCTATTCCTTCCCCCTCTCGTTCAGTTTTCTCGCTCTTGTTGTGCGCCGTGATAGATCTGATCTCGTGCCTACAATGGATACTAGCTGCTGCATGCGCGGTATAGATCTGTTGGTTTTATAGATACATGTCGGTCGCTGTTGTTGGATCAGTCAAGATGTCATGTGTCAACTGATTGCAGAAAAAAAATGTCGTGCTTCAATTCCTTTTGAAGTTCGGTAGGTACAAAATATGAGTGTGGATTGTGGAAGTTATTTGGGAAATTTGACCTGTCCTCCTTGTCCAGATCAACATAGGTAAAAATTGAGATTGTAGAAATTATTTGGACATTTCTAGTCTAACCAGTTTATAGGGTTGGTTACAAAACTGAGAATGTCGGAGATTCAACTGCACATTTGGGTGTTTAAACTGTGCATGGTGATGATGCTGAGACCGAAACATATCACATGTATTGCTACTTGGTTCTCAGTAATGGAGACCAGGGGAGAACCCTTTTGTCTTTAAGAAAAGTAGAAAACACAGTTATTTCATTTTTGAAGTCATGTAATTTGGGCATTAGTAATTTATGCTCATTTTCCAATAAACTGACAATGCATGGAGGTAAAAACTTATGGTTTGTTTGTCCTGCATTGATCAATATCTTTCTGCTAGTGTTAGTGTGTAGTAGCTATTGCCTATCATAGGTTCCTGTTCAATAAAAATTATGAAAGAAGTATAAAGAATCAAATGAAGTGCTACTTTTATTGCGTAATTTGAGTTTTCATGGGACTAAATTTATTTCTCTAAGCACTAAGCAGTTTTTACTCTGTGATGAAAAATCGTCACTTATCATTTCCGGATAACATTGCCTTCTGGTCATGGTCTGTCTAGCACAAAAGATTTGTCCATTCTTGTGCTACCTTTAACTTTGAGGAGATTTATTTGCAAGACTGGGTTCAACCTTGTTATGGAGAACACAAGTATGAGTAGCTTTTGGAAGATATGTTCAACCTTGCTAAATGAAGGAAGTTTGATAATAACTCTAATCGTCTTGAAGGCTTGAAGCGCTTAAAAGCTTCCCAATTTTTGGTTACTTTAAATCCAAAGTTATTATAGTTGGTTGGTACTTCTTTAGTTGTAATAATTCTTTCATAGTATCAGTTTCAGTATCTTTTTTTGTGTGTACCCTTTGTAATTGCTTGTGCATGTTTTGCATCATTATTCATTTGTCATTTTGATGTTCCACAGTGGAAGTTCATGTTGCTACACCTTTCAGCTGCTGTAGTATATGTTTTATATATGTCATGTCACAGGGGCATCTCGTTTTTCTTCATTAAATTTCACACTATGAGTGGTGACATGTAACATTCCCTTCCTCACTCCTGTGCACTTCCGTTTGAAGAGTTTATTGTTTAATATCAGATGATTCTTTAGAGTTTGGAGTAATACAGCTAATTATTATGTAACACCTCTTAGGATAAGGTGAAAGTGTGTGAAGGTGAAATTGTTATTTTGACTCACAAGAATAAGAAATTGGGTCAAGCTAGTTCACCATCAGAATAGTAGTTCAAATACAGGTGTTCTGCATGGACGGATGATATCGGTGTGCATCTCTTGTGTTTGTTGGTATGACATAGAAAAGTACATGTTGATATGTACAGGGGTTTTGCAGGGGAAGGAAAATATCAATTGGATAGATATTAAACAATATAGTAGTAGCTCTGTGGCATGCAATCATTATTGTTAATTACTATCAGCTTGCGTTCTGTCAGCCGTGATTCAAGATGTCATGTTTCCAACCATGATGCTTTGACTACAGGTACCTTTGGGAGGCAGCAGATGCAGAAACCATTTGAGGACGCCACATACGCCCTCAAGGTTGGTGAGCTCAGCGAGATCGTGGACACTGACAGTGGTGTTCACATCATCCTGCGGACTGCCTGAGGAGAGGCAGCTGAGCCTCAGGCTTTCACTTAGCGCTTATGGCTTTCTATTAGGACCTGTATTTTTATTCCTGCTGGGAGCCTGAGTTACATTCCAGGCAAAGATAAATCATGTGTGACACCACGTTTCCACAACATTTGTGCTTAACCTGTATTGATGATGATGCCTTGAGCTCCTGAATGCCTAGTTTTTCTGGCACGAGTCTATTTGTCTGCTTCTGATTATAATTCTTAGCCTCGATGATTGTTCCTTTGTATCTCATGGAATCTTTATCAACCAAATAAAAGGGAGTCACATTAGCTATTATTACCTAACAGCGGATCCTGTGTAGAAAACTAAACCATAGACAGGATGTGAAGATTTTTGGAAATGTGTGTGTGAATTCAGCTTATGATTTGATGTTGATGAATTTTATCAATCTTGTTGAGGTTACCCAAATTTTGCACTTAATGTAGTTTTGTGTGGAGAGAGATGGAGGGAGTTGGACAACTTGGGTCACTGGCACTGCTCGTTGATGAGTCTACTTGTATGCATGGTTGCATTGCAAGTTATTCAGGTTATAGCAAATAGTAAAGCACTTGTGCTTACAAGGTCAACCTATTAATGCATACAAACTTTTTCATATAAATATTATTGCAAAAGAGTTATCATTCATATATAAACCTGGAACCTTTTTTTTTTTTTTTTTTTTTGAGATTTACAAGTACATACACACCTTTATTTCTTTGAGAACACAACTATACATACAGACCTGGACATACACTACATACAGGTAAACTAAGTTTGTGTTGGCCTTGTTTTAATTTGAATTAAGTTTATTGTGTATTGTTCATGTTTATGGTGGGGGGGTATATAGAGAACCACACTAGAGTGTAGGAGAGGACCAAGGCAATGGCGAAGAGATGGCTACTGCTCCACGAGACTGGTTAGGTAGCAGAGGGGAGGCCGAAGGCAATGGTGAAGAGACTGCGGCTGTTCCACGATAGGAGATAGAGCGGAAGGTGTCGTTGGTGACATGAGTAACCTCGGCGGCAGCGGCGGCGCCACTGACGGCCGGCGAGCGCCACTGCGGTTGGGGAGAAGTGGTGGTGGAAGAAGGGTGAGCCGAGGAGGAGTAAGGTGAGCGGGTGGAGGGAATGAGCTGAGGAAGGCGAAGGCGAAGGCGAGGGGTGAGCTGAGCATGTGGAGTACGGTGACAACGGTGAGGAGGAGAAGGAGGAGCTCCGTGACGAAAACGGGGAGGCAGCAGCAGCAGCCAGGCGCTGAGGAGAGGGTGAAGCAGCAGCCGGTCTCCTCGCTGCCTGCTGCTGCTGCTGCTGTGTGGGCCTCCAACGATCTTCCATTCTGCTTCGTGGGCTGATAACGGACACGGACATGGACTCGGCAGCAGAGGCCGCGTAGTTTCCTCCTCCTCCTTGGGTGAGTAAGGCCCAGTTCCCATCACCTTTGTTCCCTGTTGGTGGGCTGATGATGGACCGAGCCGGGGACGCCGTCGTTGGTGGACCGCCGCCGGCCGTGGTGGTGGCACTGCCTCCGCCGAAGATTATCTGACTATGGGGGCCCATATACACATGGGTTGGGCCCGGCTGCTGCTGCTGGCCGAACCCGTCGTTGTTCCGCGGCGACGGAGCTCGTGCCGGAGACGGAGACGGAGCTGGAGCACGAGCAGGAGCAGCCTCCTCGTGCTTAGCGGCGTGGACGGACGCAGGACGTGGAGAAGACGGCGTCGGCGTCGGGGTCGGCTTCGGCTGCGGCTGGTATGCTTCCGGTTTCGCCGGGGATGCGACGCCTGCTGCTGCTGCTGCTGCTGCGGCACGCCCACCGGCGGGTATGCAGGACGTGGAGAAGGCGGTGACGGCGACGGCGGACGGTAGGTATCTGGCTTCGCTGGGGGATGCGACGCCTGCTGCTGCTGCTGCGGCACGCCCACCGGGTAGGCCATGACGACGGGTGACTTCTTCTGAGCAGCCGCCGCCTCGTCGTGCTCGGCGACGACACGGACAGCCGGAGGACCTGGCGCCGGCGGCGCTGGCGGCGGGTGGTACGCAACGGCTGAGGGGTGTTGATGGGACGGCTGCGGCGGCGGCGGGAGACCCATAGGCGCATAGACGAGCGGCTGCTTCTCCGCAGGGGCCCGCTCAGCAGCAAGCACGGGCGCGACGACGGGGCCGAGACGGTAGGCGACGTTGAGCACGCCGCGAGGCTCATAGCGGTGGAGCTTCCGGACCTGGTACGACGCCACCTGCGGGGCTGTGGGCCGACGCCGGACGCGCCGGCGAGGATCTCGTGGAGCGGGACGACCACCTCGCCCACGTCGCGGTCGCCCAGGAACCGCTCGGCGCGGAGCAGCACGTGGAGCGACGCGCGGCCGGACGACGACGCCGTCGCGGGTACGGCGAACCGGAACGTCGCGTTCCAGCACGGGTTCCGACCGCCGTAGGTGTCCGGCTCCGTGCACTGACGCGTCAGCGGGTCGCCTGAGATGCTCACCACGGCGTACACGTCCATGCGCGTGATCAGGTTCACGCTCTTGAGATCTTGTGCCGACAGGAGGGTCAGCTCCAACTCCCTGTATGCCATGCTTATTAACTTGATTATGATCTCTATCTGTCACTACGTACGTAGTAGAAATTGATTATCCTCGCTCCATTCAACCTTATATTGCTATGATATGACTCATCTCTCTTTCAGTACATATGCAAATGCAACAAGAGATTAGCCAGCTGAGCTCTATATATAGGAGCCTAAGAGGTCAGGGTAGTGGCTTCAACTTGAAGCAAGATAAGGTCCCAATGCTTATTATGTGGTTATAAGGGCCGGTTTGCAGTTGTTGCTCATGGAATCTGATTTGTTTTATGATGAAAATAAATAAGACCTTTGGACACCAAGAAGTGACGTTTTGAGTAGGGTGCAGCCAAATTATTTGAGCTTCGAGCATTAATCCCTCTTTGAATTTCGAGATTTGAATGGTTTTCAAAACTATATTCAGTTGCAACTTTTTACAATTATGTTATGTACTAGTAATAAATAAGAGCTGTCACAATATCTTACAAAGCATTGGAACTTGGAAGAGGGTAATTGCCCCCCAAAATTAAGAACATTGGAGTGGAGGGGGTACGTGTCCCCTATGAATAATGGGTTCATCTAAAACATCCAATGGACAGTACACAGCCTGAGTGTCATACCTAACCGCACCAGCTAGATCCTTGACCTTAGATTCAAAACAGCTTGCGGTTGAATAATTCTGCAGCAAGAACTGCTGGTCCCTACAATCAGCACCAAGGTGAGTAATCACCTCACCTCTGCCCTCCCTCAACTCCCCTGCACCAGGGAAGAAGATGAGCAGGAGCTCACTTCTCTGCCCCCTCAAACACACACGCACACAGCTCTGTTCTCAGCGTTGGCTGAAGAACAAGCACACTGAATGGAGTCTGAAACTTTGGGCAAGTGAACTACTTTTCCATTTGCACTTGATATCCTATATATACATCTCTACAGTACATAGAACATGGCTGACTACAGCCCATTGTACCGGGCACTATTGCCACTACAAGGTACAACTATTCCTACCTTACCTAGCACTATAGCCATACTCTAGGTACAAGGTATGGTCTTGCCATACTTCTTTGATGGCTGTTGAAGCCATACCCATGGCTGTTAAGTCATGCTGCTACAGCAGGGAGAATAGTGATGAAGATTCTAATCCTAATCTTCCCTATTGCAGCCATCAATCACGCAAAACAGCAGATTATGTCTTACAATACTTCCCCTAATCCTGCTGTTGCACTCTCATCTCCTCCATGCCGATCGCCTCGCTTCCTCGGTTCACAGGAAGAAGGCCAAGCGACTTGGTGAGAATGTCGGCCGAGCTGTCGACCGGTTTCGGCGAACTTCGATGACCGGCTGCCCTCGTCGAGCGCAATCACGCAAGAGTGTGAAACTTGGCGTCGATGTGCTTGCTTGATCGTGAAGCGACAGGGTTCTTGGCAATCGCGATGGCGAGCTTGTTGTCCACCATCGGCGCCGGCGGACGGGCTTCTTCTCCCGTCGGCTTCGCCCAACAAATGACGGCGAACCACCACACGCCGCCCGTGGCCGCTGCGGCGTATTCCGCCTGCGCATGTCGACAGCGCCGCGGTCTTACCGTTCAGGGCTGCCAGACAATTGGCGCCCACGCCGGGAAGACCAAGACACCCGAGGTGCTCCACCGGCCGTTGATGTCGCCCGCCATGTCTGCATCACTGAAAGCCGTGAGCTCAGGCTCACCCTCACCGGTCTTTGGCGGCGCGTCGTAGAATGCCCTCAATTTCAGTCGCCGCCCCTGGGGAAGACAATCCCGCCTCCGGTGTCCCCCGATGTACCGCAGCACCCGCTTCACCGCCACCCAGTGATCTTCACGAGGATCCTCCATGAACCTGCTCACGTAACCCACCGCGAACCCAATGTCCGGGCGAGTATGAGTGAGCCACCGCAGCCCGCCGACGATACTCCGGTAGAGCGTCGCATCCACCTTCGCCGCCGTGCTCTTCTTGGAGAGCTTGATCCTCTCCTCCATCGGGGTCGCGCACGGCTTGCAACCTGTCATGCCGCCGCGCTCAATCGCCTTCTCAGCGTCACGCGCCCGCGGCCGATGGAGGTCCTCCTCGCTTCACCCGATCCCGAGGTAGTAGGAGAGCACGCGAGATCGCTCATCTTGAAACGAGCCGCCATCTCGCGTTTGAAAGCCTCGATATCCTACGCCCGAGCCCCGGTGACGATCAGGTCATCCGCATTACACGCCCGACGATGAGCTCTTCCTTCCCCCCATCGTCGAGTGTATGCGAGCATGCTCGGTGGCGCAGCGTGTGAACCCGAAGCCTCAGCCATCTTTGGCGTCGAGCTTGGCGTTCCCACGCCGCGGCGCTACGCGCGCCGCACAGGCTTTCCGCGGCCGGAGAACCTTGTTCTCTGCTCCCTTCTTAGAAGCCCCGGCGCCCGCCTGGGACTTGACAATCTCCGCCAGTTCTCCGTTCAGAACGCCCGATTTGGCGTCGAGGTGGTGGACTTGCCGGCCCGCCGCGCCGCCGCCGCCGGCCAGCAGCCGCCGCACCGACTCCATGCGAGCCACCGGAGCGAACACCTCCTCGAAGTCGATCTCCTCCCCGCTGGACGAATCCGCGGGCGACAAGCCGTGCCTCGCGGTGTAGCGATGGCGCCGTTCTCGTCGCGCTTCACCTTGTACACCCATTTGAGCCCGATCGGCCGGCAAGATCCCACCGGGCGGATCCACCGCCTCCAGGTGCCGTTTTCCCCGATGGAGCCCATCTCCTCCATCATGGCGCGCCGCCTGGGATCCCGCTCCGCCCATGCGAAGGACGCTCCTGGCCATCGCCAGCTAGCTCGTGTCGTCGGCGCGGTCACCGAGAAGCCAGCCCCGGCACCTCTCGCATCACCAACAACGTTGTCCACCCGGCGGAACCCACCTCCTCGCCCGTCGTGAAACGCATCCACGAAATCCGCGATTTTGCTGGCGGTGTGGCGTACTCCACGCTCACCACCGGCCCCGCCCGCCTCCGGGCGATGTAGGGGAGCTCGGAGATCCTGGGCCTGCCGCACCCGGACTTGGCGGCTCCACCGCCTCCCGCCGCGGGTTCCTGCGACACCGCCTCCTGCTCCGCAGATCGATGCTCGATCACCAAGTGTTCGTATTTGAAGCCTCCGGAGAAATCGCCCGCCTCCTGCTCCTTCTCCCGTCCCGCGCATCCCCCAACTCCAAGTCATCGCCTCGTCAAAGACGGCGTCGCCGGGACAGCCACCTTGCCACTCACCAGGGTCGTAGAGCCAATAGGCCTTGGACCCCTCCTTCGTAGCCGAGGAACACCATCTTGGTGCTCCGTCACCGAGCTTGGTGAGCCCGGGCTTGGTGTTCCGGACATGGCCGGCCTTGCCGAGCGTCGCGCGTGGTATGCCACATTCGGCTTGCGCCCGTGCCAAGCTTCATAGGGGGTCATCCCCTTCAACGCCTTCGTGGGGGAGCGGTTGAGGATGAACACCGCTGTGCTCACCGCCTCCCCCCAGAACTCCGCCGGCATCTTCTTGGCCTTCATCATCGATCTCGCCATGCCGACGATCGTCTAGTTCCGGCGCTCCACCACGCCGTTCGCTGTGGCGTATCTGGCCTTGATCAGTGCCTAGCCACCTTCCTCTGCCCAGCGACGCGGCGAATTCCACCGCCGTGAACTCGCCGCCGCTATCCGATCGAGCACTCGCAACCGCTTCCCCGCGTCCGCCTCCGCTCATGCCGGAACGCTTGATCGCCTCCTCCGCGCGACATCGCTTTTGCTCGTGAGCAGCCGCACCCACATGTAGCGGCTGTGGTCATCGACGAGCAGGAGGAAGGACCTCCTTCCGCCATGCGTCGCCGGCGTGATTGGCCCGCAAAGGTCCCCATGGACCAGCTCGAGCTTTTCCGCCGCGTGAAACTTCGCCGTCTTGGGGAACGACGGCCTACCACGCTTCCGGCCAGAGCGGTATCAGACCGGCTTCGCCGGTGTGGGTGATGTGCGGCAAGCCCCGCACCATCTTCTCCAACCGGCCCGAGCGTCCGGCTTCGGTGTCCATAGCGCGCGTGCGAGCAGGGGCTCCTCCCCACTCGCGCCGCCCACACGGGTGCTCGACCTTCTCGATTCGGAAAGGTAAGAGCCGATTCCGGGACCATCGCACTGCGCCCGCCAGCCGCCTCCCCGTCCAGGATCCGCAAACACGCCACTCTTGATGAGGACCACCGTTGCCGCGCTCGTCCGCTGCCCCCAAGCTGATGATGCTCGGCGGTAATGGGATGAAGTAGACGTCCGGGAGCGCCGCTGCTCCCGTTCTTGCACCTGAAGACCACGGTGTCGCCCCACCGGATGTCCACCCGAGAGCCGTCACCAAACTTCACGCGGTGCCGGTGAAGCCGTTGTCAAGCTTCGGAGAAGTGAGCTCTGGTGCTGGACATGTGATTGCTGGCACCAGAGTCGAGGTACCACCTCTGCTCCGCCTCGTTCCCCACGGGCCCGAGATGAACCTCGGCCTTGGGCTCGACGAGGTGGACTTGCTCCCGCGGCTTGGACTCCTCTCGCCGCACCTCCTCCGGGTCCATCCCGCATAGCACAAGAAGAAGCCATGAGAGCGCTAGCGTGATCGCCGTCGCTCTCCACCGCCCGAGGTGAGCCTCGTCCTTCTTCTCCTCCTTCTTGCGCGTCGGGCACTCCTTGGCCCAATGTCCCACCTTGCCGCACTTGCGACAGGCGTTGGGATCATAGGCCTTCTTCTTCTTCTTCCCCTGTGGCGGCTTCTTCTTGCCACCACCACCGCCCGCCGACATTCCCGCCGCGGCCGGAAGAGCTTTTCCCGGAGCGCCGCTTCATGCGCCACGTTCCACTCCTCCGTGAGCAGCAGCTTGCCACTCCCGTCCTTACGCTCGAGTGGCGTATCAATCCGCCCCTCGACGGCCGGAGACGCCCGACGATGTCCTCGGCGAGACCTTGTCCAGGTCGGCGTCGTCTCGATGGTGAGCGCCATCTCGGTTGTGCCTTGGCGCGCACGGCTCGGAGACGCTGCACACTACATCCTCCTCGTCCATCGCCTTTCCAAGCGCCGCCATCTGGCTCACCACCGACTGCAGCCGGAGCGCGAAATCCTCCACGCCCTCGCCGTGCCGGAACTTCATGTCCTCGAAGTCCTTGCGCAGCTGCTGGACCTTCGCCCGCTTGGCTCGATCCGAGCCGATGCGGAACGAGGCCAGCATGTCCCACGCCTCCTTCGCCGTCTCCTTCTGCCCGATGGCCTCGTGGAAGTCCGACGGCGTGGACGAGAGCAGAGCGTCCATCGCCTGGACCTCCTCATCCTCGACGTCGGTGCCCTCCGTCATGGCCACCCACAGCTTCCGCGCCTTGAGTCTCCACTTCATCAAGACGCTCCACTCGCCGTAGTTGGTGCGGGTGAGCTGCGGCGATCCACGGCTGCTCGTCTCCCGCACCGTCTTGACGATGATCTCCCCGGACCGGGCTGAGCTAGAGCTGCCTGCTCCCGCATCGCTCCTTCCCCGCTCGCACGCACCGCCGGCCCCTGGACATCATCACCGCCCGAGCCCATCGGCCAAATTGGGCCAGGAACGACGGTGTACGGCTTTGATACCACTTGTTGGTCCCTACAATCAGCACCAAGGTGAGTAATCACCTCACCTCTGCCCTCCCTCAACTCCCCGCACCGGGGAAGAAGATGAGCAGGAGCTCACTTCTCTACCCCTCAAACACACACGCACACAGCTCTGTTCTCAGCGTTGGCTGAAGAACAAGCACACTGAATGGAGTCTGAAACTTTGGGCAAGTGAACTACTTTTCCATTTGCACTTGATGTCCTATATATACATCTCTACAATACATAGAACATGGCTGACTACAGCCCATTGTACCGGCACTATTGCCACTACAAGGTACAACTATTCCTACCTTACCTAGCACTATAGCCATACTCTAGGTACAAGGTATGGTCTTGCCATACCTCTTTGATGGCTGTTGAGGCCATACCCATGGCTGTTAAGCCATGCTGCTACAGCAGGGAGAATAGTGATGAAGATTCTAATCCTAATCTTCCCTAATGCAGCCATCAATCACGCAAACAGCAGATTATCTCTTACAAGAACAATGTTCGTTTCGAACACTCAAGAACAATGCCCTGATGTATTCTGCTACGTGATGATGTGGTCCACCAGCTTGCTTAGTACATGAGGCCATATCTTTGTGTTCGCTTTATGTATATGTTCCCTTTTTATTCCTCAGTTTATTCACTTCTCTCTTGTCGCTGCAGGGTTCTGAGTTCTGGACAAGTACCATTTGTCTGAAACATCTTTAGAGCCTCACTTTTTGATATCCCCTTTTGATTGAGATCATTTTCCTAGGAATAATTTTTCTGGGAAGATTATTAAGATTCCTACTAATCTTTGATGTCCTGTAAACCAAATGCTCCGTAACAGATGTTTCTTGAGGCTATTGAGTGAATGGTCTTGCGCGTGCAAGCAGTCCTGATGCTCAGTGCTTGATGGATCAGGACACTTATGGAATCTTGCTTGCTTGATCGATCTCAAGGTAACTTATGGAATTGATTCTTCCAATTTTCACACTATATATCAATTTTTGGATGGATCATTATCCAACTGCATTAGGCGCTTATTGATATCCTGCCATGTCCTGGTCCTACATGTTGAAGTTACTTGATGATCATTCTGGTTCCTGGAAAATTATGTGTAAGGCAATGAATTTCATCATAGTACATAGCAAGGGCAGCCTGCATCTGACCTACAATTATTACTTATCTTTAATTCTTTACAGGTTACATACAATCTAAGTAATCATTGGTAAAGAATGGCCTTTATATCGTTAGCTAGCTATGAATGGTATGAAACAATGAACTACTTAAGATGTTTGTCTCAAAAGGCGGTGTGCTAAGCCTCTTCCAAACAAGAACCATGAGCTTTTCCCCTAACTAGAATACAAAATGCACAATCATAGCTTTGGATCTGCCAATGAAACAAACCAGAAGAAATGCACATAGCTTTCACCATTTTTTTTTCTATTTCCCTCACCACAATAACTTGGAATCTCATTCTGCTCAGACATAAAGCTAACAACTTTTTACCTTCCCTTTGCTGTGATCCATCACACTCTAAATCTCTTTGCTAAGGTCCAGTCGTCTAGAGGTTACTGGTATCAATCTACTCACCTTCCTGTTTCTTGATTCTTGATGGAGTAGAGTGATAGATAGGAATAACAAACAAAATATCTTCAGATTGTAGAAAAACACGCTTCACTCGTTCTGCCAGACTCATGTAATCTGGGCATCGGTTTGCAGCTGTCTGATTAGCTTTCTTTTCGCATGATGATGCATAGTAGCTGTCGATCTACACATGCAAAGATGGATCCATCATGGAAGGTGTTCAAAAAATCAGTGGGATAATGCTTATTTTCTTATTGTTGTGTGGCTTGAGCTCCCAAGGCTAAATTTTACTAGTCGGCAACTGTTGAATGAACAAAATGATTAGTTATATGTGTGCTGATAACATTTTCCATGTCGCCTGTTTTCTGTAAATATATTGTTAAACTAAGAGATGGCTCATAGCTCGAGCTCTCTTGAAGAGCATATAACAGTTTGGCAGGCTTTATGCTTATCTTAAATTCAGAGTTTTATGTAGTTACCTGAATGGTCATCACAGAAGATTTGTTCCGTCTTTAAGAATTATGTTCCATTTAAGACGGTTTCATATCGTAACTATGGCACTACCCTTCTTTACTGTTGTTCACTCCCATACTAGGTGTTAGTGATAGTGGTGTCAGGGTTGGCCGCATCAAGCCAGCTGTCCACTTTGCAATGGGCCTTCTGAAACTGGGCATCAATCTTTTTTGAACAACATTCACTTTTTCAATAATTCTGCAGAGCTTACAGGAGCATCTAGTCGACTGCAAGAACAATGTTCTTTTTGAACACTCAAGAACATTGTCTTTCATGGATTCTGGCACTTCTACTACGTGAGGATGCGGTCCAGGTTGCTTGGTACACGTGGCTACATCTTTGTTTTGCTTTATGTATATGTTCGCTTTTTATTCCTCGGTTTATTCACTTCTCTCTTGGCACTGCAGAGTTCTGAGTTCTTGGTAAATACCATTATTCTGAAACAGCTTTAGAGCTTAACCTTTTGATATCTCCTTTTGATTGAGATAATTTTCCTAGGAATAATATTTCTGAGAATATTATTAAGATGTCCACTAATCTTCGATCCTGTAAACCAAACGCTCTGAGAGAGATGTCTCCTGAGGCTATTGAATGCACTGGTCTTGCGCGCGCAAGGAATCCTGATGCTCAATGCTTGATGGATCAGATCATTTATGGAATCTTGCTTGCTTGATCGATTTCAACATGAAATTGATTCTTTTAATTTTCACTCTATTAATTTGTTGGATGGATCATTATCCAACTGCACCAGGCACTAATCGATGCATGTAAGGGCCTGGTCCTGCATGTTGAAATCATTTTATTATCATTCTGGTTCCCTGAAAATTATGCTTTTTAGGCAATGAATTTCATCAAATTACATACTACATGACCTACAATTCTTAGTTATCTAATTCTTTATAGGTTACATACAGTCTAAGTACTCGTTGATCTTTATATGGATAGCTATCTATGATATAAAACAATGAACTACTAAAACTGTTTGTGCCACAAGGCGGTGTGGTAGGCCTCTTCCAAACAAGAATCATGTGCTTTCCCCTAACTAGTAGTAGAATATTGAATGCACAATCATAGCTTTGGATCTGCTAATGTGAGATGCACACAGTTTTCTCCAATTTGAGCCAGTGAACGATTTTTTTTTTTTTTCCTATTTGCCTCACCACAAAAACTTGGCAACTTATTCTGCTCAAACATAAAGCTAGCAATTTTTTACCTTCCTTTGGCTGGGATCCATCACACTCCATAAAATCTCTTTGCCAAGGTCTAGGTTACTGGTATCGTGCTGGTCACCCTTGTGTTTCTTGATTCTTAATGGAGCAGAGTGATAGATAGGAATAACAAAGGAAATATCTTGAGCTTGCAACTTGTGAGAAACACGCTTCACTCCCTCAGCCATAGACTCGTGTAATCTGGGCATCGGTTTGCTTTTTGGTACGATGATGCATAGCCACTGTCGATCAACACATGCTAAGATCAGGATCCATCATGGAAGGTGTCCAATAATTTACTTGTAGACTGTTAATTGAAGAAAATGATCAGTTACAGGCTTACAGCTATATGTGTGCAGAAACAATTTTCATGTTGCCTCTGTTCTGTAAGTAATATTGTTAAACTAAGATATGGCTCACAGCTCGAGCTCTCTTGAAGGTTTCATATAACAATTAAACTAAGATAGGGTCATCACAGAAGGTTTGTTCCATCTTTAAGAATTATGTTCCATTTAGGACGGTTTCATATTGTATCTGTGAGAAAAGATGGAACGAGTTGCCCCTCTCCAAGGTCTCGTGTGCGTGTTATATAGGCGCAATAACAACCCTTGCGCAAGGTATGTACATCAGGAGATTACAACCGAATGGATCGGCTTAAGCTACAAGTAAACTTGTGTTACAAGAACATCTAAGCTAACAACCTTGTCAACATTCTATACTAACTAACCGGTGTGCATTATCTCTGCATAACCGGTGTACATGAGAACAATATCTTCTAACACTTCCCCTCAATCTTAGCCACGAATGAGGTTAAGATTGTTTCTGAATTTTACAAGTTTTACCACCGGCAACGCCTTAGTGAAGCCATCAGCAACTTGATCACCTGAATTGATAAACCGAATGTCCAGGAGACCTGCAGCCACCCTCTCTCGAACAAAATGAAAATCTATTTCAATATGCTTTGTTCTGGCATGAAAAACAGGATTAGCTGAAAGATACTTAGCTCCCAGATTATCACACCACAACCGGGCTACTTGATTATGAGGAATCTTCAGTTCTGTTAGCAACTTTTTCATCCACATCATCTCGGCAGTTGCATTGGCTAACGATTTATATTCAGCTTCTGTACTAGATCTTGACACAGTGGCCTGCTTCTTGGCATTCCATGAGATCAAATTCTCCCCAAGATACACAACAAAACCACCAGTTGATCTCCTATCATCAACACAACCTGCCCGGTCGGCGTCCGAGAACGCGCTGACCATCATAGACTTGGATCTCCTGAACCGAAGTCCCAAAGATGTAGTCCCACGAATATACCTCAGGATCCTCTTCACAGCGCTAAAGTGTGTTGTTGTTGGAGCATGCAAAAATTGACACACTTTATTTACAGCAAACGCAATGTCAAGTCGAGTAAGAGTGAGATACTGCAATGCTCCTACTAAACTTCTGTATCGAGTAGCATCTATATTCCCAAGTTTATATCCCTGATGAACACTCAACTTTTCTGTACTAGACAGAGGGGTATAAACCGGCTTACTCTTATTCATACCTGACCGAACCAGTATGTCCTCCGCATACTTGGCTTGTGACATCACAAGTCCACTTGGATCACGCTTCACCTCAATGCCCAAGAAATAGTGGAGATCTCCAAGATCTTTCAATGCGAAATCCTTATGTAAATCTGCAACAAGCGCATATGTGGCCTCTCGCGAGTTGCTAACCACTATAATATCATCAACATAAACAAGAACAAACATAATATAGCCACTTCTCCTATAGTAGAACAATGACGTGTCTGCTTTTGATGGAACAAACCCCAAGGACCGAAGCTTCCTGCTAAGACTTTCATGCCAAGCTCGGGGAGCTTGTTTGAGGCCATAAATTGCCTTATCAAGCTTGCAAACATAAGTGGGATGATTACCATCAACGTACCAGGAGGTTGCTGCATGTATACTTCTTCATCAAGAACTCCATGCAAAAATGCGTTAGATATATCAAGTTGTCGCAACAACCATCCATTTGACACAGCAACCGAAAGAATAAGCCGGATTGTAGCTGCTTTAACTACAGGACTAAACGTGTCCTCATAGTCAATTCCATACCTTTGCTTATACCCCTTGGCTACAAGCCGTGCTTTGTACCTGTCGACAGTACCATCAGGCTTGGTCTTGACCTTGTACACCCACTTGCACCCCACAACATTGGCACCACGGGGTCGTGGCACAAGCCGCCATGTTTTGTTATGGAGCAAGGCTTGATGTTCCGAATCCATTGCAGCTCGCCATTTGGAGTCACGAATAGCATCATCAACTGTACGAGATTCCCCTGCAGCTGCAAAAAACATACACCACCGGACCGTACCATCGGTATATGTTTTAGGTTTAGATATGCCCTTTTGGAGACGTGTCGTCGGTCGAGTAGACGGAGCAGCCGCAGCATCGATCACACCGAGGCGTGCACACCCGATCCGGAGCCAGGATCAGCCTCGACTGAAGCGCCACCAGCTGCCGAGTGGGTGCTCGGATCAGGTTGCGTCGACGAACCGTGTGGCGATCCAGTGTGCAACGGTGGGGCACCAAGTCCGCCGCAGAAGATCCGGTCGCACCCGACCCCGCTCCCCGGACGCATGAGGCCGCGGCGATCGGTCCGGCGCCGACCGAGAGGGATCCGCCTGCTGCGCAGAGAGGAATGAGAGTGGCGAATCCCGCCGAGCACCGTGCTGCCCCCCGGTGAGACACATGCGATGACGCTCACCAGGTTCACGGTTTGCATCAGTTTCATCACCGTTTTGCACCAAATTTTCACCTGCGATCACGAGAATCTTGCACGCGAGCTTGTAGATGGATTAGTTTCCAACGGAGAGCGCACATCGGTTTTATAGGCACATAAACGTTCCCGGTACTAGGATTTTTAAGAATATCAGGAAGAAGATGAATCTCGGCTCTAAGTTGCGCACCGGCATTAGGACGCATAGAAGCAAAGGGAAACACTTGTTCATCAAATACAACATCTCTAGAGACATAGACACGCCCTATGCTTGGATCTAGACACTTATAACCTTTGTGGATGTTGCTGTAGCCAATGAAGACGCAGGGTTTAGATCTAAAAGCTAGCTTCTTTGTATTATAGGGACGCAAATTTGGCCAGCAGGCACAGCCAAAGGTTCTAAGCATGCTATAGTCCGGCTCTTGGCCAAACAAGCCGAAAAAAGGTGTTTGGTTGTCAATGACCTGAGAGGGAAGACGATTGATGAGATATGATGCAGCTAGAAAAGCTTCGTCCCAAAACTTAAGCGGTAGAGATGCATGAGCTAGCAACGTGAGCCCAACCTCAACAATGTGTCGATGTTTTCTTTCGGTGAACCATTTTGCTGATGTGCGTGTGGGCAAGAAACATGATGGGATATGCCGATGCGTTGGAAGAAGGAGTTCAAAGCTTGATACTCCCCTCCCAAATCCGTTTGGATTTGCTAAGATTTTTCGATCAAATTGCCTTCTGAAAATCATGAAAACATTGGAATACTTGTGATTTGTGACACAGGAGATATATCCAAACAAACTTACTATGATCATCAATGAAGCTAACATAGTAGCTATGCCGCCCTATTGAACTAGGTGTCGGCCCCCATACATCTGAGAAAATAAGATCTAAAGGTCTATCCGACTTGCTACTAGACCTAGGGTAAGGTAACTGATGTGCCTTCCCTTGTTGACATGCATTACACACATGCCCAACTTTATTCGACTCTTTGGAAACAAAAATATTATGATGACTAAGAATTTGCTGCACCACAGGAATTGATGCATGCCCTAGTCTATCATGCCACACACTAAAGCACGGACGGCGACGCCAAGAGCTTGTTTATTCGATGGGGTTTTATTGGATGATGATCGTAGTGGATAGAGGCCTCCTTCAACCTTGCCTCGAGAACCGACTTCTTCGTCTCCGCCTCCTTTACATCAAAATGGTGGGGATGAAATTCAACAAATAGATTGTTATCACGTGTAAGACGTTGAACGTAAAACAAGATGCTTATTGGATGCAGGAACATGAAGGACGTTGCGAAGATGAATGTCACTAGTAGGGGAACGAATAGTGCTATGACCAATATGAGCAATCTCCATACCCGATCCGTTTGCCGCGTGGATCGATCAACGCCGTTGTACTTGTTGTTGGTCGTCGCCAGAGACAACCGGATCAAACTCAAGGTCCAATCCGGTTAAGATGTAGGAGATGAGCTCCTCATCTTCCAACTTCCCGCGGCCAGATGCCATCTCATCCGCCAGCCCCTTCATCTTGTTGAAGTACTTTCGAACACCGTGGGCGATCCTATCCTTGTTGCGGCGCCATACGCGTCTTGATGATCTGGGCCGATTTGAAGGCGAACATGGCTTCAATGGCTGCCCAAGCCTTGGCGGCGGTGTCCTCGAAGTTGACACGCCTAAGGATTTCCTTGGACAGTTGGTGGAGCGGTAGTTTAACACCGCCCCATCCTTCGCCACCCACGCGTCACCGAAGTCGGGATTGACCACGGGTGGCTCTTCCTTGTCTCCATCGCCCGGCACCTTGAGCGGAGGTGGCGGGTTTCTCCTTCCGGTGGCGGGAACTTCGGCCGGAGGAGATGCGCTGGCTTGATGATGTCAAGCATCGCGTGCCCCCTCGGCGCGGAGAGCACTTGAGACTTCCATGACGGATGATTGGCGCGAGTCGACTCCGCTCCACGGGAAGGAAAGTGGACCAGTGATTGCACGGCCAGAGGCTACGGAGGATGTAGGATTTAGCGCCATGGATGAGTTCCGTGTGAAAAAGAGCTCGATACCATGTGAGAAAAGATGGAACGAGTTGCCCCTCTCCCGGGTCTCGTGTACGTGTTATATAGGCGCAATAACAACCCTTGCGCAAGGTATGTACATCAGGAGATTACAACCGAATGGATCGGCTTAAGCTACAAGTAAACTTGTGTTACAAGAACATCTAAGCTAACAACCTTATCAACATTCTATACTAACTAACCGGTGTGCATTATCTCTGCATAACCGGTGTACATGAGAACAATATCTTCTAACAGTATCTGTTTGTGAAATTCTTTTATTTTTACCATCATTTACTGGTGCATGTTCTTCAGCACGTCATCATTTCCTGCGGTGCAGGTCCATGTTGTGTGCATTGCTTCTGAAATATGTTCTCTTTATATCAAGTCCCAGAGAGAGGTAAAGAGAAAATCGTCTTTCTTCGGGACACAGCATAACGATGACACTACCCTCCTTTACTGTTCTTATTCGCATACTAGGTGATCGTGATAGAGGTGTTGGGGTTCGCCGCATCAAGCCAGCTGTCCACTTTGCAATGGGCATTCTGAATCAGGGCATCATCTTTGCCTCCTCTGCCACTTCATGCAAATGGTCTGGTTGCAATTGCAAGTTTCCACCTGGGACTGGGAGCATTTCATGATCCCACAGCATGCGCTACCCACAAATTTCGACAGTATAAAGGACTGGATGGAGGCTGCAGCAATTTCGGGTTACAAAAGCCAGAGACGCAAATTCAATGGTATGGTCATTTACATCATGTAGAACTTATGGAAAGGAAGAAAGAAATTGAAGAGTCTTTGAAAACAACTGCACTGTGATGCAGGTCGCTGATCTTTTTCCGGTGTTTTGGTTGAGGCCTCCTTGGAGAGAGATTTATCTGTTAGGGTAGGACCCTTTTGAGATTATTGGTCAGACTCGCACTACTTCTCTGTATAGGTTTTTCTTCCATTCTTAATTGAAAGATAGTTTGTTCAATAAAAAAGTTTTAACAGGCAAAGTGAATATACATGAACTGTTCTTCACGGAGGCAAGATGCCCTTGGTCTTCACTCTTCAACACTTCTCAGGATTTGCCGTGAATGCTGAATCCCACAATTTGTTGGCCGTAAAGCGAGTTAGAAAACGGTATGATTTTCAGATTGTAACTGAATCTATCATAGTGTTTCCATGTAACTGTTCTATTGCACTTATTGCTGCAACTCATTGTTTTTTATATTCATCGTTCTCGTCCCTGTTCAGAAGATCGTTTTGACCAGGTGAACTGCTGGCTTTATTCAGACTGCTGTATTGTCTAGGAACAGAGCACTTTACCCGTGCAGGAAGATACCTGGTTTTAAATCTAAAACCAGGTTACCACAAGATGGTGGGGATAGAACAAGAGTCAATCACAACAAATAAAAAACAATAATAATATAACAAAAAATAATAAAAATAAAAAATTTAAAAAATAGTAACGCTAAAATGTATCCAAATGTTGTATTTCTGAAAGGTGATGAAACGTACGTTCATACATCAGATATTATTTCTGAATGGAGAGAATCAGGATGCCTTTCAATTATTGGCACTCTAGTCTATACGTAAACCATTGGTACATTTGCCATTTGGCTGAAGTTAATCATGCTACATGATGGGTTCAATCACCGTGAATGCAGCATGGACCTCGGTAGCTGCCTCTGATCCTCAAGAGAACCCAAAACTTTAACCATTTTCTGCTCGGTCATAGGCATTGGACTTGTGCTTCGGTGCAAAGGTAAATCCTTCTGGAACTTTGCCAAGTAACATCTCTGAGATCCTTATCTGCATGCACGGAATAGATGCATCAGTTTAACAGCCATGTCTCAGTGTTCATACAACATTCTGAGCAACAAAAACGGGAGTGCCTACCCAGTCAGCTGCTGAATCAGAAACCATCAGGGTTTCAAGGTCATCACGCCCATAGTAGCTTGGAGGCCTCCAGTTCAATCGTTGAGGAATGACATCCAACAGCCCCACCGGAATGTAGCGACAGGTGTAACTAAGCCATTCCAGTAGGAAATGGCGTGTTGTCTCAACTCCTTAAAAAAATAGAAAACCAGAAACACTTGGTTAGTTCAAAAATTGACTTTGCACAATGGTAAAACAAAAGACTAATGCTGTAATGCATTCAGGGGCCGTTCTTTTTTACGTTCCACAAGACCCTGAATCTTTCTAAACATCTAGAGAGATGGGCTGAGATAACTCACCTTTGGAATCAGAACCCCAATGTTCCAGACCAAAACGCACAAAATCTTTAAGAATATTTAATCTCTCACCAGATGTAATATCCCAGTGCCTTTGTTCTTTTATCTCAGTAAATAACCAAGGCTGTCAAGTGTCATGTATTAGCACAAAATCAATCATGCAAACATACATAAAATCATGTCAAATCTCATGTATTAGCATATTCTTGAGCAACAATAGCAAGTCAGTAATAGTAAAGATGACCAAATACAGGGCATACTAGCAACACGGTCCTGCAGTTGCGGAAGGAACATGAGATAGTAATCTTATTTGTGTTATTTAGCAGGATGTATTTTAAATGCCACATGTCCTTTTAACCAACCAACTTCAACCCTACTACCTCTTGTATTAGGAGTTAGGGCGCTTTGGAAAGAGTTTACTGCTATCCATGTTTCCTTGCACATGACGTATCAATGTTTTTTCCATGTGTGAATGGTGATGGTGATCAGGTTTTGATCCATGCAATCTTTTAGAGCAATCCACAAACTTTTTTTATGAAACAATCCACAAAAAAATTCAACCCACTTCCCTCTTCTGAATGAATTGCAACTAGACTGGACCCACTAGCTCAATAATCAGGTCATGGTTCAGGCAAATCGAACGCTGTTTTCTAAGTTCTACCCAAGGATAATCCTTTGGCCCTTTGGGTATTTCCATTCTTTTGAATCTCTCTTTACTGCACATCCCTACCTACTGTCACTGGTAGGATTCAACACCCCATTATTTACCCAAGCTGGAATATGCACTCTCAAGCATATCAGCATGGGTACAATGTTGTAGGAAATTAAATATCATGAGAAAAGCTCTGCACAACAAGATGGTGCTAAATGCTGATGTTTTAACTTTAGGAGGAGGAGAATGCACAACGACAATAACTTGGAGGGATAAAACATTCACTAACATTTTTCGCATTGGAGTGAAAAGTAAGAAATCTGTTTTCACAGTTTGTAAATATGATGGTTCTCATTGAAGTTTACTCTTTAGGACTGAAAATCTGCATCTCCACTTGTAACTTTCATCTAGATTATTCAATGTGAGCTCACACAAATGTATATGGTGATGAAAGGTCAGCAGAAGTTGCAACCAAGATGAAAAGTTAGAAGCGACTTGCAGAAACATGTAAAATGCCAGATGCTAACCTTGATAAGTGCACCTCTTGCAATCATGCAAGTGGAAATTTTGGAGCAGTCTGAAACATGTTTGTTCCAGTCAGTAAAGGAGAATACATCGCCATTTCAATGACATGCAAATAGTCAGGAGCCTTTTGTGCACACTGATAGATATAGTCCCAATCAGCAAGTTTGCTGTATCGTTGTTGCCGTGATCGACCATGTATTGTTATGGCTGAAGCACCCCAGTTGTAGATATCTGAAACTATAGAATCAGCACGATTCCTGCCCTCAAAGAAAGCTGTTCTTACCTGAAACCAAGCAAAAGGGAGAAACATAAGTAAAATACTTCTGCAATTTCTACCTAAAAAATGCTCATATGCAGCACCATACCAAAAGAATACATGTCCAGATGCATATAGACAGACATCTTCCCATCTGTGTGAAATTACAAAAATCTAGCTCTAGTACATTAATTAGCTGATCTTCAGAATTTCATGGCTGCATTACCTTAACAGTTAAAGGTTTTTCAGTAACAGTAGATGCAGCTTGTACAATACTCTTAATCCTCATAGGCTTTGTGAGCAATGATGATCCAGCACCCTTGTTGACAACTATATCAATTGGGCAGCCCATATTTATGTCTATGAAGTCAACTGAACATTTGTTATCCACAAGCTCAACTGTTCGTGCTACCGTATCTGGATACGGTCCACAGATTTGCACCCCAAACAAATCCTCTGATGGATGTCGTCGCAGCAAAGCCCACTCTGAAGCTTGCCCCTAAATGAAAACATGATAAGCAAAAAAGCCTCATGAAGAAAATCAAACTGGTAATAACCTATGACCTTTGCTAGCAAATTCAATAGTGCATGTTGCAAAATTTTCATTGAGAAAAAGGAAAGATAAAACGAAGAAATGTCTTGATCTAACCTGCAAAAGGTTTGTGCACATAGCCATTTCTCCACAAGTAACATCAGCTCCCAAGGTTTTACAGAGCCTCCGAAAAGGAAGATTACCAACAGTGGTCAAGGGAGCAAGATAAAGCTTCTCTCGAAAATCTATAATTTTCTTTTCACGTAAATGAGGTGTCGTGATCAGATCGACTTTGCAGGAACTTTGTTTATTTGAGGAAACTTTTACCCCATTAATTAAATTAACAGCTTCAGATTCAGCCTCACTGTCATGAATACCTAATCAGTGATATAGTAAAAAGGGTCAAAATATCTAAGAAATAAGTGAGTTGGGAAATAATAAAATAAGCATTAGGGGAATTTTTAAACCAATATCTGAGTTCAGAAGCAAATTACCAGTTCCATGGTCCTGAGTTTGATCAACTTCAACCTTTGATTTCTTTGATGGCCTTGCCTCCACAGATTGATCTGAGTTAACGACCAAAGGTTCTCCCTCTGAATTATCTATTTCTTTTGCACGTGGGATCAGGTTCAACATTCACAGGAATGCTAGAAAGACATGTTTTGTCATCACCATTTAGGTCACATGTTTCATCTGGATTATCCTCATTTGCTGCTTCTGCTTTATTCTTGTTTCCATCCTGCATCATAAATATACCAAAAGATTGATATGGGTAGGTCCACAGGAACCAGAAAATAGTGGCAATGATAGTTTTTGGGGGGGTGGGGGGTGTTGGGGGGGTGGGATGAACCAACACAAAGTACGCATTGAAGTAGAAAATTGACAAAACATTTCATAGCTAAGAGTATATTCTAAAGAATATACTTGTCCCACTAATATAAAAACTAACAGAACCATATGATAACTATATATATGCCTTAAGACCAAGAGATACAAGAAAATTGGGAGATCAAAGATACGGCTAGACATTGGTAAAAGTTAAATGTATACCTTAAGACCAAGAAGTTTGATCTGGGCACTGGCCTTGGGAAATTTATATTTGTTCTTCCATAAGAGCTTTTGAATTTCTTTGCTCAAAGGATTTCTCTCATGGTTTCCCTCTGGATGATTTTGAGTAAGGTTATCCTTATGTGTATTAAGGAATCGACAAGTTAGCCCATATGGACACAACTGTCCCAGTGCAGTAAATGGGCATGTGCCTTCAAGGTCAGCTGATTTCTGCACACGAAAAGGCAATTTAGTTAGGATTAAATAAGTTATAAAGTTCACTAACCATTTATATAGCCAAATAAAACAATACCTGAGACAAATAAGCATTTATGTCATGGCTGAAACGACAAGAAGTGCCGTATTTGCATGAGTCCACATTACCACTTTTCCCTACTTCAATACAAAGATGAGAAGTAGACTTTTGTTCCTGTGCAATATAATAAGTTCAGTGGAGGACATAGTTGCCCAAATTAAGTTGAGAGGTTAGATACCACTGGCGGTACAATGAGAAATAAAAGCTACCAGCCTACCAACAACATGAGCGGTGTATAAGCATGCAAAAAAAGAACCCCATGAGTATAAAGAAGCACTATAAACTATAAAGCATGTAGATATTTATGATCGTAAAGCAAGCATGTTGCTGAGAGAAACAGTTCTGAAGTGCAGGAATATGATGTGTATTTCACCAATAATAGTACTCCTCGGTCCCAAAATAAATCAACTTCTAGAGTTGTCCTAAGTCAAACTATTTCAAGTTTGACTAACTTCATAGGAAAGAGTACCAACATCTATGACCCCAGATAATATACCATGAAATTATACTTCACAAGATATCTAACGATATTAATATAAAATTTTGTGCACGTATATAAATTTGGTGAAACTTTAGATTGTTTGACTTAGAGAGTTTTGAGTAATTCTAGAAGTTGAATTATTTTCAGACGGAGGGAGTACTCGACATATATGAGCCCAAAATAATAACTCAGCATTAAGCATGGTTATTTTATAAGCATCAGAAGAAATGAAGTACAATGTCACTCAGAAGTTCCACCTTAGCATAAGGATATAAAATTCCTGAGTAACCAACAGAAGTAATGATTAAGGAAAATATTCCAGATTACTAAATCTAGCAATAACTGGGTGTGGTGATCAAATATAGATCTTGCAAACAAAACCACAATGGTCTTCACAATTCAACAGGATGACCTTTGACAAAATTCAACATAATATAAATAGCACTCACATAACAGTGAAAACCCTTGAAATGACACATGATCTAGCTACCAGTTGGCCCACCTTAGAATGGATATTAGGTACTCAGACCCAAAGGATTAAAGGCTAAAACAAAAATACATGCATCACAGTTAGGTGCCCAGAAGCTTGCTTTTTCGCCCAACGGATTAAAGGATAAATCAAACAATACATGAATCCATGGGTGGCTTCTAAATTTTATTTCCTCTCTTTAAATTAAATTTGTGGAGCTTCTAGCATGTTTGACATTTTGTTGATAATGCAAAGACCGTGGATTCTCATGCATGTTCTAGAAAACAGAAGGTTCAAGCTTCAGGTTGCTAAAAACTACTATGCAACAACTATGTCATTGCTCATTTTCTGCACACATTTACAGCCTTGTCCAATATAGCCGAGAGCTCATTAACTCGGTAACATTTTGATACACATACACAGACGCACAAGCCACAGGGATCGACACGCTTTTAGGAACAAGTCACAGCACGGCGTAAATAGCACCCAAAAGTGAAATAACGGTTCTGATCGCGCAGAGACATTTCACACCATGCATCCGCACTTTATTAGCTAGTTGATCCACTCACAAAGGTTACATACACAATGACAACTCACTATTAGCTAGTTGATCCACTCTTCACACCATGCATCCGCACTTCACCGGACTTGGCGCACATCGTCAAGCCGGTGAGCACCCACGGACTGCCGGCATGCACTCTAATCAAACTAACTTATGCACTCACGACACGAACTTGATCTTCACAACCAAGCCCTACATATTCTACATCACCTCTCATGCTCTACATTTTTGGCAAACTAGCTTCACCTTACAAAGGAGGTATGCAAGTCCTTATATAGACTTTGCAAACCGTCATAAGAGTACACAACTCATCTCTAGCTAATCACTAGCTAGCAACAACTCATTGACACTACATAGCCAAATCCAACTTTACTACCTAATGCTAGCTAAGCATTAGCACAAAGAACAAGTCAATTTCTTTTTGACTTGAACAACTCATGCCATAGATGCATGTAGATGCATCTACACATTTCTTATGACAAGATTATTTCCAACAATCAGCCCCCTAATCTTGTCATGTTGACTCTCTGATGTAGATCGCCTACACCTCATCCTCGTCACACGCACAACTTCTTTGTGCTACATCTAGCACATAGTAGTCTCACACTACTATAGCTCCAACATAGCAAAGCGACTTCACGCCACTCACATATCAAAGCTTCATGGTTGTCGCCTTCACACCGACTCTCATGGCTTAGTGGCCTCACACCACCATATCCTCAAACACGGCTTGCACAATGGCGGCAAGAGCCATTTGGTCCATCTTCTCATCAATGGGACCTTCGCTCTCCACGGCCGACCACACACCTTGTGCACGCATGAAGATCTTCATCTTCACGCCCACACGCCGTAGTTGTTCTACGATAGCATGGGGTAACGTAATGTCACCCCCGCCTCCTTCACTTGCCGCACCACCCGACTTGTTGTCGTCGTCACCATGAGCAAGAACCGCCGCGCCACCGCTCCGGGTACCCGGTGGAGTTTCTCCCATCGCGGCGGTGGAGCCTAGCGACGATGAACCGGCTCGATACCACTTGTTGGCCCGGGCACTTACTTACGCACAACTCTCCCTTACTCACTCAATGAAAGGAGAGGAACCAATGGATCTAATAGTATGAACTTTATTCACTCACAAAGGTTACATACACAATGACAACTCACTATTAGCTAGTTGATCCACTCTTCACACCATGCATCCGCACTTCACTTTGGACTTGGCGCACATCGTCAAGCCGGTGAGCACCTACGGACTGCCGGCATGCACTCTAATCAAACTAACTTATGCACTCACGACACGAACTTGATCTTCACAACCAAGCCCTACATATTCTACATCACCTCTCATGCTCTACATTTTTGGCAAACTAGCTTCACCTTACAAAGGAGGTATGCAAGTTCTTATATAGACTTTGCAAACCGTCATAAGAGTACACAACTCATCTCTAGCTAATCACTAGCTAGCAACAACTCATTGACACTACATAGCCAAATCCAACTTTACTACCTAATGCTAGCTAAGCATTAGCACAAAAGAACAAGTCAATTTCTTTTTGACTTGAACAACTCATGTCATAGATGCATGTAGATGCATCTACACATTTCTTATGACAAGATTATTTCCAACAAATGTCACTCCAAGTTCCACCTTAGCATAAGGATATAAAATTTCGACTAGCCAACGTAAGTAATGATTAAGGAAAATATTCGGATTACTAAATCTAGCAATAACTTCGGTGTGGTGATCAAATATAGATCTTGCAAACAAAACCACAATGGTCTTCACAATTCAACAGGCTGAGCTTTGATAAAATTTAACATAATATAAATAGCACTCACGTATCAATGAAAAACCTTGAAATGCCACATGATCTAGCTACCAGTTGGCCCACCTTAGAATGGATGTTAGGTACTCAGAAACTTGTTTTTCGCCCAAAGGATTAAAGGCTAAACCAAACAATACATGCATCACAGTTAGGTGCCAGAGAAGCTTGCTTTTTAGCCCAACAGATTAAAGGATAAATCAAACAATACATGATCCATGAGTGGCTTCTAAATTTTATTTCCTCTCTTTAAATTAAATTTGTGGAGCTTCTTAGCATGTTTGCCGTTTTGTTGATAATATTCAAACAGGTGGAAACTTCCTCTTCTATTAATTAATGCAAAGACCCGTGGATTCTCATGCATGTTCTAGAAAAACAGAAGGTTCAAGCTTAGGTTGCTAAAAACTACTACTATGCAACAACTATGGCATTGCTCATTTTCTGCACACATTTACAGCCTTGTCCAATATAGCCGAGAGCTCATTAATCTGGTAACATTTTGATACACAAAACACAGACACACAAGCCACAGGGAACCTTTTAGGAACAAGTCACAGCACGACGTAAATAGCACCCAAAAGTGAAATAACGGTTCTGATCCGCAGAGACATTTCAACGAGCACCTAGCAAGCAGAGTCCAATGACAAGCTGAAGCAGTCAATTGAGCAAGCACCCTGCGCTGCGGTACCGCGGTAGTTACCTGGTGGCGCTCGCGCTTGAGCTGGCGCTTGGACTTCTTCTCCACCTTTACGACGGCCCCGCCGCCGCCCTCCTCCTTGGGTGCCTCGCGGACGGGAGGCGGGCGGAGGAAGGCGGGCTTCACGGGGCCACGGCGCGGGCTACCAGCTCCGCTGGGGTGGGTCCAGCAGGAGTGGGAGCATCGGCTGTGACCGCAGGCAAGACATCCGGTGGGTCGGTGGCCGGCTCGGTCGCGGCCATGGTGGAGGTGGAGGCGTGGCGGCGGCGCACCGAGGCGTGGCTACTGGATGCAGTTGCAACGAGGGTTTTATGTAGGTAACGGGAATTTTGCAGTACAGCCCGCAATGGAGACTCGATTTTACTGAAAAGCACTCCTGTGAGAGTATTTTTACTAAAAGCACTCCTGTGAGAGTATTTTTACTACTTTCTCTGTTTCAAATTGTAAGTCATTTGACTTTTTTCAACATCAATTTTGACCATTCGTCTTATTCAAAAATTTTATGTAAACATAGTCAAATTTAAGTGGTTTTTAAAGAACTATTATTAATAAAGCATTCCACAACAAATGAATTGATGTTTTGTATAGAATTTTAAATAAGACGAACGGTTAAAGTTGAGGTTGAAAACGTTAAACGACCTATAATTTAGAACGGATTTAGTTTTTTTTTAGTCAAATTATAATGACTTACAGGCTAGTGCAATGGTAGTGTTATCACGGGCATTACAAAACAATAAATTGATAGGTACTTTTTTTCTCCTATCCCTAGAACACTCAAGAGATTTTTTTATCCTCCTAAGCTATTAGAGTAAATATTTTGTTTAAAAGAACTCTGCAATAACTTCTTTAACTAGGTTTTCAAATATAGTCATGTATTATTTTAAACTTCTCGCTAACCAAAAACATAGAGCGAGGATATATAGAAGGCGTACAAGATATAGCAAAAAGATGTTAGAGAGTGCAAAGGATATGACTCTTCAAATGATGATTTATAGAGTGAATTTAAGTGAAACGGTTGGTTAAGCTCGAGCAACTTCATCTTCTCAAGTTTGAGCTTGTTAGAGGATTGAGCTAGATTTAGGCTCAAACTTGGCCGGTTAATCATTTGAGCCATCGACCATCTTGAGCTAAGCTTAACGCAAGCAAATCATGGGTATTTGACTTTTTACCTAACTTAAGCTTCGCTAATTGCAGTTAATATGGTGTTTAGACTTGAATCACTATCTTATTATATGTAAGAAGACTTGTAGGGTTTGGACGATGCAATTGGTAAAAAATAATTGAAAAAGCATATGTATGCACCTAGACGATCTTGAATGCACAAGCTAACTTTCGAACTCTTGAAGCTTGGGAGCTTTAGATCAATCTTGGGCTTGGATCATTTAGAATTCGAGTTGATCTTGAATGGAGCCTAAGATGAATCGTACACTAGTAGTTCATGAGCCTCAACTTTTTTTGCTACATACACAATCACTGCTCACCTTGTACATGGTTTGGGTTTTGCGGCTTTAAGAGGATTTGTAACCCAACCAACTTTTTAGTGCACAGAGTAGGTTGGTTTGGTTTAAGCGGTTACCGAATGGCCGGCGTCATACCAGATTGGCTTGGTCCGGCACACATGCTTACACGGTTGCGGTCTCACGCCTGGCCGCCGCTTTCTTGTGCTCAATCATGCGCCCGTCGCCGCCCCGAGCCCCTCACATCGTTCTTTTCTCTCGGTCACATCATTCTTTTCTCTCGGTTTTCGATGGTAACAGTGAGGGTTTTATGTATTGGGAACTTTTATGAATACAGCCCACAATGGAGACTTGATTTTACTCAAAAACTATACTCTTGTTGGAGTATTTTACTGTTTTTTCTACTGATGAAATTATATTGACTTAGCTACAACTACAATCCATAATTGACTTTTTTTACAAAATTAGAGTTACATTGATAATAATAAATTGATTGTACACTTTTTTCTGTCCCTAGAACACTCCAAGAGACTTTTTGTATCTTCCTAAACTATTAGAGTAGAGATTTTGGTTAAAAACTCTCCAATAATTTTTTAATTAGGTTTTCAAAATATAGTCATGCGGAATTCTAAACTCTCTAGCAAAAAATATAGAGCAAAGATATGTTGAATGCATACAAGATATAGAAAATAATTTTCTATTTATATGGCTCTTCCAAATGATGGTTTACAGAGTGAATTTAAGTGAAGCTTTTGGTCAACCATATATTATATTACAAGTTCAATCCTCGTCGGTGTGTTCACGTTCTTGTCATCGATGTTAAGGCTGCAAATAATGAACCAATTAAGCTCGAGCAACTTCATCTTCTCAAGTTTGAGCTTGTCAATTTTTTCCACCACGGTGAAACCAAATTTCATTACCGAAGCAACGAAATTATAACGTTCGAGTATCTCCCGCTGAACATGACCTTACAAAGCAAGACACACATCCAGGACTATGCACACGCAGGGTGCCAAGCCCAGGACGACCAATCTACCGAAAGTAGTGCCCGGAGAGGAGCACGCTGGACAACACCAGAAGGTTCAAATAATACAACTTAAAAGACACGTCCTAGCCAACTAGGCTATGCAAAAAGACTCCGACGATGCCACCATGATGGAACGCCGAGCTCTCAAGTTGTTTTTCTGTCGTTATATACCGTACTCCATTCAAAATTTAGACAAATCGCAATAACACACAAAATTAGAAGAAAAGGGTAATAAAAAAAACACCACATATTTAATCCTGTTGTTTTTCTTGCATCTCCATATACTCTCTCTAATCTCCAATCAAGCACGGAGTATACACAAACGATTCAAAGAAGCCACAATTGTATGTATCTATGAATGTTTGTCCTAAATACTGAATCTTTCCGTTGTCCAAATGGTAGGCTACCGTTGTACCTGAGCCCAAGAAGATAACCTCCTTGTAAGGATGAAATCCAAGGAAATCAATCTCAGCACCCCGGTTCCAATCTTCTTCGTCTTCTTCTTCTTCTTTTGGTATATCGAGAACGTAATCATCATCTGAGTCCCAATCTTGTTGTTTGTACTCATCATCAGTATCATTGTTTCTCCATCCGTCATGGTAAAGATCCATGAACCAGGGGCCAGGACTTGCCCTCCGACAAGGGTCACCATTGATCCTGGTGGCCGTCCACCATGCATGTGTATTAAGGGCACTCTGATGCTTCAACAACCACTTTGTTATCCTCTTGTCAAGAGAGAGAGTTTCACTGAGGACCCAAACACGAAGATGCGCCTTCCTATCAATAGTTGCAAAGTATACCCCATCTCTTGATTTCCCTATAAATGAACGTGCACCGGCATTGCACGCGGCTAAATCTATGGGAGATTCAATAACTGTGTATGTATCATTTAACAAAGACAACCTGCAAATATAAGCAACATTAATTCTGATACAAAATTGAAACCTCGATATATATATATGCATGTGAAATCATGAAATCATGTGAAATCATTTACCTTGAGATAAATTCACCACGGCAATGCACATACAGTGCTCCCTGCCAATATGCGGCAAAGCGCCATTGGGTGTCATACCTGCTGCGGTATTCCGGTGGGGGTGGTAATCCAGCGGGCGGAGCCGCACCTTCCCGGACAAAAACTCTCTCCTGCCATGTCTTGGTGGTCGATGAAAGCACATGCCATGTCCATGACGGCGGCTGCATGACTTGCTCCTCCAATGGCGCCAGCAGGACCCTCGTAGTGTGGCGACACGGCAGGATCGAACACGATGAAGGCACGGCGATTCCGGTCATCACTACCGCACCGCGGCAGGTGAGCCCACCGCCGGCGTCGCGGGGTTAATCACCAACATGTTGTCGCCCGGTGAAGTCGCCGGCGCTGCGGAGGACAAGGCCGTTGCAGTGGTCTTGAACTCTGTACCACTCCCAAGGTTTCTCGCGCCGACGGCTGAACTTGCCGTTGAGCCTCGGGCGGGCAGGGCGTCGACGTTGGCCTGGCGAACAAGTGTGGCCTGTCATGGTCGATGAAGTTGATGAAGATGCCGCTCACCGAGTGCGGGAGGAGAAGCTGCTGCTCGTCGATGACGGGCGCGCCATGCCTTGCACACGCACAGCGACGCCGCCAGGCTAAGCGGTGGGAGGCGGCGGAGAACTCTGGCGGCACGTCATCAGGTACAACGGTAACCGCCGCTGCAGACGGATCCATGGTTGCAGATCGATTGCACAAGGAACGAGATTATTGCGGCGCGTGATTGAAACTTTTATAGGTACGTTACGTGAACAGCACGGCCTTGTACGTTACGTGAACAATACGGGCACGAAGTATAGATAACATTGAAAGATCACCCGTTCAAGAAAATACCAGCCGACGCCAATGCGCAGGTAGGTGGTAGGAATTTAAGATCGAGCTTTGAATGGAGAGATGTGTCGAAAAGAAAAAGGGGAAATCTATGTTGGAATTAAAAAGTGGTACAACATGAAATGTTTTGTTCGCGATATTTGTATTATTAATTAAAAAGGAACAACCAATTGGTTATGTTTGGGTTACGTAGAAAATGGTTGGGTTGGATTGAGGTAAAGAAAGAATGTAAAATGAATAAGGCTTTGTTTGGATTCAAGTTGGGTATCACTAATAATTAGTGTTTTTATTAATGAAAAAGGAACAATGAATTGTTTGTGTTTTGGGTTTTGTAAAAAATATTTGGGTTGGATTGAGGTATAGAAAGAAAGAACAATGAATTGGCTGTGTTTTGGTTTTGTAAAAATGGTTAGGTTGGACTGAGGTAAAGAAAGAACGTAAAATGAATAAGGTTTTGGTTGGATTCAAGTTAGGTATCTATCCTATAGTTGGATTCTTCTCTACACACCAGATCTGAGGGCTCATGTTAAAGCTAGATTAGAATCGAGGGCCGCGACCAAAAGTTTGTGTAAAGTCTTACACCCTCACACCCGCGCATGCATGGAAGGAAACCGATCATGCGGCCCATCACTCACGCATAGAAGGAAACCACTCATGCATGGAAGGAAACCGATCACTGCCAACGCTCCTCTAATTCCAAGTTACCATAAATAGTCATGCATGTCAAAGGAATGGTGCTGCCTCGCTGGTGGTGCACGCGTCGGTTACACTTGAAGAACGACACGACCGCCCTTCGTTGAAGCACGACGGCGACCTCGATTGAGTGATTAAGACGGCGACCTCGGTCGGCGTTTAACCACCTCGCGTCCCCGGCACTAGTTACGTCTTGTTCCCGATCCACCGATGTATCAATTTGTTGGCGGTGCGTTCACTTTTTCTATATATACATGTTTGCTGATTTTCTCCAGTCCCTTCAGGCCATGTATTAGACATTCATTAACTTTTGCTTCCTCTGTTGTGTCCTTGCCGGAAGAGATGGTGGTGGAGGCGACCATGTAGATGTTAAACTACCGGCGACAACCATCCTATTTTTCTTTGAATTGTAAAATATGATGACCTAGATAAGGCCGGTTCTTGTAGCGTGAGGTCGACAACAGTTAAATAGGGGAAAAGCGTAGTAGCGTGGTTTATCTCCTACAATACACGAGAGAGTGTGAACTCCGGACGTTTATTTTAATAAATATCTGTAGAATTGTAATTCAGTATTCTTGTGTGGGCGATGCTCGGACAAACCGACAATTGTTTCGAGAAAGTAAATACAGATCGTACAAATTTGCCGGGCATGTACGAACTTTCTTAGACATCCTCGATGCTAAAGTTATGGAGGCAATCTCTATGCTTGATTAAGAAGTTAGCTAAAATGTAAGTTACATTATTTATTGTCGCAATATACAAAAAAAAAAAAAAAAAATACAATTGTCTTCCTATATCTGGTTTGTAAATTTAAGCTTCGGGAAAAATTAAACCGTAGCGTTAGCACGGACATTATACTAGTCACTAATAGTTAGCTTTTTTTATTAAGGAAAAGATTCAAGTAATATGTAGTCGTTAGTTGGATCTAAATGTGGAAGTGGGATATTATTTATAAGTTATAGTTAACATTTTTTTTAAGGAATAAGATTGTGCTTTGAATGAGGAGGCGTGAGGGAAATGAAAGGAATGTCAAAATTATCGGGTTTGAACTGTTCATGGAATGATCTGGTACTGTTTTGTAGCGGGGTGTGATACTGTTGAAAAGGACCCGTTACTGTTCTTTAGCGGATTGTTACTATGGGGAGGTGGGGAGGTGCGACCAGCAGAGCAGAGGGTGGATGGCGTGTGGATTATGGACGGCAGACGGGGGAGCGGGCAGCTTTGTGGACGGCGCGAGCGTTGTAGTGCCTATGCAATCAGTGAGAAGCATACAGGAGAGAATTAGAGCATTATAAGAGTTACGCAAAATAAACCAACCGCTATAATACAACTAAAAATTAATTAAAAGAAATGGTACATTTCATCAAACATCTCAAAGGCATAGAAGCAAATGGTTAAGATCACCGGTAAGCATACTTGCAAGCTCGTCGTTGGGACCTGGATGGGGAACGGGGCAGGGCGGCGCTGGGGCGGGGTAGACACGGTGGCCGCCACCGGCGGTGCTCTTCGGTCGCACCCGCGCCATGCACGGAGGCGTGCGTCGCGGAATCCGCGCTTTCGTGGCTGCGCGGCTGCGGTGGCGTCCACCTTGTGTCTTGGCGTCCGTGCCATTTGCAGCCAAGGCTGCGGCAGCCCGGCGGTGTGCGCGACATCGGGTAGCACAAATGGGAAAGCAGGGAAGAGGGAAGGCGGGGCGGCGGGTTGGGCGTGGCCAGGGCGGCCCAGTGGCGAACTGTCGAGCATTTTTCGGGCGGGTCGGGCCGAAAAATCCAGTTATTTCGGGCGAAAAAATCCACGCCCATGACGTCCCACCGGGCAAGTCGGGCCTAGCTTTTTTCGGGCGGGTCCGGCTTGGGCGGGCTGCCCGCGTATTTTACACTAGAAAGTAGCTAAAAATGTATTTCGGGTCTAGTTCGGGCCAAGAAAAATTTTATTGGGCTTCAAAATCTCGCCCAAGCCCCCATAAAAGAAGGTTCGTGGGCTGGCCAAAACCCGTCGGGCTCGGGCCGGGCTAGTTTGGCTCAGGTCTAGCAGGCGGCAGATGACGGCGCGGGTGGCGTTATACTCACGGTGCTCAGGATGAAGGAGATGGTGTTGGGCCTTCGTGGAAGGCTCTGGTGGTGCTCTACTGGCCGTTGATTTGCAATGGGACGGAGAGGGAAACCACTGGCCGTCGATTTGCAATCAGACGGAGAGGGAAACCATTGGTCGTTGATTTGCAATCGGACGGAGAGGGAAAAGCAGGTGACGTGGCCTTTTGTGGTGTAAGATAAGGTAGTATAGGTTTATAGGATATAGTAGATACCGTTACCGGTTTGTAAATGGGTTGGTGCTGTGTTCATGTACACGTTACTGTTTATAGGGACCCATTATCCGTTATTGTTCGGCGGACCCGTTACTGTTTTGGTAACAGGAAACTGTGAGGGGGCAGAATCCGAGGGATCCGTTACTGTTCATCGGACCGGTACTGAAGAAACTATGAGGGCGGCACAGAGTCCGAGATCTACAAACATCTATCTTTATCTACCCATTATTAATGTACCAACTTCGTTGTGTCAAATTTATTCAAATAAACGATCCTTCTCTCGTTCTTAAACACCATCCGACGTCCGATTAAGTGTACGGGTCTTTACTCCTGACACGCGACAAATAAATGTCCGACTCCTTCCTCCTACCTCGCAATCAATTTGCTCCCGAATCGACGCACTCTTTCCTTTTCCGCTGTCCTTCCTTTCCTCCTATGCATCCCAACGCGTTCCGCCCGACACCAGCGACGCCATTCGATATCTGCATCCCCGGTCGCCACTCGAGTCCCGCCCGGCGTCGGTCTTGGAGTCCCTTGGCGAGCGGCGGCGAGTCGAACTCCCGCTCGGCGGCGGTCTTGGCGACCGGCGGCGAGGCAGAGCCAGCGTGTGGACGAGCACCACACGACGTCACTCGAGCTCTGCATCCCCGGTTGCCACTCCAGTCCCGCGTGGCGTCGGGCTTGAGGAGCGGCGGCGAGTCGGACTCCCGCTAGGCTGCGGCGGCGTCGGTCTTGGCACCACACGACGTCACTCGAGCTCTGCATCCCCGGTCGCCACTCCAGTTGGCAATTGCGATTCCAGCCTGCTTGAGGCGGTCGACGATTGCAATTCAATCAGGTACGGGGGCGGTATCTGTGAGTTTAATTTCAGTTTGGTGCAGTCAGACAATATCAACTTGACTTCCTATTTCAGTCGGCAATTGCAATTACTAAATCACGTAATATACTGGTACCTATCAAGATGCCTTTGTGTGTGTTTTTTTAATTATTATAGAAGCGAATCCATGAGTTTCATTTCAGTTTAGTGCAGTTAGACAATAGCAATTAACCTATCGCTTCACATAGGCTTTTTTTTTTTTTTAGACCAAAGGCATTCACCCTCACATAGGCTTGTTAATTAACTGTCTAAAAGCTTGAACTGAGAAAAATGTGTTTCAGACAACAATCTTCGGTTATCAATAACTCTGTATAGGATGCATTAAGAATTTCACAGCTCTTTGAATAACAGCCCATTCAACTGAGAGATCAACTATTCTTCAGTACAACAATTCTCAGGGCTATGGTTTCTATTATTCAGAACAAGGCATTGACAGACATCAGCTGATTCCTTTTCTCTACTTTCCATAATGGTCTGTTAGGTTGTTCTTAGAGATGTGGACACCGGCAAATATAGCTTGGTTCTTCGGTTTGTTAAGGGGACAGTTTGTTAAATTCCAGGTGAACTTGTAGAAATACTACTGATGCTTTGAGGGAGGAAGACTGGATCATTAGCTTTTGGCATCGTCGACCAGCCTGAGCATCCCTTGCACAACGGCGACGACGACAACGGCGCCAACAGCGGGTGCACTATTATTGAGATAGTGCTAACACATGCGCTTTCTGAATGTGCTGGTTATGGTGTACAATCTGTCAAGAGGAATGCAATGCAATTCTGCTATTCAATTTAAAGCCTGATGGAGTAATAGACAAATATAGCTGAGTGTTTCAAGAGCTACCGTGTGTGCCGAGTGTTTCAAGATTTTCCTGAGTAGTAGACACATGATTGCTGTAGGCAGAGATAGACCAAACAAAGTTATATGGTGCTAGATTATTTTTACTTGTTAGGAGATGTAGTTTGGAACTCAAACCAAACACTACCTGAATCTAGATGTTTATTCAAGTTTTTTGGATCTTTTTGAGTTCTTTGGATTCACTATTCTTGCCCAAAAAATATATGTATAAATAATGTGTTGCTTGCTAACGTTGTTCTATCAAGCATTGTGGAATGCAGCTCTTGATTCAGAGTTACATGGGAGCAGGGTTCTCTGATTCATGGATATTTTGGTCATTTTGTAGTAAGAGCTATACTCTGATGAAGCCGAGGCAAGAAAAAGTCGGTTGTTTTTATGAGCATCTCAAGATTAAAAGCTGACTGATTTTGCTATTGCAGTTCATCGATCGAAATTACCAAAAGGTAAATAAGCTATAGCTTGTAGGTCGTGTAGTTCATTCGGGTCTTGTTATTCCATAATTTCCAATCAATGAATGCTGACTGATTTTTCTGTTGCAGTTCATCGACCGTTCTTCTCATTCCAATCACTCAACTGCGGCAAGCTCTTTGAAGATCCTCCAATCAACTCAGAGATCCTCCACTTGACGATGGAGACACCACCAGCAGATGGACGCACTCCCTTAAATGATTTGACAAACGTCCAAACCCCAGGTACGTGATTAAACGAATTACCGGACCATATAGAAAAAAAAAGTACATGGTTGTATATATAACACCATCAGGCCGATCAGCTTGCACAGAAAAAGAGCAGAAGAGGGAGGAAAGAAATATGGCCATTGTGCACTGGTGTGCGTTGCGTGCGTGTGGTGGGGTGAGTGTGCATGTTTGTGCGTATGTTCAGAATTTTAATGTGTATGCTTCGTCGATCTCCAGAAGGACGTGTAGTGTGTATAGTTGTTAGGTCTAGCATGCGCACTGGTGTGTGTTGTGTGCGTGTGGTGGGGTGAGTATGTATGTTTGTGCGTATGTTCAGAATTTTAGTGTGTATAGTTGCTAGCGCACTAGTCTGCGTTGTGTGCGTGTGGTGGGGTGAGTGTGTGTTTGTGCGTATGTTTAGAATATGGCTCCGTTAGACTTCGTCGATCTCAGGGCGTGTATAGTGTGGAGGCAAATTCTATAGGACCCGGTCTTTTCTGGATCCGGAAAGACCCTGCTCCCTAGATGACACCTGTATCTCACCAATCTCGAAGCTGACGGCACGGTAGCTCGACGTTAACGCTTTCTTCCTTCGTAAGCCAGCAGCACGGACAGAGGCGGCGGCTCTGCTCGGATCTTTGCCTGGAAGCCATGGAACCAAGCGGCGCTGAGGCCTGTTCGCGAGCATGCTCGAGAGCTGCACGGCGGCGCCACCCGCCCACCCCTCTGTCTGCTCTAGCCGCCCGCCGGCGCTGCCCCTCCCCCCGTTCGAGCCGCTGGCGGGCCATCTCTGCGCGCGGACCTCCCCTGTGTGAGATGGCGAGAGTTCGAGGTGCTCCCCCGACGCCTCCCGAGTTGCTCAGCCTTGCTGTGCTCGTCTCCGACGGCCTGGGCCAGGTCCTCGGCGGCTGCGTCGTGGACCTACCCGTCGGCACCGGGCCGTCGCGGAGCCGCTCATTGCCGTTGAGCCGTCGCAGACCCGCCTCGCCCTGCAGCCGGCCGCGCCCCGCGGTCGGCGCCGGCGCGTGGTGGAGCTCCATGGCTTCTATGCGGAGGTGACCTGCTGCTCGAGCTGTAGTTCCTCGGCCACGCACTTCAAGTGTTCGATGTTTGGACCCAACATTGTGACACCAGCATGGACTACGGCATGCCCAACACATCGAGGTTGAACTGTGGGAACCAACTGTTCGGCAATGACTTTTAGTGTGTTCAGCAAAAAGAACTATGACTGATGAAACCTATAATTGTATATATTGTCACAGTTTCTAGTGTCAAGTGAGACAAAGGGATTAAAAAGTTGTTGGTGTGTTAACACGTTAAGCTTTTGCTATATTTTTTTGGTAAAACAAGTGCAATGATCATATGAAATCGTCTGGATTCAATTGATGTTTGGAATAGTGGTGTCAACTGCAGTTTTGATGCTTCAAGCTCAATTCTCTCTGTGAATTAGCTGAATTTTATAACTTTGATGAGTGGTGTATAGAATGTCATGTCATGGCAGTATATGACAGTATCATGTCATGGCCTGACTGGTAATGTGATAATCTCGTTATTTCCATGGTCTTGAGTTCTCTTCTATAGTTCTACATGGGATTGCTAAAATATCCATTCTCATGTGCTATAGCAGTTAACTATATCATAAGTTTTGAATCCATTAGCAAGTTTTGGCTTAATAATAATAATAAAAAAAGTCTGCTGTTCTTTGTAACACATCCATCACACTAAAAAAATTCAAAGGTGCTCAAAATCATATTTATTTCAAATAAGAAAAATACACTGTGCATATTACAACTTATAGCACCTGTACACCTTGCTGTAACAAAAGTAGTTCAGAATCAAAGGGCCTGCTTATTACTACGCAATTCATCTTCAGAGCTACAAATCTTCCTAACTTGCGTTCTGGGTCAGGACTCTGATGAGCTTCCTTGCGATTAGATGATGGACACTCCTCTCTCTTCCTTCACTCCACTCCAGAAAAATCCAGGGACTCCAGCACCATATACATGGATTCAATAACAGTCCAGCACCATATACATGGATTCAATCTATATACCTGAAAATAACAAAGCAATTTAGATAAAAGAAGAAGAAGAAGAAGAAGAAGATAACAGAGCAACTGTTACCCAAAGCAGTATAATAGAGCAACTTGTGCTGGTAGCTGAACAACCTTCAAAACAGAAATCACCTATTGAACTGCATATTGCTATGCATGAAAGTATTTCAATGAAGATAACAGAGCAATTGTTACCCAAAGCAGTATAACAGAGCAACTTGTGCTGGTAGCTGAACAACCTTTAAAACAGAAATCACCTATTGAACTGCATATTGCTATGCATGAAAGTATTTCAATGAATTATCGGCATTGGTGCACTCAAGAAAGTTAACTTCAGTGGTGAAACAGACGAATTATCATATTTTGCTGGTAAGTTAAGCTGCTTAGAGGCATTTGTTGAAGGCGATGATCCCTCGGGTGTGGTGCAGACACAAAGACGTATTCCTGATCTACAAACTCTAATGAATCAATGATAGGGAATCTACATTTACAAAGTAAAGAAATAATAATTTCAGTAAGAATAAGTGCATGATACTTCTGGATAAACACCTCTCTGAGCTGGTACTTCTTGAATCTTGCTTTCCTTGGTCATTTTACCAGTATGGCCATGGGGTTGGCTACTAGGTGCATGATTATTGCCCAAGACATACCTGGAGAACAGACTGGTATGTTTCGATGGACTGTGGCCGGAAGTTTTATCCAATCTTTTACCTATGGGAAACACATGAGATTTTATTGGACTCTTACTGTCAGGAACTGGACCCTCATCCTGTCAATTGACTCATCATCTAAAGGAAAAGGCATACAATCTTCTTGTGAACTTTGGCTTGATGGCTTTGTTGGACTGCTATTACTTATTGGAAAGCCATCTCTTGTGTCAGATGTAAAGATGGCCAAACGGGCCGCCCGGTCCGGCCCTAGCCCTAGCCCTATTCGGCACGGCCCTATCAGGCCCGCTGCACCAGCCGGGCCGTGCCTAATAGTGCCACCGGGCCAGATGACAAGCCCGGGCACGGCCCTAGCGCCAAAAACCGGGCCGGACCGTGCCCGGAGGCACGCCCGGGCCTAATAGTGCCCGGCCCTAACAGGCACTAAAACTATCAAACACTTGATCATCTCGAGAAATTTTTTAGACAACAAGAAAAGAAGACAAAAAGATATCAAAAGGAAGGGCATGTGCAATGGCTGCCTCATTAAAACCGGTAAAACTCACCCTTGTGAGAAACCCCAGCTAGGGAAAAAGAGTACAGCCCTAGCCCATAGTTCATTGCATTCGGTTTCATAGTTTCGGTTGTCCATTACACCATTGCGAAATGAAAAAAAAAAAGAAAACTAATCAAGATTAAGATCTTCAAATGCCTCTTCAAGCTCCTTGTCTTCAACATCATCTTTGCATCCTTGCATCTGCGAGCCTCCCAATCCTTGAGGCGAGTCAACATCTCCCTTTGTCTCAGGCTTCAATCTTCTTCTCCTCTCTTCAATGATCCCGCCGGTCATACTAAAGGTAGATTCGAAGAAATGGTAGAAATAGGACGATTAAAAATGTCTTTGGCCATGATAGACGAGGCTGGATAAGTGAGTTTATGCTGATACCACCGGTGCAACAAGTTAAAATCATCATTCATTTGACTAAGCGTGTCACAATCCAAGTAAGTAATCAACTCAGAATTACGAGAACCAGCGGCGATAGCGGCATGCAAAGCAAAGAAGTAGCAGAGATATCTCTAGGCGCATTAAAGGTAGAAGCTAGAGGAACATTACGGAACCATCACGGTCATCATCATAAATCTCATCCCATGCGGACATTTTCTTACCGGATGAAGTAGAAGGAACATCGGGCCTCCTCAACCTAACTTGACACCATACTTAGCCTCATATTTGTTATAAACATCGGTGAGTCTTGCCCTAACACCAAGATGATATGTAGTGTAATCAGTATCTGTAAGGGTACTGCAGCCTCCTCAAAACTCTGAGGAAACCTTTCATCTTGGCTCTAGGGTCTAATATGAATGCAAAAGAATAAAGCAAAGGAATGTCCCTCCAATATTTATTGTACTTGTCAATCATAGGTTGAACCACGAGGTCTCGGTGTTGGTCATTAGCATATTTTTCAAGTGTATAGAAATCTTAACAAGATTATGCATCATCAGTGGAGATGTAGGGTAGTACACACCAGACAAAGCAACAGTTGAATTATAAAACAGTTCAAGAAAATGTAGCACTTTTTCTGCAATAATCCAATGCTCATCAGTTAACAAGAATGGAGCACCTTCAGCTCTAGGATAATGAGATTGTATGAAAGTAGTGAATGGAACCTTATGAGGCATCAAATGTTTAAGCATCAGATAGGTAGAATTCCACCTTACCTCCATGTGCAACTGAAACTTTCTAGGTGTCACACCAGTGGCTATGCAGTAACTCTTATATGCAGCAATTCTCTGGTTAGAAGAGTTCAGAAAGGAAATTGCAGTTCTAAATGCTTCAATCAAAGGCTTAAGAGATTCAAGAGCCTCCTTAACAATAAGATTAATAATATGGCATGCACATCTCTGATGCAAGAACAATGAATTGATACAAGCAGTAGGATCATCAAGAACCTCTAAATTCAGGTACCTAGACAGTAAAGGCCTAAGCAAGCGCATAGCAGTAGCATTAGATGAAGCATTGTCCAAAGTAATAGCAAACACCTTTTCAGCTAAGCCATACTCAGAAAGAACAGAAAGCACACGTTCAGCAATATTTTCACCATTGTGGGAAACATCAATCAACACTAGACCAAGCACTCTCTTCTCTAACTGCCAATCAGAGTTAACAAAATGAGCAACAACACTAAGGTATCACGATGCAAGTGGGTCATCATTTGTTGACCCAAACACTGACCCACACAACCCAATACTGTTCGATTAGTTTTTGGGTCAACCCAAAACCCAAAACGCATATAGCACTGGTTACCAATGGGTTGACCCATTCTTGGGGCTGGTCAAGTGTCAACAGAATCAACGGTGCAGACATCTGTTAGAATTTCGAAATCATTGGCATGCTGCTACACAAGCATTCAGTACGAGCAGCTCGCAGATCATCGAAACATTCAGTAGGTTTAAACACAGCTTGCAGATCATCGGAGCATTCAGGAAAAACACTTTGCGAAACATCGAAGCTATGCATCTGCTTGCAACTAGAATGTGAAACTGATATTGAAGCGTTGCATTCACACAACACACAAAAAAAATATATAGTGCAACATTCACTCTCGAGTTAACTGAGTACAAAATCTCACAAATTACAAAATTGCATTCACAAATTACTCCAAGTCCACATACTACAGTACAAATTGCATTTCACACATGATTGCACTCCTTGCATATTACAAAATGCAAACGATGACAGACAACTGTAAATTCTCAGTGCCGATGAGCATTCAACCAACAATGTCGAGATGCATCCATAGGATTCATATAGATGCTTTCACCCTGCAGAAATAAGAACATTTCAGCATTCTCTAGAGAAAAGTGCAGATAGTGTTCTCTAAAGAAAAGTGCAGATAGCATATCCACAAATGTTTGTGCGCTGCTTGTATGAGCCACTAAAGAAAACTGAACTGAGAATTAAAGTTCGACTAGCAAAAATCAGGAAGCAAATATATAATGACCAAGGATAGTTACACTACGCATAGATATACACAATCGTTGTTTTGGGAGAAGCAACAAAATAGACATGGGTACAGCACTGGCTATTACCAAGAAATCCTTGCACATACAGAGATCTGTAGGAGAGCTACTACTATCAGCTACAGTGAGTTTGAGCAACTTAACTTAGCTTTGTGAAATTCAGATGGAAAAGAACAAGTGACCAGCTACAGATAGACTCTATAACAGCTACAAGGTATGAGCTACAGATAGACTCTGAATGAATGGTGACAAAGAGTTACTGACAATCCAGGTACCTGTTATGCCCATGAAGTAAGGTCAGATTGATATTCTGTGTCATCACTGGTAAGGTCCGAATTTGTCAAAACTTTGTAAGTCTGTAACAGCAAGAGAATTAATTAAGAAGATTAAAACTTAATAACAAGAGAACTAACAAAGTATCAATGCATATCCACAAGTTTCAGACTAGAATACTAACCGGTGGTGCTACCACTTGAAGAACAAGCAGATCTGGAGAGGGAACACACATCCAGTCTTGAAGGCAAATCAGTGCTTCAACAGTATCAGTGCTTAGCCTGCTCCGAAAATCACTAACAACTTCGCTGACCAGTGCTAAACGCTGACTCAGATGGTACAGTCGTCGCTGGTGTTGACAACACATCACAAGCCATTCGAGAAAGGACTGGATATGTTGCAGAGTTTGATTTCCACCATCCCAAGATATCAAAGTTTTCAACTCTAGGAATTTGTAGCTTCAGCCAAGTATGCACTAAGCTCATTAGAAGACTGAGTACTTAGTTGAACACTTCTATGATGGTCCCAGTCATCAAATATGTCATCCCTCTGAACATTAACTTCAGCTGAGCCATTCATTTCATGTGCACCTGAGACATTCATTTCAGAAGAATACTGGCTGAAAAGCTTCTTAAGTGTACTCATTATTATATTTAACTTGAACCTTGCATCTGAGCCAAAGAATTGTTTCATCCGGAAATCCACATAAGAATATTTGAACCTTGGATCAAGAATAACTGGGATGGAGAAGGATAAATATGTAATGTCCCAATATTGCATAAACTTTTTTTCTATCTCCTTTGCCATAGCCGCAATATCTTGATCTCTATTGTACGATTCTTTATCAATTGCTAATTTGATCTTCCAAAGTTGTTGAAAGTAATGGTGAGCAGTAGGATATGAAGACCCAGATAAGAGGTCGGTAGCATCAGAAAATGCTTTCAAGAAAACACAAACAGCCCTAGATCTTTCCCATTCCAACAATGAGGGCGCAGTCAAAAATTCTGATCATGTTTTCCTAATTCATCAAAAACCTTCCTAAATGGATATGCAGAATCAAGCATTAAATAGGTCGAATTCCATCTAGTACAGACATCAAGGGTGGGCTGTTTTTCAGATACTCCAAGTTGCTTGGCTAGTTCCTCAAATTTCTCCTTTCGTGCCTGGGAACTTTTGACAAACTTTACACTCTCTCTAATATTATGCACTATGGCACTGATTTTTCTCAATCCATATTGAACTACTATTAATGACATGTGCACCACATCTCACGTGAAAAAGTCTTCCTTCACATGGCAGAATCTTCTTGAATAAAAGATTCGCTCTCAACAAATCCATCATTGAATTGTTAACTTTGGCATTGTCTAAAGTTATACTAAAAGTTTGTCCTCAATGTTCCATTCTTGAATGCCTTTTAGTATAACATTAAACATGGACTCTGCATTATGTGGTGATTCCATCATCACGAATTTGATAATTCGTTTTCAACTTTCCAATCACGTGAGATCCAATGACAAGTGACACATAAATACCCTAAGGTTTGATTTGAGGTCCACATATCAGCAGTTAATGACACCTTTGAAATGGAATTTGCAAATATCTCCTTAAGTTCAACCTTTGCATCATTAAAGGTCCTCATACAATCCAACTTAATGGTTGTCCTTGACCTAATTTGAATAAAGGGTTCAAACTAGCAACAAACTCTATAAAACCATCATATTCAACTATAGAGAATGGGAGTTCATGCAAGACAATCATACGGACCAAAGCTTTGCGAGAAAGTTCAGAATCATAAACCCAATTGTCCAGCACATCATTGTTACTAGAAGTTGAACCAGCCCGCAGTTTATCAACTAACTCAATGGCTCGAGACTTCATTTTGCAACGTTCCAAATGTTTCTTTAGATGACTCGTTCCTATACTTTGCTTTCCACTTAAATAATCATGACAATGTATGCATTTTGCTTTAATGATCTCACCATGCACAATGATTGGTTCAAATTCCTTCCAGTAAACAGACCTCAGTTGCCTCGATGTACTAGCTGCTCTAGAGCCTACATAATTAAAGTCAAAATTAATACTACTATCATATAACCTCCTGCGCACAATAGAAATCTAAGACTGGGAGAATTCGATACTCACCATTTGTCATGCTTCTTAGTCTTGGTGACATTCGAATTTGATTAATTATTCTAAGACTGGGAGAACCAATTCTTGGAGACTGAGAGAACCCTGCTCTCCTCGCCCGATCAAACCTTGCTCTGTTGGAAGTTCTGGAGTTAATTGACTGTGGTATTGTGACCTGCACGATTGGAGATCTCTCCGAAGGAGAACCAGCAGATATCTCTTCATCATATACCGGAGGAGTAGACATTGGAGAACCAGTTATAGTGTTAAAAACCTACAAAAAAAAAGACTTAGTGATTTATACAGCTATATGGTATACAACTACAAAAATAAAATATTAGCTTCAGCAATATGGTATACAGAGTATTAAACTGACTCTGTACAAAACAGCAAGAGGCCCATATATGCAAGTATACTTCATGAGAACAGCACAGCAGAGATTGATGATACAGCACAATTCAGGAAATGCCTGAAGTTCAGACCTCAGAACAAATTCCAGTGCAAGACACAACACATCAAATAGTATGTGCAAATTGCATCCAAAGTTAACATGTTTAACTACAAGTTCAGCCAGCAGTCCATGTCAAGAACTGAAGGCAGTAGCATCAACATATACGGCAGCAAAGAATCTTCTCATCATTCACAAATAGTATGTGCAAATTGCATCCAAAGTTAACATGTTTAACTACACAACGACCAATACAAAATTAAACAAAATGGCGGCGATCATGTTCATCATAAACCTCACTGGTCAGTACACACATACAGAAGACGGACGATGGAAGCGAAGAGAACATCCATCGTCGGCAATGGTTCCCCTCGGCGACGAGAGTTCATCACTGACTGAATGTTCGAGACAAAATGGCCCCAACATATACAGCTTGTTGCAGTTCTTGGACGGATCTGGCAAGGTAAGCCAAGAAGAGATTGGGGGAGGCAAAGGATTGATCTGGAGAGGAACAGACTCACCTCCACGTTAAGCGCGGGTCGACGGGCGTATAGGTGGGGGAGCGCAGCTGATGTAGTCGGCGACGCCACCATCATCGCCATGGCCGGCGGAGGTCGGATGGGCAGCGGCGGCGGAATCCATCGATGAAGGCATCGCCGCGGAGGACTGCCGGTGCTGTGGTGGTAGGTCGCCTGCCGGTCTTTGGCGCGTGGTGGTGGTGGTCGGTCGCGGCCGGGTGCTCGCGGAGGAGCTGCGGCGGCGGCGGGCGGGCGCGACGGCAAAGCTCGCCGGAGGACTGCGCATCTCGCCTCGCGAGTCCCGCGACATCGTGGTGGCCGCCGGGTCGGGTTACCCGAGATAGCCCAACACTGTTTAACACCAAATTGTTGTGGGTCGGCCCAATGGGTTTTAAACACCAAATATTTGATTTTTGGGTTTTGGGTCATTGGGTCAACCCATTCAAACGTGCATCCTGACTAAGGTAGTCCTCTTTGGCATTGCGGACGGATATCGAGAGGTTAAGCACACACAGTAACAGCCACCAAAGACTCAACCAGCTTAGACTTTTTCTCGGTAAAAACTTTTTACCATGTCTCTAGTTGTGGTTTGCCTAGAGACACCGAGAAAATGCGGGATTATGAGCAGATCTAATGTACATTTCAAAAGCATCGGTTTCACCCGGTATTGAGAGGAAGATCAAGCCTAGCAAGCAATCGCACAAGCTCGGATGCGGGCACGAATCGGACAATACTCCCAGTTCCGCATACTACCATCAGAATTAAACGAAATCTGAGACTGAGACATGCGACTCTTCTCTTTACGCCTTTGACACCTATCTCTATGGCGAGTGAGGTGACGGTGCCCCTTTGCTAGAGAGAGCGAGTATTCCTTTGGGCAATGGATGCATTTTGCGGCATACCTTACCTTCTTACCTTTGGCGACCTTATGCAGTTTCTTGAAATCACGCGGACGGCGGGCGAGGTCGACGAGTGTGTCTGCGCTTGCCGTTCATCTCTGCGTCTAGGTTCAGGTGCGGAGGCACACCGGTCCACCGACTCCGGCGGGAACAGCGGCTACGGCTCCGGCTCCTCCTTGAGGAGCGTGGTCGTCGGCGTCAATCGGAGCGCGGATGAACGGTAGAAGAGCTCCTCCATGTCCTCGCGCATGTCGTCGTCGTCGTCCCCGGCCAAGCCGCACAAGCGCCGCTCGTTGCTGGTCGATCTCGCCGTGGCTCCGGGCACCAGCCTCTTCGTCAACATCGCGCGCTCCACAGGATTTGCTAGGCTAGGGTTAGGGTTTGGAGGGAAGATGGGAGAGGGAGCCGCCGCGGGCCGACCGAGAGGAACACGTGTTAGGGTTAGGGGGGAGTCCGAGTGGAGGGGATAGGAAGGCGTTTTATAGCCCAGGGACGAGGACGGATGCGGGAGCGAGGACGGCCGAGATCAAGGGAGAGGTAGGGTTTGGGGATCGGACGGGGGGAATCGTGCCTCCCCAAGACGGCTGTTTAGCCGGACCGGCCTGGGGCGGGCCTTGTGGGCCAAGTGGCGGCCCGTGCACGGCCGAGGGGTGGGGCGGGCCGGGCACGGGCACTATTCTGTACGGGCCAGGCCGTTCTTGGGCCGTGCTTTTAGGGCCGTGCTCGGGCGGCCCATTGGACTCGTGCTTTTGGAAATTTGTAGTCGAGATGGTGTCCGGCTGTAAATGCAATATAAATTATTTCAAACATCCCAAGATGCAGTAGGAGAGAATATAGTGGAGCTGCAGACGAAACAATACCTCAAGGTTCTCTCTCGATCATGTTGAGAAAGAAATGGGTGGTGCACAAATTCTTCAACTATAAGCCGCTCCACTGGATCAATTAGACAGATTAGCACAACATCGTTAATGTTAGCCAATAACTAATGATAATAACAGCAATGGTTACATTTCAGCCTCTTTTTTTTTTTAATACTAGATATGAATCTATGCTACGGCTATTAGCTCAGGCACTAGTGCTACACTCAAATGAAAAAAATGAAAACCACCCACTTCAATGTTCTTATTTCCTAAACATACTTTTGAAGAAAAATGTATGTCTTGAAGAAAGTGGTATTATGAAAACAATTTTATCTAAAACTAGCTAAATCTATGATGCAAAATTTCTTAATGTTAATGAATAGTCTGAGGTGAACATCAAATCTGAGAAATACGTACTAACAGAATCCATGGAGAAGCCATGGAGCTCCGCCACGCGCAGGCGCGGTCCGCGGAAGACGGGGCGAGGCGGGTCCTCGACGGCCTCCGGCGGCGACGAGCGGGTCCACGACGCAACCACAGAGGACCTGGCCACGGCCGGCGGAGACGAGCACAGCAAGGTCGAGCAACTCGGGAGGCGCCGGGGAGCACCACAAGATCTCGCCGACGCTGGGGAAGGCGGGTGGCGGCGCCGTGTGGCTCCGGCAGAAGTGTCTCGGCCCCGCTGCCGGCGAAGGCAGCGCGAACAGGGCAGAGCCCCCTCCTCCTTCGTTTCTGTCCGTGTGGCTTACAAGGGAAGGAAGGCTTAACGTCCAGGTAACGTTGACGACGCCGTCAGATCTGAAGAAGTTTGCATACATGCTTTGAGATTCTAACAGATGACACGTGTCGTTTTGAACAGCAGGGTCTTTCTGGATGAAGGAAGGACCGGGTCTCACGAAATTTGCCTCCTGTGTATAGTGTGTATAGTTTCTAGGTCTAGCATGCGCACTGGTGTGCGTGTGGTGGGGTGAGTGTGTGTTGTGCGTATGTTCAGAATATGTTCGAGAATTTGAGATCTACAATTTGTACTTAAAAAAAAAAAAAAAAAAAAAAAAAAAGACACGAAGATGTGCAAAATAAGGTTCAAATAAAAAAAAATGGTAATATTGTTTTGTCCTCTCCCAAAATGAATTACTTTTTCGGTCCTCCGGCCTGCCCACCCTTTATCACTTCGCTGGTTGTGTCACTGGTCCTCGAACTGCTTCTTGCGCTCGTCCTGGCGCTTCTTGGCATCCTCCTCGTTGTCGTCGTCGTCGTCGAGCTTGAGGCCCTCCTTGGTGGCCGACACGAGCTTCTTGCCGTCGTACTCCTTGAGCTGGCCGACGGCGTACTCGTCGATGGCGTCCACCATGAAGAGCACCTCGTAGCCCTTCTTCTTGAGGCGCTCCAGGAAGGGCGAGTTCTCGACGGCCTTCTTGCTCTCGCCGGTGATGTAGTAGATGTCCTTCTGCCCCTCCTTCATGCGCGTGACGTAGTCCTTGAGGCTGGTCATCTCGTCGCCGCTCTTGGTGGAGTGGTAGCGCAGCAGGTCGGCGAGCTTGTCACGGTTCGCCGAGTCCTCGTGGATGCCCAGCTTGATGTTCTTGGAGAAGGCGTCGTAGAACTTGGCGTAGTCCTCCTTGTTCTCTGCGATCTCGAAGAACATCTCGATGCACTTCTTGACGAGGTTCTTGCGGATGACCTTGGGGATCTTGTTCCACTGCAGCATCTCGGGGGGCATGTTGATGGGGAGGTCGTCCGTGTCGACAACGCCCATGACGAAGCTGAGCCACTCCGGGATGAGCTGCTCGCAGTTGTCCATGATGAAGACGCGGCGGGCGTAGAGCTTGATGTTGCTGAGCTTCTTGCGGGTGTCGAACAGGTCGAAGGGCGCGCGGCCGGGCACGAACAGGATGGCCTTGAACTCCAGCTGCCCCTCCACGGAGTAGTGCTTCACGGCGAGGTGGTCCACGCAGTCGTTGGTCAGCGACTTGTAGAAGGAGGCGTACTCCTCGTGGCTGATCTCCTCGGGCTTGCGCAGCCAGATGGGATTCTGCTTGTTGATCTGCACCCACTCGTGCGTCACCTCCTTCTTCTTGCTGTCCTTCTTGTCGTCGTCGTCGTCCACCTCCTCGACGTCGCCCTCCTTCTTCTCCTTGCCGCCGTCCTCATCCTCGTCGTCGCTGATCTCCTCCTCGGTGGTCTTCTCGGTCCAGAGGTAGATGGGGTAGCTGATGAACTCCCAGTGCTTCTTCACGAGGTCCTTGAGGCGTCGCTCCTCCAGGTACTCGAGCTGGTCGTCCTTGAGGAAGAGCGTGATCTTGGTGCCCCGACCTAGCCGCTCCCCAGTGGTGTCGAGCGTGACGGTGAAGGAGCCACCGGCCTGGGACTCCCACACGTACTGCTCGTCGTCGTTGTGCTTGGTGGTGACGACGACCTTGTCGGCGACGAGGTAGGCGGGGTAGAAGCCGACCCCGAACGGGCCGATCGTGGACACGTCGGTGGCGCCCGCCGCCAGCGCCTGCATGAACTCCTCGGTGCCCGACCGCGCGATGGTGCCCAGGTTGTTGACCAGGCCGGATTTGGTCATGCCCACGCCGGAGTCAATGATGGACATCGTCTTGCTCGCCTTGTCTGGGACCAGACGGATGAAGAGCTCCGGCGGCGCGTCCAGCTTCGACTTGTCCGTCAGGCTCTCGAACTGGATCTTGTCAAGGGCCTGCATTGCATTGACATGGATTAGATTAGATGGCTGTTGGTGTAAAGCAGAGCATCTGTGTTGGCGAAACAGAGCAGGGTGAAAATAAAAACAGAGGATCGATCACTTACATCTGATGCGTTGGAGATGAGCTTGAAGAGCAGCTGGTTGGTCTCGGCCCGGAACGCGAAGGTCTCCGTCTCCACGCCGCCGGCCATGTGCACGTCCGCAGACGCCATTATCGCCCTGCTTGTGGTTGTTCTTGCTTGTTGGAGAATTCGAATCGAATGGTTGTAGTGGCTGTATTGCTGGCGATGGATCAATCACTGCGTTGGATGCTTGCTTTGTTTCCTGACACGCCGACCACTAGATTGGCCGTGGCTTGCTTTATATGAGACGAGAGCAATGGATGGATGGCAGGCGAGTTCGCAGCTGTTCCAGTGGAGAAAATGGCAAATAGACCATTATCAAAAACGGGCTTCGTAATTTTGCCATCCTGCAATTGGGCTCGCGCGACTTTGCCATTATTATGAGCGCGGGTTTGGCCTTAAATATGCCCTGTGGGATCGAGGTAAATTTCGTTCCGTTTTTACCCTTCCCTTACCCTCACGCTGAGAGGCACGAGCGCCGTTCAGCTCAAAAAAAAGCCCGTCTCGCTCATTATCGCCACGAGGCCGTCACCTCCGACCCGGCAGTGGTTTACGGCGCCGCCACGCTGCCGTCGCCAAGCGCCGACCCACCCGGCACCTCCGACCCCGCCGAGCCCAACACGCCACGCCCACCACCTTCGACCGGTGAGCGACACCGCACGAACCCCGCTGGAGGTGCTCGCGAGGTTGCGACTGCGGCCGGGCGGTCGCGGTCGCGGGCGCGGTGCTCGGGAGGTGCCGGCTGGGGCGCGGGCCGGGGGGCGGGGCGGCGCGGGACCCTGCGCCGACGAGCGTGACGGCGAGGGACGAGTCGAGAACGAAGGGCAGCTTCACGGTCTTTCCTTCCGCCCCGCGGCGTGAGTGGGATTAGGGAAGGAAGGGTAAAACGGAATGAAATTTTACCCCGGATCCGCGGGGGCATATTTGTGTCGCGCCACGCTTCATAATGGCAAAGTCGCTAGCCATCCAATAAGGGGGATGACAAAATTGCGGCCCTTTTTTGATAATGGTCTATTTGCCATTTTCTCCAAAGGTGTTGGGGGAAGCAGGCCGTGGCCACCCACGCCTTGATTTTAAGAAAGCGCGGGGAGATCAGCGGGCTCAAGGTGGCAAAAAGCGGCGCAGATCCGCCACCCGCCGAGCGCGGAACGCCGGTCTCCCGTTTCGTCCGCCCGGACCGGAAGGCGGTGACATTCGGCTCGAGACCACGGATGAGGCCTGGTCCCCGTGGCGGCGAAGTGTCCGGTGGACACCCTCCGTGCGATGGCTTAAAGCAAATAACATTCATCTCCCTAGGCCGAATGTGCTGCTTTGCCCTCCCGCTGAACGGTGGTTTAACCGCCTAACGCGGGGAGTTTCGCCCGATGGTCAAAGGTAAGACTTTTCGGTAGCGGGCCGAATGACTTTCCTTTCGGCCGGCTGCGCGCGCTTGTCTTGTAGGTGTTCGTGATCCGGCGAATTGGATCCGGCGGAGGTTGGTAGGATCACGAGGCGAGAAAGGACCATTCTACCCCTGGACATCAGCGAGGAGCTCAAGGAATCCGGGGTAGGTAGAAGGGCATAAGAGGATTTGTAAGAGTCTACGGACTATAAATATGCCCTGTGGGGCTTTGTAAAAATCCAGAGTGAAACCAATAGAAAGAGTGCTTTGGTTTCGTTTCCACCTTCAGGCGCTATTTTTAGTTTCGTTCGGTGTTTCGTCCTACCGGGGGGTGGCTGCTCAGGGGCTACACCAACATTGGCGCCCACCGTGGTTGTCAGAGCAACCCATGGCCCTGGCGCGGGAGATCTAAGGCAGCGGCGGCCGGCCGGATCCCTCCGGCGGATCCTCCGTCGAACCCTCCGGCCGAGGTTACTCGCCCGGCGTGCGGGGGGCCGAATCGGCCAGGATCTTTGCTACCGGTCCTAGGGCCCCGACCGCACGTAGTGGGGGGAGGAGGCTCTACACCTCCAGAGGAGGAGGAGGATTCTGAAGAGGATCAGTTAGGCCGCCAGAAGGAGCCGACAACGAGTAGGAGGAGCGCGTGCGGACTCATACAAGATTTGAGCCTCGGGCGAGGGCCGAGCTCGAGGGAGCCGAGGGCTTAGAAAGATGAGATGATGAAAGGTGAAGCGGCCGGGTGCAAGGAAGATGCGACTTGGGAACAAGCGGAAGCTGGCCAAAATTGAGAAAGATAACCTTCTACGGGAGATCACGCAGTTGGAGAGAAGCACGCATTACCCAAGGGGGGCAAGGACCAGTTTCGGTGGAGGCGGCGACGATGTCGATTCAACCTCACCACTCGCGCCAGAGTTGCAACAAAGCCCATGGCCAGTAGGGTACAAACCCAAACTGTCGTCATTCAATGGAAAATCAGACCCAAGAAAGTTCATCGCTAGCGTTGAAGTTGTAGTACATTCGGCAGGGGGGGACGCCGTTACCCTCGCAAAGTCGCTAATCATGGCGGTAGAAGACATCGCGCACGAATGGTACATCGCCCTTCATCCATTGTCAATAAGAAGTCGGAAGCGGTGAAAGAGCAATTGATCATCATGTTTGAAGGCTTCAGGGCCTTAAAAAAGGGAACCAGACATTTCCTAAAGCTCAAGCAGGAAGGAGAGTCGCTAACACAGTTTCTTGAGAAGATAGTGCAGCTTCGGGCTCAGACGCCGAATGTATCAGATGAAGTAGTCATTGCAGCTGTAGTTGAGGGCATGGCCATCGGCCAATGTGCATCACTCCTAGACAGAGAAGAGCCGAAGACCTTGACTGAGCTATACGACCGAGATCAAGAAATTCGCTTAGTCTGGGGAAGGCCTAAAGAGAAGAAAGGCGGCCAGAAAAGATGAGAAACAACAGTCGCCGCACTCGAAGGCCATGGTTAATCGATTTTCCGTGATAGGAAAAAAAATACCCGCCGGTTAATATTTAAGCAGTATATCACAAAATCATTCTTGTACTAGTGTATGGTTGTTTGAACGGTTGAACCTAATAACTTTTTGCTTTCTTATATCTTACAGCTCATGACGGCTTTTCTACAACTCACGGCTTGCAGCTTTTTCTACAAGTCAGCAGCCTAACCACAGAGACCCTAATATACATTTTTAATTTGGGAAGAAGACTTGTCTGGTCTTAATTGTAAAAGCCTATGGCCAAGTTGATGTCGCTCTGATGGCTCAAGTCAGTGAAGTCCTAGTTTTAAAATCCCATGTTACTTGCTTGTTAGGATAACAATGAGTTGTCTCGATCGGCTCATTGTTATCATAACATGCAAAAAGACGCGTTGGATGCTAGCAAAGCACCCCAGGCTCGCGAACCAAAAGTTGCCATTGACAAGACGCCAGCGCAACGTTTGAATGGTGGCTAAGACTATCTGCGCCGCGTGCTCTATAGCCGAACTGAAGGAGCCGGTAGCGAACGAGAGCTCTGCACCGCTGTACTCGAGTACGCCCTCGACAAGGTGTGGTTCGGTATTCTCAGCGCCTGCCCGTTCCTCCTTCAGTACACCAGCGTGGCATGGGGGCCGCGCACAGTGCGTGCGAACGGAGAGAGAGAAAGAGCAGCCAGAGAGAAGGGCCGGTCCGGGGAGCACCGTCGCGCGCGGGCCAGGGCGCCATCGCCCCGTCTTCCCGCTCGACCGCACCCGCCAAGGAAGCTCCGCGCGCGTCCGCTAGGAAGCTCCACCGTGACTTGTGCTGGAGCTCCACCGCCGGATCTCCATGGACTTGTGCTGGAGCCCCGCCGCCGGATCTCCATGGAGGTCCGTTGGAGACGAGGGCGCAGACTACGCGCCGCCGCGGGTCACGTGCACCACCGGGCACCACGAGGAGGAGTGGGCGGAGAGAGGGACGGAGTGGGGTGGGGAGGAGGAGCGGAGGATGGGACCGGCGCGGAGGCGCGACCGTGTGAGTGAAGGTGGCGAGACCGAGAAAGAGAGAAGCCGACGGGAGGAGGGGAAAGAATATGACAAGCGGGTCCCACAGTGGGATAGAGAATGCACGGCTGCAGCAAAACGGTAAATAAATGTGTGGGACCCACGGTGCAGCCATGTATGGGTATGATTTTGCCGTTCTAGCGGTGCGGACGAGTCTAAAGGGCGCCTGCAACGGGCTAGCGATTTGGCCGGCTTGCTAGCGATTTTATCCGGCGTGGAGGAGAGAAGTAGGAAAAATCACGTTGCTAGCGATTCGCTCATCGCTAGGCTCGCCACGGGTTCCTATAAAACTCCGATCCCTTGCTAATCGGACCCACTTCCATTAAGCGCAGTTCTACTGATTTTTTATATTTTCTCACACCAGCTCGGCTAAGCGAAATAGCCGGCTCGTGGAGACGCCCTAAGGATTGGCAAGCCCAAGGTCTAATGCAAGTGCACTACTAGGGTCTAGGGTGGCTTAGCTTGTTTGTCAACTCGAGCTAGCTCGTTTAGGGGCGCTATGCAGCAACCTCCAAAGCAGCTCCTCCTCCGCCCGCTCCCCTCCCTCTCTGGGAGTCTCCCGCCATCGCCCTTGATCCGGCCGCTGGGGTCGATTTGCATGCGATTCCCGTGGATCAAATGCTCTCTTGGGAGGGTCTTGTCTGCGGGATGGTCTCGCCCGACCCCCGCTCCTCCGCCCGGTGGATCTCGTCTCCTCTCGCCTCCGTCGCTCCCCCACGCCTCGACCCGAGAGATCCGCTCACCACCGATTCGCCATCTCCGCCGCTCCTCTTCATCACCAAGTCCAAGCAGCCTCTACATCTTCATATCGGTGGCCGCCTTAGCACGTATCCATCGAGAGAAGGCCATAAGAACCCGCCTCCACGTGGGGGAATCGACATCGAGATCCATTTACCGCCCGGCGATAAGAAGCCTCCACATCCGTCGGCCGCTCGGTGTGATCTTCCTCGGCATCTCGGTCGCACCCTCTACAACCGATGCAAGGCGCGGTCTCTCCACCCGGTATTTCGCCACGGCAACATCTCGACTCACCGCCCGGCGTGTCCTTCACCCGCCCGAATCTAGGTGGAATCATTGTTGCTTTCGGGTCCAAGGACCTTCTTGTAATCGACCTTCTTTGAAGGATCGTTTTGTAATATGGTCGCTTAATATATATAAAATGTTTTTTAAAAAAGAAAGGGCTCTCATTTTTTATCTATGCGTACCTACCCTCCTAGTCCCCCCTTTTTTTTTATCGTTTTGCGGCCTCGGCTTTCACAGGCCATTTAATCGTGCATTTGAGGATGCCGTTAGGAAAGCTCCAATGAAGATCCTAGAAGATAACCAAACTAACGATCCATGGAGTACACCAAATTAAGGATCCTTAATTTGGTCGATCTTCTAGGATCTTTATTGGAACTTTTCGTAGCGGCATCCTCAATTGCACGATTAAATGGTCGACCTAAGTCGGCGGCTGCAAAATGATAAAAAAGGGGGGAAAAGCTAGGAGGGTAGGTACACATAGATAAAAAATGAGAGTCCTTTGAGTAGGTGTGAGACTAGTGAGTGTCTTCGCGGCGCGCGTTATTGTCGAACCCGGCTAGATTGGGCGGGCCCGACACGTGATCGTCGGCCGTTGGAGCTTGAAGGTGGCGTAGGGGCTGCAGTCTCTCGTTGGCGGCACGAGCCACCTGCGAGGAGGGAGGAGCCGTGGTGGAGGTGGGGCGGCGGCGCCCCGGCGGTGGCGGTAGCGGGGGCGGCGGTGGAGGCGGGGGTAGAGATAGATACGAACCATTTTTATTGCTTGCTTATCCCCAAAGAGATTACATGCCTCCGCTTATATAGCCCGCCTAGTGGGACTTGTAATCTAAGCAATCTCTCTATAAGGTTTCCTTATACGATTGCAATACCTTTTACAAGCAATATTTATTTATTTCCTAATAAGGGCCTTCCTTATAGATTGGAATATTCCCTTTACACACCAAAAATCCTAAGATAATCCTAACTTGAAGATGAAGCGAGTTGGACTCGTACGGGAGGGAGGTAGCAGCGGCCGGGGGGCGCCGCCCTTGCCCGCGCACGCGCGCCCTCGCCCTCGTGGCTGGCGGCGGCCGCGTCGCCAGCCCTTTAGCCCTTCCCCGGGCTGGCCCAACTCGGGTCATGACATTTCCCCCACCGCTCGACGAGGCGGCGCTGGCCCACGTCTTGCCCCAACCCACCAGGTGGTGGCGAAGGCACGCTGATCGGTGAAGTCACAACGCCTGGCCCGGTAGAAGACGAGAGGGCCGCACTTGTCGTTGTCGCCGTTGCGGATCTTTTGGCGTCCTTGTCGGTGATGGATAAGTCGAGGTAGAGGTCGCGAAGTAGATGCTGAACTTGAAGCTCGGCGGGGCCGGACGAAGGGCGCTCGCCCATGCACGGCGCATGATGGAGGCGTCGAGGGTGCCCGACAGCTCGAGCATCTAGCGTATCGGGGAGGAGACGGAAGGCGTAAGTCGTCGGATCGGTCACCTTTGCATGGAGCTGCCTACAGCCAGAGACATGTCAAAGCGCGAGGAGGCAGGGAGGTGAAGTCAAGGAGGCGGCCGTAGAGGAGGTCGGCGGTCGTCGACGACGGGCGGCCCCATCTGGCTTTCCCTATGTCCATGGTGTGCCGATCGTGACATTGTCGATGCGGAAGAAGACATCGCCGTTGTTGTCGAAGAGAGTATGATGGTGGCGCCCTCGACCCACGATGTCGTGGTGCGCCCTGAAGAAGGAGGACGCCGGGCCGGAATGCCCCGATCTTCCCGTGGGCGGTTGTGAAGGTGGAAGCCCACCGCCACGCCATGCGGGTGGTGCGTTCTCCCCAGCGGGAAGTCCTATATAAGCCCGGAGGCGGCGGGAATGTAGTAGCGGTGGAAGTACCTCACAATGCCATAGTGGAGGCTCCACTGGGTCTTTGTCACCCGTAGCTCGATGGCGTTGGCGATGATCCCGAGCTCCTTGTTGGTTGTCGTGGGCAAGTGCAGCTCAGCGATCATGTCGCTCGACATCAGCCCATCGATGTCGCCCATGGCGTGAGCAAAGACGCCTGGCGGCCCGGCATGCGGTCAACGGGGCGCCGCGATGTCGTCGTCGATGTCGCCGGGGTCGTCGTGGTGGCCCCTGGTTGGCACCGGCGCCCGCCGACTTCGGTTGTCTCTTCGTCGTTGTAGCGGCGGGCAAGGTCGATGGCCTCCTCCATCGAACGAGGCTCGAACCACTCGGCGTCGTGCGGCATGTCACGCGACCTCCGACGAAGAGGTCGACACGTTGGCGCGTCCCTCAAGATCCATGCGTAGTGCATAGTTCTCGAAGGCGGTGATGTAGTCGCCCGGCTTGCCACCAGGAAGGCGGTGCGTACGCCCTCGTAGTGTCCAAGGTGACGGGAGGGTCGAAGTGGCGGTGCAGGCACCGTGTGAACTCATCCCACTCGGCGGGGACCTTCTCCCGACAGTCGAGGAACCGACCGCCGCAATACCGGGGGAGGGTGGAAGGCAGCACACCGCACGTAGTAGTCCGGGTCGATGTCCAAGTTGAGCTCGAACAAGAGCTCTAGCTTGCGTATCCGCAGGTCGGGGTTGTTGGTGCCGTCGCACTCCTGGACTTGCAGACGTGTCACGTAGGGAGGGGGGCGTGATGCGCGGTGGCACCACGGGCCTAGGCGCGCGGGTGGCGCCAGGGGCGGGCGCCGCGGGTGACGCCCGTCTCACCGGAGAGTCTGAGCGGTCGCAGTGTCGGAGGGAGAGGAGAGTGCAGCCGGTGCTGCGGTGGTGTCGATGACGGCCGGTGCGTCGCGTGCGGCAAAGACGCCTCCTCTTCCGGTGGAGGATGGCGGGATCGGAGCCGCCGACTTGGGCCGCGGCGGGGGGGGCGGCGGCCGGGCGTCGCCTGGGGGCGCCTTCGTGCCGGCCGGGCGGCCGCCGCTGGGCTCTCCTCCAGCGTGGTCGTCGGGCGTGGGAAATCCTCGAGGCGATGCGCAGACGTATCTCCATGCGCGCCACGACGCGGCGTCTCCATCTCGCCGGCGGGCGATCGATCTTGGCGCAGTTTTCATCGAGGAGCGCCCGGTGGCTGCGGTGAACTCCTTCATCTCGAAGCCATGGGTGGTGGGAATCGTCCCTGGTCTCCGGATACCAGCGGTCGAGAACCCGGCTAGATTGGGCCGGGCCCGACACGTGATCGTCGACCGTTGGAGCCGAAGGTGGCGTAGGGGGCTGCGATCTCTTGTCGGCGGCGGTGAGTGGCGGCACGATTAACTACGAGGAGGGGAGGAGCGTGGCGGAGGTGGGGCGGCCACGCGGCGGCGGCGGCGGCGTCTTGGCGGCGACGGCGGTGGAGGCGGGGTAGAGATAGATACGAACTATTTTTATTGCTTGCTTATCCCCAAATAGATTATATGCCTCGCTTATATAGCCCGGCTAGTGGGACTTGTAATCTAAGCAATCTCTCTATAAGGTTTCCTTATACGATTGGAATACATTTTACTAGCAATATTTATTTATTTCCTAATAAGGGCATTTCTTATAGATTGGAATATTCCCTTTTACACACCAAGAATCCTAAGATAATCCTAACTTGAAGATGAAGCAGAGTCGGACTCATACGGGAGGGAAGAGGCGGCGGCGGCGGGCAGGGTGCCAGCCCCCGCCTCGCCGCGCGCCCCTGGCCCCTCGTGGGCGGCGGCGGCCGCGTCGATCCCTTTTAGCCCGTCCCGGCTGGCCCAATTCTAGGTCATGACAGTTATTCTCTCACCTAAGTTTGTCTAACAGGGGAACTCACCTTAACTGATTGCTTTGTTACCGTTAGGGCGCCCTAAACGAGCTAGCTCGAGTTGACAAACAAGCTAAGCCACCCTAGACCCTAGTAGTGCACTTGCATCAGACCTTGGGCCTGCCAATCCTTAGGGCGTCTCCACCAGCGGAGCCGGCTATTTCGTTAGCTGAGCTAGTGTGAGAGAAAATAAAAAAAAATCAGTAGGACTGCGTTTAATGGAAGTGGGTTTGATTAGCAGTGAAGTGGGTTTGATTAGCAGTGACTGGAGTTTTCTGGAAACCCGTGCGAGCCTAGCGACGAGCAAATCGCTAGCAACGTGATTTTTTGCTACTTCTCTCCTCCACGTCGGATAAAATCACTACCAAGCCGGCCAAATCGGTAGTCCATTGCGGGCGCCCTTAGCCACCATCCAAACGTTGCGCTTGCGTCTTGTCAATGGTCAACTTTTGGTTCGCGAGCCTAGGGTGCTTTGTTAGCATCCAAACGCATCTTTTGCATGTTATGATAACTATGAGCCGATCGAGACAACTCATTGGTATCCTAACAAGCAAGTAACATGGGATTTTAAAACTAGGACTTCATTGACTTGAGGCATCAGAGCGACATCAACTTGGCCATAGGCTTTTACAATTAAGACCTGACAAGTCTTCTTCCCAAATTTAAAATGTATTAGGGTCTCTGTGGTTAGGCTGCTGACTTGTATAAAAAGCTGCAAGCTGTGAGTTGTAGAGAAGCTGTCATGAGCTGTAAGATATAAGAAAGCAAAAAGTTATTAGGTTCAAACAAAATGTACACTAGTACAAGAATGATTTTGCAATATACTGCGGACATTTTTTTTTTCCTGTCGTGAAAAATCGATTAACGGGATGCCCGCCACGGTAAATTGATTAAGCGTGACGGGTGTGAAAAAATAAAAAAAATCAGTAGGACTGTGTGGGGGCCTAATGTTCAGGACGCCCCAAATGTCCGGCCCACCTGAGACAAACCCTCCGAGCCGGCAGGACAGAGCTCACGGGTGCGGCGGCCGACCCCGCGTCCGAGAGAGGTGTCCCGCAACGATCCCAGCGGTAGAGGAGCATATAAGGGAGCTCCATCTCGTATGAACAAGAGCTTGAGCTCTTGGACGCGGTGGGCGTGACCAAGGAATGATCAGCGGCATCCGGTACGGCCGAGCTCCGTCTTTGGCGAGCTCCCGACTCAAGGGACCTCTTCAAGTCGACGACGACGACAGCACTCCTCCAAGACCTCTCTCCACACCGCCCAGACGCCCTACGCGGCGAGCTCTACATCGGCGACCCCTGGAAGCTCGTCCTGCCCGTACCACGGGTACAGAAGTTGGCCAACAACTCCCTGAAAAGTCCAACCACCCCCTGACGGTCGCTGTAGCCATGCGGGGTCGCAGAGGCGGGGAGAGGTCATTTGGCCATGCCGTCGTACCCCGTCTACTCCAACAGCTCTCGAACAGTGGATGTCGGGTACGAAGCGGGTACCGGGTGCCCATACACGGCATGGGCGCCCCCCATACTGAGAAGACGGATTCCAACTCCGATTAGAGACAAGGCGACGCCCGACCACCGTCCAAACCACGATTCCCGCGTACGACGACGACCAATTCCGACGCTCAGGACGCGCGGGGGCTCGAACACAGCTCTCACCTTACATCGCGAGCTCACCCCGAGAGCTCTCCCCACCAGAAAAGCCTCCTCCAACCTCGATCCAGAGGAACCCGATGTTCCCATCCCCCTTGCGACTATAAAAGGAGGAATAGGACTCTGGACAGGGAGGAGCGAACGACGAAGCACCCGCAGAACCAGCTTCACGACGCACCCTCCACTCGATATTGGCACCTCGCCTCAATCACAGAGACTTGGGATCCTCGCTCCCTCTCTCGCCCGCTTGTACCGGGCCCCGGTATGAGCATTTGAGCTCGAATAGTGAGCACACTGGACTAGGGAGCCCGATTTGCCCCCGAACCGTATAAATCCTTTGTGTCATTGTCTCTAGAGCTAGGCCATCGGAGCACGCATTAGCGTGCAGACATTCTTGTGACCGTGGTATTACACCCCACCGGCGGTTGGCGCCCGGTAGGGGCGTGCTAGTGCGGCGATCACCACCCCGATGGCTTTTCCCCTTCGCGCCACTCCCGGCGGCTATGATCCTCGATTCGGCTCCCCCGAGGTTCGCGGCCACCGGTGAGGCTACGGCATGGTCCTCCTCTCCTCGCCCCATCACGATGACGGCGCCCTCGGCGCGCTGTTCCCGCCCCGACGGGCTCGAGGGCCGCACCTCTCGCCCCTCCCACCGACGGACGGCAGTCGCCTCACGCCGGTGGCCTCCCCGTCTCACACACCGCTCCTCGGGTCCCGGCCGTCGCCCCGTTGGCCCGACGACTTGACCACTTCACCGCGGAGGCCGATTGCTGGCCCCGCTCCTAGCGATAAGCGCCCCGCACCCCATCACGGTCCAGGAGCGCCGCGGGAGGCCGCCTCTCCACCATCCGGCAGGTCCCGCGTCGCCCTCCCGGCGCCGCGTGGGCCCCGTGGGACGCCCATGCTCCCCACGGGCGCGGACGCAAGGCGGCCCCGGCCGCACTCGCCACCGACCTTACGGCGCGGCGCGGGTGGGCACCAAGCGAGGCGCGGCACCGCTCACCCCGACCACCGACCCGCGAAGATCCGCCGCCGCCTCCCCGGCAAAGACGGCGCCCACGCTCATGCCGCCTCTTCAACCCGGGCCGCAGGGCGATGGCCGCAGACCTCACGGTCTCCACCCGGGGGTCACCGCCGCCGCCCGGCGCCGGACGGCCGGGAGGAGCGCACGACCCCCTCGACCGGAGGCCGGCGCGCTCACACGGGAGCACGCTCGCCGCTCGCCCGCAAAGACGCAGCGCACCGAGGCGACGCCGTGAGCCCGCCCCGCCATCCCCGGTACGTGCCGGGACCCAACGCGCCGCTCTCGCTCCCTCGCCCGGGAGCGAGCGACCGGCCAGCTCACCCCGAGCCGCCGGGGGGGCCGCCCTGGCGGGCGGGCACCGAGGGACCCCTACCCCCCGCGGAGAAGCCCGGGGTCACAGGGCGCCCGGCCGCCGCCCGGCCTCACCGGCTTCAGCGGCTCCCGGCCGGAGGAGGAGCGCGAGCGCGTTCGCGACTGCGCGCCCAAAGATCGGGCCGAGTCGCCGAGCGCGAGATGAGGGAGGTGTGCAGCCTCCCGCGAGCTCGCCCTGGTCGCCCTCGACCTCGACCCGACCGGGGGCTCCAACCCGAAGGGGCGACCTGGCGACCGACAAGACCGACGCGGCAATAACAGATTACGTCGACCTCACCTAGGGTCTCTAGAGTAGTTGTTTTGTCCCTAGCACTTCACGCCCATCCCCTTTCCAACTCACCTAGACGCTTTGTACCCCTCCAAGCCGTGTCAAGAAAAAAAAATGTCATTCGGCTCCGTCAATCCGCGCAAGCGCTTCGGGCTCGTTTTCTCGTTAACGGTTATCGAGCGGCGGCGACACTCGGCAAGACGAGACCGGCCTACGCTTTCGGGAGGCAACGAAGAGCGGGGGCGTCTGCCAAAGCGCTTCGGGCTCGCTTCCCGTTAACGGTTTCTTTGGCGGCGGCCGACACTCGGCAGCGAGGCGGCCTACGCTTTCGGGGCTACGAAGAGCGGGGATGTGCACCCCTCGGCTGCTTTCAAACCAACTTCTCTCAAAAACATCAAACCCGAGCTCGGCGGATGAGCTCAAAATCCTCAAGCTCATACCCTTCCACCTCGGCCCGACAAAAGTCCCGCGGCTGGCCGACCCGCGAGCTCTCCATTTAGGGAACTCGACGCCACGCCCATCGGCTCCAGCGGTCGAAGAGGAAGTGGCTCGTCGAATATCTTTTCGAAAAGAAAGCTCATATCGAGAGGACGCAAGCATGAGCGAAACACAGAGAGACAAAATAGCGGAACACGAGTTCCCGGTGACCATTGTCACTCAAGTCTCTTACAAATTGCCTCAAACGCAAGGACTTAGTCGGTTAATTGGAAAGGGAAGGCCAAGACACAAGCCCCCTACTCCTCCGCGGGAGATGGGATTCGCTCCAGTGGTTCGGGATCTCTTCCCCCTTGACGGGCCCCTCGGTCGCCCCGCTCCCACCGGCGGGGAGCTCGAAAACTCCGGCTCTTCGGCAGCAAGTTTGAAGAGCTCGGCCGACGGCTCGCCCGTCATGACCTCGGCTGCCGGCCGGGACTTCCGCTTCGGTGTCGGCATCGTCGACGCCCGGCGCCCACCCCGTCTTGAGAAGCTCAACGTCGAACTCCGGATAGTGGGAGAAGACGACGCCGACCGCCTTGTGCACCACTGCGCCGCATCCCCCGCCACCTTGCGCGGGATGCGGACGCCCGCTCAACCAGGTCCGCCGCCTCCTCCACGCCGAGGGTGCGGCAAACCTCCCGATGGCGGCGCGAGGCCCCCGGCACGCCGCGAGCTCTCGGGCTGCTCCGAGGCCTCCTCGGCGGCATGACCACAGAGATCCTCGAGCTCCTTCCGCGCGCCGACAAGCTCAATGGTGCGCTTCCTCGGGTCCCCCTCCTTGCCCCACGGCTCTCGAGCCGTGTGTGCTCGAGGGAGGCCTCGGAGGCGGGCAAGCTCCCATTTCTTGCCCTCCACCTCCCGCTCCGCCGGGACCTTCTCTTTCTCGGGCGCAAAAGGGAGTAAGGAGTTGGGGCGCAAGACGGCTAACACGAAGGTCCACCACGGTTCGGAAGCCCGATGATCGTAGGCCGAGGTCCCGACGATCGGCTTCCGAGCTCTCAGCAAGTAAAAGGGAAGAAGTCGTGAAAGAGCGAGTGCTTGCCCGCAAGCTCGGATGGGCGGTGGCTGAGCTGCCCCTTGAGCTCGTCCTTATCCCCTCCGATGGGACTCCGCTGAGCTCCAAGGCCGAACGCCGAGCTCCTTCTTCTCGGCGCTGGCGGAGGGACTCGGCCTCTCTCCGCATCTCCTCCCGTTGTAGTTTGTGGGCGAGCTCCCGCTCCTCTTCCCCCGCGCCGCCTCACGCATTGCCGCGCAACCTCTTCCCGGGCCTCACGGGTGGCCCGGCTCTCCGCTTCACGAACATACCCAGGACCTCATCCGCCCCGACGCCGAGGAACCAGGTTCGAAGCTGCGTCGTCGATCTCCTCGCGCATATCCGCGCCGTCGGCGTCGGCTTGCTAACCAAACCGCCGCCCTCGCCGGGTTGGGTCGGGCGGTTATACCCTGGCGAGTCTTGCACGCTGGAAAGCTCAAACACATGAACGCCCATGCAAGGTACGAAAAAGAAGACGCTCGGACGTCGCGACACAAATGCGAACCCGGCAAGGCGGGCACGCCGTCGGCCCCTCCGATGCGCTCGTCGGCCGCGGCGTCATCGCGGACGCACATCATCGGGGACCCGCGGACGTGCTCGGGAGGCTCGCCGCCACGGCACCGCACCATCACCCTTGCCCCGTCGATGTCCATAATCGACGCGGCGAAACGGCACCTGCGTTCACCAGCGATGTGGAGGTCGTCGGTGTCCCTCGCAACGTCACCCACCGGGACCTCCTCCTCCGCCCCCGAGCGAGCCGCCCCTGCGGCCGTATCCACGCCCGCCGGCCCCCCCCAGAAACTCGATGACGACCTCCTCTTGGGACGCCATCCCGGCCACACGCAGGCCGTCCCCCCTGAGCTCTGCGGGGATGCCCGACGTCGAAGAACTCGCTACCGTCCGGGCGCTCTCAGCCGCAATGACGAACGGACCTGAAGAGGAGCCTCCCGGACGCCAAGAAGACGTCGGTCGGCCTCCCTCGCCGGAGGACAGCACCGCCATCGAGGCCCCGCCCGTCGCCGCTCGACGCCGCCAAGCTCGGTCCCATGGAGCTTGTCCCCATGAAGCTTCGTCGACGCAGGCGCCATCGAACCCGCCAATGAAGAACTCGTGGATCGCGGGTATCGAGCTCCCCGCCGGCAGGAGCGAAGAGCTAGCCGCCTCGAACCCAAGCTCGCGCCGGCCGAGCTAAGCCCCTCCGTCCCGGGCGCTTCCCAGGATACTCTCCCGCCGCCCGAACGCAGATAGAAGCGTGACGACCTCGGCCGAACATCATCGCCAACAAAAATACTAAGGACGGAGGGCTTACCGGGAGCCACCCTCTTTGATTCTTCTTCTTCAGGGCCTCCGCCCGGAGACGTCCTTCACCGCCGAACAAGGACTCGACTTTCGCCCGAGGGGGTGAGCCGAGGCCGCTGGGCAGCCCCCGCAGGCTTCCAAGACCACCACAACCGTCCCTGGAGCTCGTCGGACCCGATGAGACCTCGCCTTCCCCGCCATGCGGAAAAGACGACGCCGAGGGCTCCCTCGGCGGCTCTCGACGCCGGATCCCCCGACCGACCGATCACCACCCCCGGCCGGACGAGCCCATCTCCCGCTCCGCGCAGGGACGTCTTGCGCGGCAAAGGCGCCCGGCCTCGTCGGCGGGGAGGCCGAGACCGGGGGGCGGACCTCGCCAATCCGACAAGCACGAGCTTGTGGTGAGAGCTCGTGTCAAATACAACGGAGAAGAAGAAAGCTCATGCAAGGAAAGAGGTACTCACCAACACCGACGTCGCCGTGTCGGGGAGGGCCCCGGGAGCCGCCGGCCCCTCGTTCCTGTCCTCATCACCGGCTCGGTGAAAACTCCACCTGGACGTCATCAAGCTCTCGGCGTTCGGGTCCCCATGAACGGTTTCTTTTCCTCCGTCATCTCCCACATGCGGAGAGCTCGACGAACACGGGAGAGGAACCACCGAACGACAGAGCCGGGTCTCGATGATGTGGTTCACCGTCGCCCGGCGTCCCGTAGCGCCTTGATCTTGGCCACGGCGCCGCCACATCCGCCTTCATGCCGGCCGGCGGGCTCGCGCCACGGCCGCTCCCCGCGCCGAACGTGCGCCCGGTGTACCGAGGCAGAGGAAAGGAATCATCGTTCTTCAGATAGAACCACTCCTCCCTCCACCCGGCGTTCGCCAACGGAAAGTCGCCCATCGGAAGGTCTCGTGAACCTTCCCCCACGGAGCTGTAGCGGCACGCAGCGATCGGCGCCGCCCGCCGACCTTCCCGATAGGGGCTGGACCTTGGCGTAGATGTAGTGCTTGAAGAGCTCCCGCTGGGTGGAATCCCCAACCACCCTTCAGGGAGAGCATGACGAGGGTCGAGAAGAGCAGCACCCGTTCGGCGTCAGCCCGAGCTCGACACCCCAATACGAGAGAAGTCGCCGGAGGAAGAAGTCGTCGGCGGGCACCCCAAGCCCACGCCGTGAAAACGCGACGAACGAGACGACGTGGGCGGCTGCTCGGGCACCTCGCATGTCGGGCCGACGGAATGATCCACTCCATCGCCCCGCCCGCGGGAACGGCAGCCTGGCCGACGAGACCGCAGACCTCGATCAAGTCCTCCGACGCCGCCGAGCGCGCCACGAACCCATCTATCGCCCTCGACGAGCCTCGCCGGCGGAGTGGGAAGGATGGAAGCCTGAACCCGCGGAACGACCCCGGTGGCGCTCGGGTTATCTCTCTATCTTTCTCTCTCTCTCTCTCTCTCGACTATGCGTGTGCGGGAAGGGGCGAGCGCGAGGGAAGGCGAATCCGCCCACGGGACCCCCGCTTTACTTATAGAGCTCCCGCGACGAAGACGACGAGGTGAAATCGCCGAGGGACCCACCACACGCCACGATCTTCCCGAACCAACCCCGAGGGATCGCGCGTGCACGACGCCCCGCTGACGAAGCGAACGGTCGCGGCATTAATCGCGATAACTCCCACCAGCGGTAAGATCTACAACGGTAAGATCTGCAACGGTGAAATCTCAACAGCTATATTTTATCTAACGGGTAAAAATCAAGAGCTCAGCGCAACGACCGAACTAGCGAGCTCGTGAAACATAGCTTCGCAACGCGAGCTACGCCCTCGTGGTCCGAAGGCGGCTCACCTCGTGAGCTCCGAAGGCCGCCCCAGACAACCCGAGTGAGGAGCGCCGGGTAATAGCGGCGCCGACGGGCCTCGCCCGAGCCCCGAAAGAGCTCGGGGGCTTACACCTGCGCGCGTTTGGGTCGCTGAGAACTACGACCGACTCTGGGCTGACCTCCCCGACGAGGAAAACGCCACGCCCCTAGTCCGTACACGGGGCTCGAGAACAACAGAGTCGAGTTCTCAGAACCTGAGGTCGATCCACTAGCTGATCGAGCGAACGAAGCCGACGAGCTCGGGCCTCACCTGGGACTATCCGATAGTAGCTCACCGAGCACTCGACTTCGGCCAATGAGGTAAAGTCGAGCCCGAGCTCACCCTCCGCGGGCCACCGTGTGAGGAACGGGTCGACGAGCCCACGAGAAACTCGCCAAGCCTCCACGAGGATCTCGCCTTCCACACGGAGCCTCAGCGTATGCTCGAAGCATCGCCGAGAAAACGCGCGACTCGGGGACGTGGGGTCAGGTCCGCCGGCCGACCGCCCCAAGCGAGCTAGCGCTCGTCCTCCTGATTACTCGTGATTAGCTCATCGACGCCGATTCCGGCCGACGAGGTAAAAATTGAGTCCAAACTCACCCCTGCGACCTTGTGCAAGCGAAAAAAAACGAACACGCAGCGATAAAAGCCTCCACGAGAACTCCCCATTCCCGTGAAGCCTCGGGGGCTACACCGCGGTGCGCAGTGCGCACACCCACGAAGGCAGCCAAGCACCGCCGAGGCCCTCCTTGAGAAAGAAAAGGGAGCGTGGGGGCTACGTCACATGGGCGTATTGGCGAAAACGGGCGCATCGGGCAGGAAATCATCCGCGACCGGAGCACCGCGAGCTCAAGGACACGACCAACCCCCTCCCGCCACAACGTCGAGCACGAGCTCCTCGCCCGGAGAGCCCGCGATCCTACTACTAATCGGCGATCGAGACCTCTCCGCGGCCCAAGAAGTAATACATCTCAAAAAGGCTAACCCCTCTTACGAACGATTTTTGTCATATATAGATATATGTACATAACGTAAGTAGGGGACTACGAAAGCGAAAGAACATAAGGTTCTAGCTACATCAACTTCCACGGCATCGGCCGCCGGAAAACGCTCGGGTTTGGGCTTTTGCCGCGGCACACGAGCCTTGCGGTCGAGGCGCGCCTTGCGGTCGAGGGCGCCTCGCGGTCCTCGATCGGCTTCAGCTTCGACGGCGACGACCTCGCCGGACCGGCCAGAACCACCGCAGCCTCGTCCCGCGATCCCCGGCGAACTACTCTTCCACGAGGAGGGCGTCGACGTTGGACGTTCGCCATGACCTCCTCCGCCGCAGCCCGAAGTCCTCGACATCATCGGCAAAGGTCGCCATGGAGTCCGTCGCGAACCCCGGACCTCCGTCGTCGGCCCCGTTGTCGACGACGCCATAGCGGGCCACCACCGCCCGCGGTGGACGCGACGACGGCCGCCACCGGGAGGCGCTCCCGCAAGTGTTCGCCTCCTCCGGCCGAGCTACGATAAAAGACGCCCGAAAGATCGGCAAGCAAACACCGGCCCAAAGAATGAACCGAGGAAGCGAGCACTCACCTGCCGCAAACCGGTCGGCGTTCTCACATTGGATACGCCGCATCGCGAGCTCCACGCTCGAGGTCATCAACGGCGCCGCCCTCGCGTCCCCTGACCTCGGCACAACCCGGGGAGGAGGCGGAGCTCGGCAACCTTGCCTCCCCGGAGAGGGCGGGGGCGGCGGCGCGCCGGGGCCCGAGGGGAGACATGGCCCCGGCGGGCGCCGGATCAGCCGCGACGCAGCGACGGCGAGAGGATGAATCGCCTCCCGTTGACGGCGGTGATGATCTCCCGGCCTCCGGCGACCGAAGACCCCTCGCCCTCCATCTCTAAACAAAACCGGTCTTGGAGGGGGAAGAAAGAAGCTAGAGGAGGAAGGCAGATGCGGGATCAGCAAATGAACCGAGCCCGCCGGATTTATAGCCGAGGAGCGATGGTTCGCCTTCTACACGAAAGAACGACGTCCGCGAGACTTCCCTTACGATCTCCACCCACGACGCACCACGCGGAATCGCCGCCCGGCAGCAACGGCGCCGCGCAGGCTCATCATAACCGCGACCAGTCGCGCAGGGGTGCCACAGTACCCGCGGTAAACCCCGACGCTGACGGGACGCCCGGCGGCGCGGCGAATTCGAGGAACCGCCACGCGACGCGCATAGGGGCGACGCCGGCGTGGCCCTCGCTCGCCGATCACAAAGTCGGTTTCAGAAAACGCCCGAGGGAGAGCTCGCTCTCCTCGGTCGCTCGGGGCTCTTGTGGGGCCCAATGTTCGGGACGCCCCAAATGTCCGGCCCACTGAGACAAACCCTCCGAGCCGGCGGGACGAGCTCATGGCGCGGCGGCCGACCCCGCTGGCCCGAGAGAGGTGTCCCGCAGCGATCCCAGCGGTAGAGGAGCATATAAGGGAGCTCTATCTCATATGAACAAGAGCTCGAGCTCTTGGACGCGGTGGGCGTGACCAAGGAATGATCAGCGGCATCCGGTACGGCCGAGCTCCGTCTTTGGCGAGCTCCCGACTCAAGGGACCTCTTCAAGTTGACGGCGACGACAAAGACTCCTCCAAGACCTCTCTCCCACACCGCCCCAGACGCCCTACGCGGTGAGCTCTACATCGGCGACCCCTAGAAGCTCATCCTGCCCGTACCACGGGTACAGAAGTTGGCCAACAACTCCCTGAAAAGTCCAACCACCCCCTGACGGTCGCTGTAGCCATGCGGGTCGCAGAGGCGGAGAGGTCATTTGGCCCATGCCGTCGTACTCGTCTACTCCAACAGCTCTCGAACAGTGGACGCCGGGTACTAAGCCGGTACCGGTGCCCATACACGGCATGGGCGCCCCCATACCGGAGAAGACGGATTCCAACTCCGATTAGAGACAAGGCGACGCCCGACCACCGCCCAAACCACGATTCTCGACGACGACCAATTCCGCCTTTCGGGCCAGACGCGGGGGCTCGAACACAGCTCTCACCTTACATCACGAGCTCACCCCGAGAGCTCTCCCCACCGAAAAAAGCCTCCTCCAACCTCGATCCCGGAGGAACCCGATGTTCCCATCCCCCTTGCGACTATAAAAGGAGGGATAGGCCTCTGGACAGGGAGGAGCGAACGACGAAGCACCCGCAGAACCAGCTTCACCATGCACCCTCCACTCGATATTGGCACCTCACCTCAATCACAGAGACTTGGGATCCTCGCTCCCTCTCTCGCCCTGCTTGTACTGAGCCCCGGTATGAGCATTTGAGCTCGGATAGTGAGCACCTTTGGACTAGGGAGCCCGATTTGCCCCGAACCAGTATAAATCCTTTGTGTCATTGTCTCTAGAGCTAGGCCATCTGAGCACGCATTAGCCAGACATTACTCGCGGACCGTGGTATTACACCACGACTGCATCGCGTTTAATGGAAGTGGTTTTGATTGCGCCGATCGTGACATTGTCGATGCGGAAGAAGACATCGCCGTTGTTGTCGAAGAGGATGACGGTGGCGCCCTCGACCCTGATGTCAGGGTGCGCCTGAAGAAGGAGGACGCTGGCTGGGAATGCCTGATCTTCCCGTGGGCGGTTGGGAAGGTGGAAGCCCACTGCCACGCCATGCAGTGGTGCGTTCTCCCTAGCAGGAAGTCCTATAGAAGCTCCGTGGCAGCAGGAATGTAGTAGCGGTGGAAGTACCTCGCAATGCCATAGTGGAGGCTCCACTGCGTGCCGCCGCCCGTAGCTCGATGGCGTTGGCGATGATCCCGAGCTCCTTGTTGGTTGTCGTGGCCAAGTGCAGCTCGGCGATCATGTCATTCGACATCACCTGTCGATGTCGTCCATGGCAGCAAAAAGACGCCGGGCCCCGGCATGCGGTCAACTGGGGCGGCCGCGATCGCCGCTGGCCGATGTCGCGGGGTCGCCGTGGTGGCCGCCCTGGTTGGCACCGGGCGCCTGCTTTCGACGCCGGGTTGTCTCTTCGTCGCCAGCGGCGGGGCAAGGTCGATGGCCTCCTCCATCGAACGAGGCTCGAACCACTCGAGCGTCGTGGCGAAGCATGTCACGCAGCCTCCGAAGAAGAGGGCCGACACGTTGGCGCTGTCCCTCAAGATCCCTGGCGTAGTGCATAGTTCTCGAAGGCGGTGATGTAGTCGTCCGCCTTGCCACCACTGGGAAGGCGGTGCAAATGCGCCCTCGTAGTGTCCAAGGTGACGGGGGGAGGGTTAAGTGGCGGTGCGAGCACCGTGTGAACTCGGCGTCCCACTCGAGCGGGGGACCTTCTCCGGCCAGTCGAGGAACCTGACCGCTATACTGTGAGGTGGAAGGCAGCACACCGCACGAGTAGTCCCGCTCGATGTCCAAGTTGAGCTCGAACAAGAGCTCTAGCTTGCGTGATCCAGAGGTCGGGGTTGTTGGTGTCGCCGTACTCCCGGACTTGCGGGCGTGTCACGTGAGGGAGGGGGCGTGATGCGCGGGTGGCACCACGGGCCTGGGCGCCGCGGTGGCGCCGAGTGGGCGCCGCTGGTGACGCCGTCTCTCGCCGGAGAGTCCCTGAGCGGTCGCGGTGTCGGAGGAGAGAGAGTGCAGCCGGTGCTGCGGTGGTGTCGAAGATGACGCCGATGACGGCCGGTGCATCGCGCGGCGCAAAGATCGCCTCCTCTTCCACCTGGAGGATGGCGGGATCGGAGCCGCCGACGGGGGCCGCGGCGGGGGATGGCGGCGACCGTGCCGTCGCTGGGGGCGGCTCATGGCAGCGGCGGCGGCGGCGCTGCTGGCTGCCCTCAGCGTGGTCGTCGGGCGTGGGGAAGTCCTCGAGGCGATGCAGACGTACTCCATGCGACGCAGACGCGTCTCCATCTCGTCGAAGCGGCGACTGATCTTGGCGCAGTTTTCATCGAGGAGCGCCAGCGCTGCGGTGAACTCCTTCATCTCCGAAGCCATGGGTGGTGGGAATCGCCCCGGTCTCCGGATACCAGCAGTCGAACCCGGCTAGATTGGGCCGAATCGACACGTGATCGCCGACCGTTGGAGCTTGAAGGTGGCGTAGGGGCTGCGATCTCTTGTCGGCGGCGGTGAGTGGCGGCACGATTAACTACGAGGAGGGGAGGAGCTGTGGCAGAGGTGGGCGCCACGGGCGGCGTGCGTCTTGGGCGACGACGGGCGGTGGAGGCGTGGTAGAGATAGATACGAACTATTTTTATTGCTTGCTTATCCCCAAATAGATTATATGCCTCTCGCTTATATAGCCCGGCTAGTGGGACTTGTAATCTAAGCAATCTCTATAAGGTTTCCTTATACGATTGGAATACATTTTACTAGCAATATTTATTTATTTCCTAATAAGGGCATTTCTTATAGATTGGAATATTCCCTTTTACACACCAAGAATCCTAAGATAATCCTAACTTGAAGATGAAGCAGAGTCGGACTCATACGGGAGGGAAGAGGCGGCGGCGGGCGGGGGTGCCAGCCCCCCTGCCCTCGCGCCCTGGCCCCTCGTGGGCGGCGGCGGCCGCGTCAGTCCCTTTTAGCCCGCCCCGGGCTGGCCCAATTCTAGGTCATGACAGTTATTCTCTCACCTAAGTTTGTCTAACAGGGGAACTCACCTTAACTGATTGCTTTGTTACCGTTAGGGGCGCCCTAAACGAGCTAGCTCGAGTTGACAAACAAGCTAAGCCACCCTAGACCCTAGTAGTGCACTTGCATCAGACCTTGGGCCTGCCAATCCTTAGGGCGTCTCCACCAGCGGAGCCGGCTATTTCGTTAGCTGAGCTAGTGTGAGAAAATATAAAAAAAATCAGTAGGACTGCGTTTAATGGAAGTGGGTTTGATTAGCAGTGAAGTGGGTTTGATTAGCAGTGACTGGAGTTTTCTGGAAACCCGTGCGAGCCTAGCGACGAGCAAATCGCTAGCAACGTGATTTTTTTGCTACTTCTCTCCTCCACGTCGGATAAAATCACTACCAAGCCGGCCAAATCGGTAGTCCATTGCGGGCGCCCTTAGCCACCATCCAAACGTTGCGCTTGCGTCTTGTCAATGGTCAACTTTTGGTTCGCGAGCCTAGGGTGCTTTGTTAGCATCCAAACGCATCTTTTGCATGTTATGATAACTATGAGCCGATCGAGACAACTCATTGGTATCCTAACAAGCAAGTAACATGGGATTTTAAAACTAGGACTTCATTGACTTGAGGCATCAGAGCGACATCAACTTGGCCATAGCCTTTTACAATTAAGACCTGACAAGTCTTCTTCCCAAATTAAAAATGTATTAGGGTCTCTGTGGTTAGGCTGCTGACTTGTATAAAAAGCTGCAGGCCGTGAGTTGTAGAAAAGTTGTCATGAGCTGTAAGATATAAGAAAGCAAAAAGTTATTAGGTTCAAAAAAAAACGTACACTAGTACAAGAATGATTTTGCAATATACTGCGGACATTTTTTTTTTTTTTCCTGTCATGAAAAATCGATTAATCGGATGCCCGCTACGGTAAATTGATTAACCGTGGCGGGCACCTTTACAAGCCTGCCACGAAAAATGTGTAGGGCTAACACAGCCCAATGAGGCCCCATAAGTGTCTTCAAATATAAATTCACAAACTTAGGGTTTTCCTCCCGCCGCCCTCACTCCACTCTCCTTCCCCTGCACCCACACTCTCTCTTTGACTGCGCACAGCCCAACTCTCTCTCTCCCTCACCCCCAGTCTCTCCCACTCTGACAGCGTGCGTGCAGAGGATGCTCGACAGTGCGGCTTGCGCTGGAGGAGCAAGGCGCGGGCGGCGCGGGCGGAGCGCTGGTGGCTTCCGCGGGCGTAGCGGGGAGTGGCGCGGCGCGTCTCGCGCGCAGAGGAGCAAAGCACGCCGTGGTGGCTGACCTCCGACGAGTGCAACGGCGCCCGCCCCTCCTCGCCCGGCGGTTGGCGGCGGCGCTGCGTCCTCCCCGGGCGGCGTGCATCTATAGCAGCAGCCTCCTCCCTCCCCGCGACAACGACGCGGGCCCCCCTTTCTGCCTCAACGGTCGCCCTCCACCCCCCCCCGATCCGTGCCACGGGGCGGCTTGATCTGCCCCTTGGCGGCCGGATCCGCGGCGGCCGCCGGATCTACCGGGCGCGGAGGAGCACCCGACGGCGGCGCGGCGATGGCCCTGCTTCCCGGTGGCGGATCTGCCTCCCGGCGGCTGGATCTACCGGGCGTGGAGGAGCACTGGCGGCGGGCGGCGGCGCTGCAGCTGGATGGCTCGGGCGGGCCTATGCATGATTTTTTTTAATTTTTTCTGAAGTTATTAACTGTGACATGCGCATATAAAACGCCTAACCGTGGCGGGCAAAAAACACCCGCCACGATACCATCGGATTAACCGTGACAAGCAGGCGGTGGCGGGCGTACTGGCCCATCACGGAAGAAAAAATTCGCCCGCCACCAAAAAAAAAAAAAAAAAAACTTTACTTACTAGTGGTAAAACTATAGGTTTGGTAAAAAAAAAAAAAATCTATAATGCCCCCGTCAGGCCTTAGAGGTTGTTTAATTATATACAAAATAATCGAAACACGTAGTTTGTTCACCGGTTCTTGTATGATAATTTTTGAAATCAAAAATTATTTTTTTGTAAGTTCCGCATTCGCCATTAACACAGAGTCGATCTGATGATAAATAACCGATCGATGGTGTACTGCACGGATCCTTTGGTCATCCTCTAGGATCTTCATTACGAAGCCACCTCCCGTGTCCAGCAACCAGACCAGGCGGCGTGCAGTAGGGTCTCGCTCAAGCGCAAGCGACATCACCGTCGCATACCTGCCCAAAGCACCAGACGTCCAGACACGCCGGACACACCCATAGCGCGGCCTCCAGATCCGGAATAGAGGATCATGGAAGAAAGTGGAGGTAGGAGGCAACGGTAGTGCCTAAAGGTGGAGGGCACCGACAGATCTGGCCGCCACAACTTGGAGTAGTTTATTTGTAGTTTTTAAAACCAAGAAGAAGACTTTCCTGGCTCTGTATTGCTGTTTTAAAAATTATACGCCATTTGTTGTAGCTAGTGTGCCCTTAGCCGGTGGGGACCGTGGCCGTGTGTGAGTGAGGGGCATTGCCTTGCATGTCGCATCTATATATATCCCCTCACCTTTCAAGGCTCTTCATCGCATTGCCATCTCTCCTCAATCACACACACAATCCACATCTCCACCAAAGTCCGGAAAAAAAAAAAAACATCTTCCACCAGACCACCACTCTCTCAGGAATTTCCTCTCTCACGCCGTCACGAGCACCGCACACCCAAAAAGGGAGAAGAAAACCTCAGCTTCATCTCCAGCATCCGTCCATCTCTCACGATATCACACACATCCAACAGAAAAGAAAAGCTTACGACTCTGGCAGGCTGCAGGAGCCGCCACTTGTGTGTACACACCTCTCAAGGTAATCCTCCTCTGGCAGCGACGATATATTATCAAGATTAAGTGCATGGAAATGGAAATTCAGTTATCCTTTTGTTTGAATCTGCGTTGTTGGATAAAACTTATTTAAAAAGAGTCGAACATGTCTCTATTGAACTTCCCTTTGCTTCATTTAAATTTATTTTGTTTGCTTTTCTAAATCAAAACATGCTATATTTGTTGCATTAACTAGACAGGCCATATGAATTAAAAAAATATATCCACGCCATATATACTATCCCGCATGATTAGGATTTGAAAACTATCGATGAAAAGATAGATATACTATCCCCTATCTTTGCCTACACGTTATATGTCTCATACTTTAATATTGTTCTTTGAAAACTATCGATGAAAAGATAGATGATACTCGACATCGACTAAACCAAATAAATGTCTGAATGCAAATTGGAATCTAAACTATCTATTTTGTATTCGTATTTCAGAACACATTGGAAACCATACTCATATCTAGCAAAAATGGCGCCACTTTGAGTTATGATAACCAAACTTACGATCGAGATTATTATAACTCCCTTCTAACTCATTCACAAGTTGCACTATCTAATGAGTAATTAGCTGGCGCTTGATCGAATTGTTGTTCATCATCCTGCAGCAGCCATAGCTTAAGCATAGTCTCAATGGACTTTGCCATCAGTGCGGCGAAATGGGTGTTGAGCAAGGCGCTGGCCCCCGTCATGGACGGCATGTTAGAGGCATGGGCAGCTAGCAAGAACCTCGGCCTCAACATGGACGAGCTCAAGATGGAGCTGCTGTACGCACAAGGCATGCTCGACCATGCGCAGGGCAGGGAGATCCATAGCCCTGCACTCAAGGAGCTCCTGCACAAGCTACAGCAGCTGGCATATGACTCCGGCGACATGCTGGACGAACTGGACTACTTCCGCATCCAGGATGAGCTAGAAGGCACCTTCGAGGCTGCCGACATGGATGCCCGAGGTGTCATCCAAGACACCATCCTCCATGCTACAGCTGTTGCTGCTGAACAGGTTCGTAGACTCCACGGACGGGACTCCAGCCCAGATGCGATCCCTGATGACTCACCTGATCAGCAACAAGAACAAGGAGAAGCGAGGCAAAGGCAGAGGGCAGCGACGGAGCCAGCACCAGGGCAGGTTGGGCTCTAGCCCCCTACCGATCAAAATTACGCAGAACCCTACCTAAGCCCCACCTAAATTTTTATTCATAATTACATAGATTAGGAGGGCTAAGATGTATTTGAGATTGATCAGCCCGTCCTAATTTTTTTTCCTCGCTTCGTCAATGGCAGAGGGCTCAGCTTGAAGAGAAGCCAGCTGCTGGAGGCGTGCGTAGGCTCGCATACAATGCTCTCCATACCATCGGTAAACACTTTCTATGCCACACTTGCTCCCCTTCTGTCCAAGCTGATGGTGACTCTGGCACCATGCAAACCACCCTTCCAGTGCCACGACAAGAGAGCATAGTAGATGCCCCTACCCCTCCTATCCAAGCTGGTGCTGACTCTTGTAGCACATTGGATACCATCACATCAGTTGTGCCACAACGAGACCGAGAGGACGTACTAGAACATTGTTCACCCAGTAAACTGGATTTTCTAAGGGTGAAAATGTCGAGTAGAATGAAAGCTATAGTTGAGGAGCTGAAGTCGTTGTGTGCTAAGGTCTCCATCATTCTTAATCTGGAACTGTTGCATTCCAGCCGTAGCATAGCCCAGGTCATTGCTGCAGAACTACGTGCTGCTCACTTGAAGGAACAGGGTTATGCACCCATTGTTCCAAAAATTGATGCTATGACCCGACCCAAAACCACCTCAGATATTTCAGAACCTGCTTTTTGGGGCAGGGAGGGTGAGACAGAAAAAATTATGAACATCATCAAACAAGACCACTCCTCGCGCCAGGACTTGATTGTTCTCCCAATTGTTGGTCTAGGGGTATGGGGAAAACAACGCTCACACAACATATTTATAAAGAAGCTAAAACACACTTTGATGTGAGGATATGGGCATGTGTATCAACTGATTTTAGTGTGCCTAGACTGTTGAAAGATATTTTGGAATCCGAGTCTTTAGATGACCTCAGAGAGGGGTTAAGGGGAACACCAGAGAAACAGATTGAACAAATATTGACAGCTAAAAGATTTTTGCTTGTCCTCGATGATATGTGGGATATTGTTAATAATGATGGATGGGGCAGGCTATTGGCACCATTTAGAAAAGGGCAAGCAAAGGGTAACATGGTATTGGTCACAACTCGGTCTCCATCGGTAGCACAAATTGTTAAAGTAAAAAAAACTGATAGCACAATAGAGTTGGAAGGTTTGGATCAAGTGGCATTTCGTGAGCTTTTCTGGTCTTGTGTATTTGGTGATGATAATAAGTCAAAACAAGATCACAAAGAATTAGATGGCATTGGAGAAGAGATCATGAAAAAACTTAAAGGGTCCCCTCTTGCAGCAAAAAACTGTAGGTAGACTACTAAGAAACCACCTGGATCAAAATCACTGGAAAAGAGTCCTAGATAGTAAAGAATGGGAACTAGAAACTGGTGATGGTGACATTATGCCTGCATTAAGGCTTAGCTATGATTTTCTTCCTTTTCATCTGCAACGCTGTTTTTTTCCTACTGTGCCTTGTTTCCAGAAGACTACATGTTCACTAGCCAACAGCTCATTCACTGGTGGATAGGTCTAGATATTCTACAGCCTGGTCCTCAAAATAAAAGCATAGAAGAAATCGGGCAGGTCTATTTGGATGATTTGGTTAACCATGGATTTATTATCAAAAACTATACTGAAAACTGGGTATCTGATGGATTTGGTGTCGTAAAAGATACTCGGTATAGTATCCATGACCTCCTACATGATTTAGGACTCAAGGTTGCATCACGCGAATGTCTTAGCTTAAATTCCTCTAATGTGGTCCCAGCAGAAATCTCGCCATCTGTACGTCACTTATCTATCATCATAGAAGCAGTAGATGATGGAAACATTGCTGATTTTATAAGTGGTCTAAGAGAACTACTATTAGGGAGAACATTGAAGATTGTTAACTTACAAACTTTGATGGTTTTTGGGGAACTGGATGAAAAATTCACTGTTTTTTTGGGAAATTTGATAAAAAGAGCAAGTGGCCTTCGTGTTGTTAACTTGGAAAAGATGCAGTGTCGCATGGAGTTTCCAACACTGTGCCATCTACGCTATCTAAGGCTTGGATGCAAATATGATCGTGAAATTCATCTACCAAGCATGCTTTCTAGGTTTTATCATTTGAGGATTCTGGATCTGAGAGAATGGAAAGGGAATGAGTCTCATTTACCTAGAGACATTAACAACCTAACAAAACTAAGCCATTTTGATGTCCGCCCCTGTGATTTTCACCCTCACATTTGTAATGTGGGAAAGCTACACTTATTGCAAGAATTAAAGAAATTTGAAGTCAAAAAAGAAAGCACAGGGTTTGAACTAAAGCAGCTAGGAAAACTAAATAAGCTAAGAGAGCTTGGAATTTATAGCCTTGATAAAGTAAACAGAAAAGAAGAAGCAGCTGAAGCAAAACTGATAGAAAAACAGTGGTTGCAAACGTTAGAACTGGTCTGGAGTCAAATGAAAGTGACAGACAATGAACAAGTTATTGAAGGGCTTCAACCTCCAAGAAATCTTCAAAGATTGCACATTCGTAACCATGGAAGTCACTCTTGTCCAACATGGTTGGGTAGTAAGCAGCACTCTCTCAAAGCTCTACAGATTCTTTATCTAAACAATGTCGACTGGGAACTGCTTCCATCACTGGGGCACATGGAGATGCTTCATGATGTAACACTGGAGAATATGGCCAAACTAAAGGAAGTTGGTGCAGTGCATTTTGGCAGGACAATAAAAAGGCTAGAGTTAACTGGCTTGACTGGACTGGAAAACTGGGTGCCAGGGGACCATGGCCATTTGTTGTCTTCACTGGAAAAGTTGAGAATTGTTGAATGCTCTCGTCTCGTGTCGGGACACCCTCTCGTGAGTCTGTTCATTCAGCATTCCTCAACCTTGAGATATTTGGAGACAGATGACGTCACTGGAGTCCTTGCTGAGCCCATCTGCAGCATCTTCTCATCCTCCCTCACCACCCTAATCCTTTTGGGATTTCAAGAAGGAGAGGTCTTCACAAAGCAGCAAGAGGATGCACTTGTGCTCCTCACCTCTCTCCAAGACCTCCAATTCTATTATTTTCGCAGGCTGCGGTGCCTCCCTGCTTGTCTGCATAGACTCGGCAACCTCAAGACTTTGGAGATAGCCTACTGTGAATCCCCTCATGTCGCTACCTGAGGACGGTCTGCCTAGTTCACTCCAGGAGTTAAATGTCGCACTCGCTAATAATGATGTGCTACGCAGGGCATGCAAAAATTACACCAAGGACAATCTCAGGATCAAGCTTATAATCAAATAGAGTTTTGGTGCAGGGAAAAATCCTGTTTCTTTTCGTTTGGTTCCGGTGCGCTGCAAACAGGTATGGTGGAATCCATTTACAGCTCTGTACAAATCGATTGCACCAGCTTTTTGCGGGATCAAATCTTGTGCTCACTGACAGCGTTTTCTGATTACGTTTGCAGTTCCATGCATGCTGCAACTAGGTACTTGCCTGCAAACCGCATCATGGCTGTGGCCGGTGGTGTCCTCTTCTGGAAGAAAAGTTTGGTAAGTACCACAAGTTTTTATTTTTATTATTTTTGCAGTCAAATTCCTCAATTTTATGCATATTTAAATGAGAGTTTGCTCTGGTGGTCCTCTTTAAAAATTGGTACGGATCTTAAAGCACCCTTGTAATTAGGTATAATTTATTTCCTCATGGACCTGGATTAGTGCCGGCCATATCCGTGCCCAAAGAAAGCCCCGTCCAGCCGTCCTTGTCCACTAACCCAGATTCTGTTCTCTCTATCAGCATGATGAATCAAGCTAAGTCTTAGGAAGCCGATCAGATTGGCCTCAGATCATTGGCTGATGGCCTCGTTGCTTGGTGGCGTCGTCTGTCCTCTTCATCGAGTGCAAGGGCTGGGCTCCTTTGGGCACAGATAGGATCGGCCCAAATCCATAGCGAAATTCATTATAGTAGTTAATTACAGTGCTTTAAGATAGGTGCATAATTTTTTAAATGGACCACTAGAGAAAAACTTAGATGATTTCTTTTTTCCTACTTGTGGCTTCTGTCTTTCCATTTAGATTCATTTGTGGATATATGCTCTGAATCACCATTAAAGTGCTTTGCTCTTTGGTTGGAATTTGATGTGCGGCATGACTATATATATGAATTGATTTCTTGACCGTGCAAGCTTATGAAATCGAGGCAGAAAATAAACAACAGCTTTTGAAACATGATTGATAAAGTTTTTGTTATACAAGAACATGCTTGCTGCAACAATGCTCATTATATAGTATGATTTTCTTTCTGATTCAGAATAGAAACACAGCTTTAGGAATTGGTGAACTTATCTAGCAGTTCAGTTCAGAGAATTAGTAAATACAGTTTTTTTTTCTTTTTCCATTATGAGTTCTGATAAGTGATAACTATATGTAACTGTCATTTCTTTTTTGTTTGCTGCTTTTTACTCAAGGGAATATTGATCATTTACCATGGCCTCTTCTGCAGAAAGATCTTTGTTTATTTACTGCTCTAGTGGCTTTGAAGTCATAACTCGCGCCTACATTTCGCAATGAGGCATCAGTGTTTGGCTACTTTCCAAGCTCAGGCTTAGGGGAGCAATAGAGCTTGGCATAACTGTGCAATCAGCAGACACAAAATAAATCAACCAAAGAAAAATGGCAAGTGAGAAGAGATTCATCAGTCTGGCAGTTGCCGTCAAATGAGAGTGATATATAAGTTATGCACAGGTTTTGACATGCAAAATATCTTGAATATTGGTTCAGATTAAAAAAGGTTTGAAAGAATTATCTCCTTTCAAAGTTGCACTTTCAGTCATAAAGACTAAAGACAATGGAGTGGTTTCATGAAATTTCCTCAGTTGACAGTTTCCGGATACTGCAATGGCTCAAGGAATTTTCTCAACTTGGCAGGTTCAGGACAGTGTGACTTGGTGATGACTGATGACAGTGCTGACAGTGTTCATTGGGTCTGAAACAGAGGGATTTTATGGTATTGGTACTTAATGCTTCAGTGGAAGTCTTTTATGGTATTGGCATTTTCATTGGCCATGGATAGAATTCTATATGATGGTCATGCTAGTATGCTTTCCAAGTGTGATGACACACATAACAAAAAAAAAAAAAAAAAAACTCCATTGTACATTTGTGTGGATGTACCTACTGTTACCAATAATGCAAGATATGGAAAAGGACCGTGTTGGTCCTGTGGTTTTACTCCTCATGTTGAGGAGGTTTTTCCACATAAAATCATTGTCATTGCACACTTTGAATTGTCGTGGCTTTTCTACTTGCTGAATCCTCCATGCAGTATTGCGTAACAAGGAGTAATAAACTAGTGGAGGGCACGCGCACCTGCGCGCGCTGTGATCAAAACGTGGGATGCACACTGTATGAGTAGGCCAAAAAGCAGGCAATTAAATGGCCATAAATATAAACACATAATTTGTGAACAATACTATGTAGCTAAACTGTAGAAAATATTTTAGTTACAACACATATAAGGCATGGATAGGTTAAAGATGAAGCGAACGCATAGGCCAGCAGCAAACTTGATTGTCATAGTCTTATATTATAGGATTTGACAGGTGCATACTTTATCTTACATAGGTAGCAAGGTACTTAATATGTTACACAGGAGATCTGGTACTCCACCAAAATAACAGAAGCTAAAGCATGGCACGCCACATGATTTGTTGGAGCATCCACCACTGAACAAACAAACCATGATGGGACATCAACACTTTTTGTACATGACGTTAGGTCTGTTTATGATACTGTAATAAGTCTAAATTCTTCAGCACTGGTCACCATTAGCATACATGTAGTGTAGGATAAGCATGGATAATACAGTGGTTGGCTTCTCCATGGTAAGGAGATGAGGCTGACAAAGGCGATCTGCGTAGGTATATTGAAAAAAGAAGGATTAGTGTTTAAATTGGAAGCAAGCAGATATATAATGTCTTCTTGAATTTGACGGGTTTTAAAATACGGTGTCCTATATAGAATATGCATGTACAATGCCCTGTCGGGATCATACCTATTTTTCCTTTGTGAACAGCACCATGCATATGCATGTACAATGCCCTGTCGGGATCATACCTATTTTTCCTTTGTGAACAGCACCATGCCTTGGAATTTTCCTTTTTGTCTCAAGGATTGAGGCATCATCGTTGGAGCTGCATGTTGTCCAGCAAAAAGATTACAGCCTAGATGTTGAATTGCGCATGGTGTAGGGGAAATAAAAAGCAAAGGAGTGGGTACTGGTCAGTTAACCAAAAAACGCATGCAAGAATCACAAGGAGCAGCACACCCAGTGACCTGTACAGTGGGACAATTGTGACCTGAGAAACAATCCAAGAAAACAGAAGTGCAATTTCTAATCTCTATATTAGCAAGCAAATTGATGTACAGAGGATGGAACCTTGTCATGAAAATATAATAACTATAAAAGGGCTATGGCATTGGCATATACAGATGAAGATTAAGCCATCTTTTCCTGTAGTTTATATTGTTTCAGTTTAACTATGATTTTCAGTGTAATGTTGATCCAAGCTATCTAACAGAATTAGAAGGGGGAGAGAGGTTAGGGATAAAGCTGACCTTAAAGAGTAGAATCATTATTGTTATATGTACCAACAACAGTGGTTGCCTATTGATGAAGAGTACAAATGTAAATTCCAATAAGATATAGGTAAGAAATCAACGTGAAAGGAGAGAGCAGGTTTCAATTTTTCTGTTAATATGGCCTGGCATCATGGTGAACTATCATGGTGAACTATATATATAATATGGCCTGGCATCATGGTGAACTATATATTTAATTTATTGAACAAACTTAAGGAAATTCTAGGCTATTGATAAGTGTCTAAGGCATAGAGAAGGCTACATAGACATATATAGTAAATGTGTTAAGGGAAATAAACGATCTGGAGATGACAGAAGGAAAAAAAATTAAAAACACAACAAAGAAGCATCGTGCCACATAACATTGAGGAAAATCTTGATACAATGTTTTTTTTAATCTTAGCAGTTAACTTGATAAGCAGAAAGTTTAAGTGAACATTTAAATCTTTAACAACAGGCAAAGCATTATAGAGAAGGCAGGTACCAGAAATCAAAACCAATATCACGAGGGCTGCAAAATTGATCGGGAAAGAATATTACAGGGATCTTTATTCACCATCAGTAGAAACTATAGGACTGAAATCTTCAGCAGCCAACACCATGTCAGGAGCCTGTTTGGTAGCATGAAACATTAAAGATTTGTTTTAAATAAACACACTCCAAACTATAGCTGACTTTGTTAAGAATTGTCCATTGGTTATATTTATAAAACAAGAAACATAAGAAGTGTTGCATAATTTCCCTGCTCAAAAACATGTAAGGGGTAATTTGAAACCGACATAAGCTTTGGCTGTGCAGGTTTGAAAGACCAGGATGTAAATAGGAAACAAATATAGACAAAATCTTTGTGCTTATGGAAGGTATATAAGATAACCACAAAGACGTATTTATAAATAAACAATAATAATAGATAGAATCTAGAATACTATGTTCAATTATTTTTCAGCCATCAGTAGTTTGTCACCTCAGTTTGAACCATCGATAGTTTCTCAGCTCAGAGCTATTTTCTGATTTTCAAACAGTACATCGGGAGCAAAGGTAACAACATCAGTAACCTAAATCCTATAGTTGCAGTGCAAAGTAACTGCACCTGATATAGTTAAACAGGACCCTGCACACTAATCTGAAATGCTCAAAATCTACTATAGACAGACGTCCAAAAAATCCGCAACTAAGCAGGTAGCAGAAAAATAGATAAGGTAGTAAGAGATGCAGAAAACAAAAGCAAGTAACTGGCTAAATTTCGGTAGATAGGATTGGTGTGCAAAAATCATCATAAGCCAACCAGCGTGTTTTTTTTTTTTTTTTTTATACCAGAAGTTCGAAATATTTTTCATATGTAAAATATAAGCTTGACCTGTTTAGAGGCACCCCTGGTCGCCCCTTGCAAACATGTTGGCTAAGGCATCACAATTATAAAAAAGATCTTCAATATTATGTACATCAATTGAGAGTATATAGGTATCCAAATTGCAACCATATAACAATGTTGAGAGAACTGAGTCTGTATCAAAGTTAGCTGCCAGGAATCCTTTAAAATAATAAGAAATGCACGATACCTATCTTGATGCATGAGTAGGCCGGCGCGGCTGTGGCCAACGTCCTGTTCCGGGCATCAAAGTCGACTCAGGAGCAACAAAATTATTCAATAGCAAGTTTCAGTTGCTCAATAAAAATGATCATTGTTCTCAATTTGTTATTAAGTTACAATAATGGGTCAATCTTTTTTACACATGATAGTTTTGAGCTGACAAGATTTTTCTGCAAGGGTGGATGCTTCCCATTGTCTTAGTATATACGAATATTAGGAGGCTCTAATCACACACAAATAGAGGTTTGGAAGCTATACAACAACAACAACATAGCCTTTAGTCCCAAGCTAGTTGGGGCAGGCTAGAGATGAAACCCATATGAAACAAGTATAAAAGAACGTAAAAGACACAAGACAAAAAGATAAAGATAGGGTAGATAGAAAAGGAAACAAAGTCATGGTTCAGGCACGCTGATAGCTAGCCTCCATGCGCCCCCTGTCCAAAGCTAAATCCTTGGAGATATTCCACTCTTTAAGGTCTCTCTTAACCGCCTCGCCCCAAGTCGGGTCTAGGTCGACCTCTACCTCTCTTTACATTATCTACCCGCTCTAGAACTCCACTACGCACCGGCGCCTCGGGAGGCCTCCGTTAAACATGTCCAAACCATCTCAACCGATGTTGAATCAATTTCTCCTCAATAGGAGCCACCCCGACCCTATCCCGAATATCTTCATTCCGAACTCTATCCCTTCTAGTATGCCCGCAAAACCAACGCAACATACGCATCTCGGGCCACGCTTAGCTCGCTGGACATGTCGCCTTTTATAGGCCAACATTCAGCACCATATAGCATCGCCGAGGCGAATCGCTGTCCTATAGAACTTCCCTTTTAGCTTTTGTGGCACCCCTCTTGTCACATAGGATGCCGTAAGCTTGACGCCACTTTAACCAACCTGTTGCGATTCTATGTCTAACATCTTCATCAATGTCGCCATCCTTCTATAGCATAGATCCTAAATACCCGAAAAGTATCCTTCTTGGCCACCACTTGTCCATCCAAAGGTGACGCCCCCATCCTCGTGCCTAGTCGGGCTAAAGTCGCACATCATATACTTTCGGTCTTGATCCTACTCGGCCCGAACCCTTTTCGACTCTAGCGTATGCCTCCACGGCTCCAACTTCCTATTTACCCCCTGCTCTACTCTCGTCCACTAGCACCACATCATCGCAAAGAGCATACACCAAGGGATATCACCCTCGTATATCCCTTGTGACCTCATCCATCACCGAGCAAATAGATAAGGGCTCGCTCGTCGACCCTTGATGTAGTCCTATGTTAATTGGAAAGTCACCGGTATCGCCATCACATGTTCGAACACATGTCGCCGCATCCTTGTACATATCCTTGATGAGGGTAATGTACTTAGTTGGGACTTTGTGTTTTTCTAAGGCCTACCACATGACGTTTTCGGTACTTTGTCATACGCCTTCTCGAGGTCAATAAAGACCATGTGCAAGTCCTTCTTCTGCTCTAAATCTCTCCATCAACTGTCGTACTAAGAAAATCGCCTCCATGGTCGACCTCCCGGGCATGAATAAGGCTGGTCCAAAAACTTGAAACTCGCTCGTTAATGGCTCGACTCGTGCTCAACTTGTTTCATAACAAGCCAACTCGATATAAAACAAGCCGACTCGATTTTTAACGAAGCTAGCTCGAGCCAGCTTCGTGAGCTCGAACGAGCCGTAGAATTCACATGCCAAAACACTAAAAAATCGCTTCGACCCATACATTGCTCGTGAAGTCAGTTGCCTCGGCCCAGCCCAAACTTGATCAGTCTACCTTTCAAGTGTCAAGTTGTAGCTTATTTATTTTGCTTGTTCCGTGAATTATTGGATGATGTTGTCTAAACTGTATGAGTACGAGACTATCGTCATAGCATGGTGGCCTGGTGGGCTGTTTTTAAATTTTGACGAATTTTGGATCATTCGATGCATGGATGGATTAAATTAATATGTACTTGATGTTTGTTGGCTTGTTGTTCACGTATATTTACCTGTAATGTGTTTTTGAGGTTTGGCTCGCGGGCCAAAACGAGCTGCTCGAGCTCTTAACAAGCCGAGCCGAAGCCGCTCTTCTAGCTCGCTTGTTTAACGAGCCGAGCCGAGCCAACATCTAAACGAGCCGAGCTCTTAACGAGCCGAGCTGGCTCGTTAGCCACCCCCCGAGGCATGAACCCAAATTGGTTTTGGGTCACACTTGTCGGCGTTCGAGGCGATGCTCGATAACCCTCTCCCAAAGCTTCATCGTATGGCTCATCGCCTTAAAACCCCGGTAGTTAGTACAACTTTGAACATCTCCCTTATTCTTGAAGATTGGTACTAATATACTTCGCCTCCATTCTTCAGGCATCTTGTTCGACCGAAAAATGAGGTTAAAAAGCTTTGTCAGCCATACTACCGCTCTCGCTCCAAGACATCTCCACACCTTAATGGGGATGCCATCAGGGCCCATCTCTTTACCTCCCTTCATCCTCTTCAAAGCCTCCCTAGTCTCTGCCTCCTGAATCCTCCTCACAAAGCGTCTACAAGTATCGTCAAATGAGTCGTCCAAGTCAAAGGTAGGACTATCATTCTCCCCATTGAATAGCTTATCGAAGTACTCTCGCCATCTATCCTTGATCTCCTTGTCCTTCGCCAGCTAGAAATCGATCTGTCCCATCCTTGATGCATTTGATTTGGTTTATGTCCCTGTCTTCCTCTCACGTATCCTAGTGATCTTATAAATGTCCTTCTTCCCTTCCTTCGTGTCTAGCCGTTGGTAAAGGTCATCAAAAGCCTGACCCTTTGCTACACTCACGGCCGCTTTGCAGCCCCTCTTCGCTATCCTATAGCCCTCAATGTTGGCTGCACTCTTGTCGAGATGGAGGCGCTTTGAAGCACTCCTTCTTCTCCTTAATAGCCCTTTGTATCTCGCCGTTCCACCACCAGTGTGTCCTTCGCTTCCTTCTTGCCTCCCCTACTCACACCCAACACTTCTCGCAGCCACCTTCCGTACACATGTTGCCATCTTCAGTCACATATCATCTGCATCTTCTCCTTCTTCCCAAGGCCCCTCGTCTAGCATCCTCTCCTTCCCGAAAAAAAAGTGATCCTAGATAAAAAGGAGTACAAAGAAAAGACGGGGCACCTTGTGCAAGAAGGTGAGAAAGGCCGATTTCCCATGGTCATTCCGGTGGTGATGTCGCCTCCCGCATAGTAAGGCCGGTCTCAATGGAGAGTTTCACCTCCCGCTTTCTAAGATATGAAACTTTGGCATGAAATAGACGTCTCCCTCAATGCAGTTTCATTGCACAGTTTCATAGGCTCAAGGGTCCCGCAACTTCTCTCTCATTGCTTGGTTTAATTGCATAGTTGAATGGTGAAACTCTATTTGTGTCTCAATGGGGTTTCACACAGTTTCAATGCATGTGAAATCAGGCCCAAAGGTTTCACCATGGTGAAACTCTTTCCCTTCTCTCCTAGGGGTTTCATGCAAAAAGTGAAATTTTGCTTTGATGTGGCGCTGCATTTAATGTGCATAAAACACTCATGAAACTCCCATTGAGACTGGCCTAACACAACGAAATGAGATGAGAGCAACTAACCAAAGAGGAATACACACCATAAATCAAATCGTCGAGTGCGATGCTTGTATCTCCAAGGTTTACCACTTTTTTTTGAGCAATAACTAAATAGCACAAATACATTTCCCTAGGATTTCTAACTGAATACGACCACATGTAAGAAAAGGTGTGGTGTGTACTGTTAATACTTGGAAAACAGGTTAGCGATATTGCCATATAGCAGCTGTCAAACAAACATTAGTAACTAATTTAAGTAGTTTAATTTATGGGCACCGGCAACATAGATGGATCTTAACATATGGCCAATGACAACACAATGAAGCACCATGTACATGTTATCCAAGGAAAGAGGTCTAAAGCATAAGCACTTCTAAAAATCAGAATAATACCATAGTTAGCCAATACCATCAACACCGCAGACCGCTTGATCAGATCTGCAAAGGCGTCCCATCCTGCAAACATAGTAAATTATTGCATAGCAACAGATTGCTCAGCTCACATAATAGCAAGGTATGAAAACGAAAAGGTCACTTGAAAACTATATTTGTAAGATTGGTCTATATATAGCAGTTGCCATCCCTGCAATTTTGGTTGACTATCTTGCAATTAAGCATTTGCATAGGATTGCTGAAGACAAACGCTTTGCAGAATCGATGAGACATGATGAAGGAACGTATCTTGTCCTCCACGGAGGCGCCGGTGAGGTGGCCCACGCGGGAGCAGAGGATTAGGGCTGCCGCCGCTGCTGCCCTCGCCGCCGCCCGCCGGTGCTGACAACGGAGGGAGAGAGGGTGAGGGAGTGGCGCCGAGAAGCGCAGCTAGGGTTTCGTGGAGGATCTGGGGACCGCTAACGCTGCCTTCGCACCGCCTCGTTCCTGTCACAGCCTTGGGAAGGAAGGGGAGAGAGGAAGAGGAGGCGGAGGAAGGGGAGGAGGGCTGCTGATGCACGCCTTGGCGTCGCCGCGCCGTCGCCGTCAGCCCTGTCCGTCTCGGGAGAGACAAGAGGGCGGGAGAAGTCTCCGAATTTTTTTTTTTCGTGTGGGTGGGTTTTTTTTTTTTAAGACGCACTGCAGGTGGGTCCGTCCATCCAACGTGGCATGGCTAACCATCGGAGGAGGGTCAGCCAAATGTAGAAGTTAAATATGCAAGAATGCCCCATATCTTGACATGAATGGAGTTAATTAATTTAGATATTTCACTACTACTAACAGCATGCACATTCCCACTTGAATTTTGCATCATTTAGATGTCTGCCTTATATAAGTTAACCAAGTTATTGTTTCATGTTATTTCTGAAAAACTTGCGTAATCAGGAGAACAAAAGACAAAAATGACATTTGAAAGAAAGAAGCAGTACAAATTTGCCTACATACCATACATAATGCCACAAGGCTCCAAGTTCCTTTCATTGACTTATGAGCCCAGTGCTTCTATAAAGAGTCACCTTTCAAGAAATTAAAATTGTCAAAAAAATTTGACATCTGATCTAATTCTAAATGGAGCAATTTTTTTCCCGTCCATACTCTCAAAAAGGTGATATAGGAGTCAGTGTGGGCAATCAGTTTAAACCGACATATCAGTTCGGTTTACTCGGTTTTGAAAAACCTCGGTCCCTGAACATCGACAACCGATCTGTTATTTAGACAAACAAAAACTAACGAATTCGGTGTCGGTTATTTGCCTTTGGTTTTCGTTTTTCCTCCGAACAAACTGAAGACTGCATCAGCGTGGAAAACAAGAAGGTTGTGCTTCAGATCCACTTGGTAAGAGATAAGAAGATTGTGCTTCAGTTCCAAGTATTTATGCCATGTTTAGTTCCCATGCATGAACCCAAAAAGTGCTAAAGTTCTCCGTCACATCAAATTTCTTAACGCATGCATGGAACATTAAATATAGGTGAAAAAAAAACTAATTGCACAGTTTTGATTGAAAATTACAAGACAAATCTTTTGAGCCAAGTTAGTTCATGGTAGGACAATAATTACCAAATATAAATGAAAAGTGCTACAGTTGCTCAACCCAAAAATATTTCACCAACTAAACACCCATCCTGCAAATAAGGAGGAAAAAAAAAAAAAAAATCGATGGACATATGCTGAGATGCCACGCAAGCTTTCATCCAGTCGATTGGTAGATGTGCACCGCCCTCCAAACCCAAGTTTTCCTCCCAGACAGCCTCGGCCCTCCAGACGCCACCGCAGCCTGCACAGCAAGATGCACCATAGCTCTCCACTCCGGGCGGCGTGCCTGGCGACTGCACCGCCCTGCCCTCGGCCCCGCTGTTGCTGGTGTGAGCTGAGCAGTGACCAGGATGCGCCGCCGCCGCGGTCTTGTCTCGTGGAGGATCCGTGGAGATATGAGATGATGCTTGGGCCTTTGCTGGGCAACTGCGCCGCGCGCAGCTGGCTGGCGATGTGCTGGCTGCTGGACCTTGACTACTGGATCAAGAAGAAAAATAAAAGGGTAACTCCCAACAGCTTCAGTTCTCTAGCCCTAGGCTCTCTCTCTATCTCCCTTTGCGCCGTCGCGCCGCCGCACCCCACGCCACCGCCTCTGCCTTCTGCGCACTGGGCGGCGGCCCGTCATTTGTCGGAAGATCGTCGTTTCTACGTGTCACCTTACGCCCAAATCAACTGGTTTGTGACAGATGGTTAAACATAATGTATGAAAAAAAAACTAAAATGACACTTTTTTTGGGACGGAGGGAGGGAGTAGCCGGATAGGTCTAAACAAAAATTTCATATAGTGGTTTGGTGGCTCCTCAAAATTGCTCCAATTAACCTATTTTTAAAATTCAAAAGAACTTGATTTGAAATGACTTTTTTAAGTAACTAATTTCCATTGATTTTGACTCCGTTTTTCGTCGTGAACTTCAAATCGGATCTACTTCTTCCGTCCCCTAATTGATTGTTGTCGTGGATTTTGATACCACAAGTTTAACTTGATTTGTATAAAATACGCAAGAACATTTATATTTTTAAATAAATTTATTAAAAAATAGATGAAAAATGTCTTTCCGATTATACTAATTACGTAGAAGATAATTATTTATATATTTTAAAATATAATGCCGGTAATAATTTCTCAGGGACAGGGAGTACAAAATTTAGTTTGACTCAAGGAAAAAAAAAGTTAGTCGGCGCTAGATTTAAAAGGGACGCTAGGGTTAAGGCGGCCTTCGATAGTTCGGTCGAGGGCGACGGGCGGCGGCGGCGGCGGCCCGAGCGCCTTGAGAGCCATAGGGGTGAGGCTGCGGCGGCGGCGGAGTTATCTGGAGGAAGAGAGAAGGGAAAGCGTGCACAACTCTCACCAAGAAGAAGAAGAGGAGTGACAAACCCAAATCCTCAAAAGCTCCGTCTCTCCGCCTGCTCCCATTCGAATCCATGGCGGCCACTGCGTGTCAGAGATAGTCTACCTGCCCGAGCGACGCCACGCATACGACCGCGTCTAGGAGATGATTCGAATCCAAGGCTCTGGCATTCGCGCGCGCATCATGCTCGAACTGCAGTGAAGAAGCCATTGTGAGCGCAAGGACCGAATCCAGGGGTAAGATGTCTCTTTCTCGAGGTTCTCCTTCTTCTGGGGATAGGATTGGGTGAAGGCTGGCTCTCGGCCGCCGCTGATGCTGGCTAATATTTACTTCTTCTGTATATATTTTCTAAATTTCCATCCAGATCTGCCGGAAGGAGAACTTATTAGGGACAAAGAGCTGGATTTGCTGAAACTTGCAGGTAAAGGATAGTTTTGTGGTACTCGCCTTGATTGTTCATGTAGTGCGATTCAGCTTCTTGTAGTTGTAGAACTGTGACCTTTTGTAGCTTGTAGATGCACTGCTCTACCATTGATTGTCCCATCATTTAGATCTGTAATCGTTGGCTTAAATCAAACTTTTTTAGAGCGAAGTGTCCAGTCATGCGGCATTTGTGTTGGATTAAGCATCACCATGTTAGTTTTGGTGAACTTGTATGGTCGTTCTTGTAAATTGGTATCCCCAGTACTCTATGCTTTCAATACAAAGCAGGGCCAATGCCTCTTGTCTAAATATTAGTTTTGGCGCTAAGTTTGTTGACACAAGTTGAACATGGTTCTGTAATACTTGATGCGCCTCGTATCTTTTAGATAATGGGATAGACTTGCTCTCGGGTGCATTCTCTAGTATTCTATTACTTACTACCCCTGACCCTCAAAGGCTAAAATTTTTTTCATACATTTACTGTCATAAATGCTAATAATTGGTCAAACATAAGATAATTTGACTTAGGACACCTAGGATGTCACTCTTTGTGGGACAGAGGTAGTAATTTTTGTTGTGAAATTCTATTATGGCAGTGCAAACTCACTCTTCTCTTTGAGGGTTATATAGTTCCTATTTTCGTTTTTGGGTTCGTGTCATAACAGAGTTTGTTTGTTTCTGCCATCATTGTACTCCCATGATTTGTGAAATTAAATTTCTCCGTTTTGGTTTATATGATCTATTTATAATGGGAATTTCTTCATTCTGATTTTCTGGATCAGTCACACCTACCCTTCCTGAGCCTATTTTTACTGATTTAGTGCCTTTTGGAAATTAGCCCCACATTATCCACTTGACTAGAAGTTGTCCATCTATTTATTGTATGCTCACTACATGTCCCTGTTGTTTTTTTTGTCATTTTATTTGATTGTTGCTTTCATCATGTTTTATTTGACCTTCGGGCATTGAAGCGGCATATGCTTCTACAATGAAACAGTCTATTTACCAAGAGTCTTAAGTAGGGTTGTTTTGCTCACCTAAATTGGCTTTACAGTTACATCAATTGAATTAATATTTTTTTGCAGCATGGTCTACAGTTCTTTCCAAACGGTAGAGTTATATATTTGATGACGTTGGTCAAACTGTGCTTTGCTTTCCTTCTCAAGTAACATTGTGCTGCATATGGATTATTACTTCCCCTTTTGCTAAATCCATCATTTGTCGTGGGACGCATTTTAACTTGGTGGAAAATGCATATGAAAAAAATTGATAAGGGATGCATTATCTGTGTATTGGTGTTGGTACTAATATCATTCCCTTGTCTGTTCAAACCAGAACTAACAGAGAATAACTGGGGAGGATTTCAGAAATTCTATACCCACTTTGGCTGCTGGAAACAATGTTCTGAAGGCACTTAGTGAGTAACAGTACACTGTTATGGTAGGACCATTGTAATAAGTAAAAAAATATGGTTATTATTGGTCAGAAAAAAAAATGTAAGTCTGATAAATATAGATATAATCAACATGAATTTAGTCAAAAGTGGAAGGATACTTAAATAATGAATAAGATAAAAAACTGAAGTCCCTATTTTAAGAGAGAAATCAAGATATTATTACTGGGTCACACCAATTAGGAGAGAATTGAATTCGTCAAGACTCAAGAACATGTGCTTCAAGTACAAAAGAGATACAAAGGCAATCAAGAAATAATTTTCACGTGCAGAAAGAAGGCAGTCTGAGAGTAGTTAAAAGCTGAAACGTCTGTTCCCTGTCATGTATATATTCCATTTACAGTTGCATGATAAGCTCATATTGCACCATGTGATCTATGATTACTTTTGATTTAGCAGCTGTGTATATATTTTTGTTCACATATAGTTAATGGGTAATGTTGGGACAGTTAAATAAACCTTATGTTTTTTTTTACTAATGTGCATAAACAAATAGACTGGATTGTTTTTACTGACCTAGAATTTATCAAAAAAGACTGAGTCTGTCTGTCTGGGTTGGCTGTATGCTATCTGTGATACCCAGAATATATGTATGAGACTTAGAATTTCTTTAAATTGGAATAATGAAATTAGGTTGGCTTATAAGACCGTCATAAGTGTGCTTTTGGTGTACTGGAGTACGCATTTCCTAAGAGAGGTCCCCCACACCCAATAACTTGGCCCTATTGTGACCAAGCTGATGAAACCATCAATCACCTTTTGGTATCATGTGTGTGCCTATGAATTCTGGTTCAAACTTTTGCAAAAAATAGTTGGTTTACAGTTTTTGGCTCCACAACTAGGAGACTCGATGATTGGTTGGAAAAAGATGTCTTGTAGTTTGAATGGTCAAATTCAGAAGGGCACCAACTCCTGATTATTCTTTGGTGTCTTGGGTTTGTGGTGTCACTGTTATCGGTATGTCTTTGATGGAGCATCTCTGAGCATTGCTAGAGCTCAGTTATTTGCTAGTGATGAGCTTCATCTATGGGTTTGCTGGGGCTCCTTGGGTTTCTTACCTCACAGACTCTATGCCAGCTGTAGGCTTGAGGTTTGGTCATGTTCAAGTTCTTTTTGTAGAAAGGTGCGATGCTTCATATTTTCCTCAGCTAGGTCGCTAGGTCTTTGTGGTGTATGTGTTGGCTTGGGGTGTTTCTCGGTCTGCGTGCGAGAAGTTTCTTCTTAATGCAATGCTCTGCCCAGTTTATTTCTTTGATTTGCGGTTCTCATGTGTGTTCGAGGGAAAAAAATCTCTGCAATTATAGCCTGTAAAGTGTAAATTGTATATGCACCTCTTTGTGTTCTTAATTTGCAATCTCCTAACTCTTTGTAGGCCTCATGAGCTGAGTTTTCTTTTGTAAATATGGACAAAGAATACTACTGATGGTATTTTGATGAGTATTCAGTCATCAGTGCTGATTAAGGGGCCACCACACACTCACTGAGTGAGTCATGGGAAATTGGTAAGAAGAACCTAGCAGGATTCATTTCTTTATTCTTGACTATCAGCTTTATCAGTTTTATATCACTTCCAAACTTACTTGTAAGTTGTAACCTCATGGTACTGGTACGGTAGAAAGAAATATAATCTGCAAAGTAAGTATTGACTTTCATATTGTACTGTAATTCATTCAGATTTAAATTGTAATGTCCTAATTCTTAGTAGGTCACATCAGTTGTGTTCCTGCTGTAAATATGGACAGAAATTAGAGTTGATGAAATTTAGGTGAGCACTATGTTAGCCATAGGTGCTCATAAAGGACCATCACACATACATAGGTACTAGATGGATATGATAAGCATGTAGGTAAGGGTTGTGTGATTCATCATCCACAATGACTAGTTTGGTAGCTAATGTAGATAATACTGCATAATAATTGCAATCAGATCTTTTTTTTTTCAAAAAATCTTGCCATTGTCCTCGGTGAACTGCATGAATTACATGTTTGTCGATGCACATATGGACAGAAAAGCAAACTGATGGAATCTATATGTACCCTTGTTTTGATCATTATTGCAGGCCAAATTACTACTAACACTGCTCTTTCTGTCCATCAAGTTAGAATGAAGAAGCTTTTACATGACTTGTAAAAAATTAAACATGATCTTCTGATTAAAATGATGTGCTGTTATAACGAGATTTAAAATATGCAATATTACCCTGTCCTAATTCTTGGTAGGCTGCATGAGGCACCCTACTGTAAATATGGACATACAGCAAAGTTGATGGAATTTAGGTGAGCATTATTTTGAGACATAGATGCTCATAAAGGACCATCATACATTCATTTTTTTATACTAAGCTTTAGAAGTATCGATGTGGTAGAATATGTGGGCTTTATTTCATCACATTCTGTAATTGAATGGCTATGGATGTGGTAGAATATGTGGTCTGTGTTTCATCACTAACTTTGATTGAATGGCTATGGATGTGGTAGAATATGTGGGCTATGTTTCATCACTTACCATGATTGAATGGTTAGTTTGGTAGATTATGGTGTGTTTGGATGGATGGATGGCCATCCCTGGTTTTATGATGTTTGGTTGGACTGCAATGTCGATGGAATATGATCCTCTCTTTGTAGAGTGTGTGAGTGTGTGTGTGGGGGTTCGGTCTATGTATGACTCTTTCTTCTATTAATATAATGATACGCAGACCTTGATCATTGGTACCCTATACTAGAAAACACACAAAATAAATTAATAATATGGTCTCATTTTAACCCTAGGCCTGCACGCTCGTTCAAATCTAGTCTTCACTTCAACAGGTGCATGAGTTATCGACTAACGTATCTAAAATGTTGCATGTGCAGGATATGCCGGGCTAAGTGAATGTGCCAGTAACTTGTACACACGATCAAATTGCGAGGAAAAGGACTCAAGTCCCAAACTATCGAGGGCGCATTGGGAATTGGGGATTCATCTATGGGTGTGTTTGGTTTGTTTCCTACTTAAGCCTGGCTTAGCTCAACTAAGCCAGGCTAGCTTTAGCCAGGCTTAATCAAGCCAAGATAGATATGTTTGGTTGCTCTGCCTCTTGTAGCCTGGCTAGAGTTAGACTTTGTTTGGTTGCTTGGTTTGTTTGGATAGAGTCACCACATCTCTCAATCGGTAAGCTTACCCCTATTGAATCATTTAGCTGAATAATTCGTGGGCATCCTAGGTGACCTCGGTGAGCACCGCACAAACGTCGTTGCTAGCAGGGACACTTCCCTCAACTCACCGGAGATGGAGGTAGGGAGCTGATTGCAGAAAGCTCACCGAAGGCAAGCAAAAGATCATGGCACGAGCTGAGCTATGATTACCACAAAAGTGTTGACAAAAACGGCACCAAAATAATCGATTTACCACGGCAAAGAGGACACATCCGTGCAGCAGCAAAAGTAGCAATCAAATAATTTACTGAACAACAGGTTTAACTGAATATACTGAACTTCAGTTTCAGTTTGCAAGTACCCTATTTTGAAGCTTTGTACCTCCCACTCTGATCCGAGTTAAACTCTGAACCATTAAACAAAATTGTAGCACTCATGTAGCTCTACAACATGGTGCAATTGGTTTAGATTTTTGGTAATTGGATCGAGAGATAGAGATGACTGAATATGGACACTTCAGTCGATTTTTGGGTGTTTATGAAATGCCATCAGGCTCTCGGTTGCTAGGACTCGAAGCCACCGCCACCTGTGTCCTCCGGCGAGGAACTTGTGACCTCGTTGCTCCAATACCCCACCGCCGTGCGCTGCTAGGACCGAGGCTACCACTCCTCAGTCCTCCTTGCTCGAGCAGCCGGCGACGACGACGAGGCGCCACGCAGAGAGGCCCTCCAGCTCGGACGAGCACGACGGCCCCCACCGCCTTTCGAACGTGATTCCCACGACGCTGTCCACCTCCTCCACTGCCCCCAACGCTCAAAGCGCGCGTGAGCTCGCCCCAGCGCAGGTCGTCCCCGGCGCCGCCACGGGACCTCCCCCGCGTGTCCACACGCAGCCGCAGCCGTCACCTCCCCGTCCCAGGGGCCGCCACGGAAGTACCTCACGAAGAGGCTGCCGCCAACTGGGAATGCTGCCCAAGGCCATCTCATATTTGGAGCAAGAGCCGTGGCTCGCCCCGGTAGTCGCCCTCCCTCACCATGGCCGTGGGCGCCTCCTGTTCCTCCTCCGCCTCCTTGCCATGGACGGGGAGCGCGCGTGCCGAAGAGGACGGTGGAGGAGGTTCCCTAGAGGAGATGCGCAGTAGGGCGCCGGGGAGGAGCTGCGGATGGTCGCCGGGGAGGGAGCTCCAAGAGGGAGATGAGGATGTGGCCTAGTGGTGAGGGGAACGACGGGGAGGTGAGGGGAGCAGTCAGCTGCGCGAAACTTGATGCACGAATAGCCTGGCTTCGTGGAAACGGCCACCCCGAGCGTTTCCAGCAAGCCTGGCTAAGGGGCTCTAGTTGCATTAGGTAAGCCAGGCTAAGGAACCCAGATTTGTAACCAAACAAGATTTTCTTGGCCCAACTAAGCCTGGGCAGAGAATTTGGGTGCAACCAAACACACCCTATATATCTTATGTTGTACCTTCCCTTTCACCTTACTTGCTGCATTCACTTAATTTCTACAATTCAATTATGAAAGAAGAGGCAAGCCGATTGATAAGGATGTTAGGCATTTTCTTCTAAATGTTTGTGAAGTTCCAAATTGAATGGATTAAATATAGGTCACATTTGGGGTGCTTTTCCTAGCTCCTATCAATCAGATTATGGTGATACTGATACATGTGCAGCTTATTTGGATGCTTGGTTGAGTAGAACCTGACCGGCCACACGCGCAACCGTTCGTTTGGTTGGTTGCTCACATGCACATCCCTATGCTCCCGCTCCCTCTCTGGCAGTCTCCCCCACCCTCCCCTCCACTCTCCCTTTTCTCCCCCTCTCAGATTGAACCATGAGGCACACGTCGCGTGAGACAGGTTGATGAAAAAACGGATATGTGATTTGTTTCCCTCAAGCCAGGCTCAGCAAGGCTTCTTGCATGCAACCAGCTAGGCTCTAGCGCTCCTTCACGGGTCTACATCTAAGCCATGTTTCTGCATCTAAGCCAGGTTTGTTCCAGACCACAAAAGCAAACACACCTATACACAACACAATTTGTCTATGATACCTTCATCACCTAAATTATTCTTCCTACCTTCAATTGATTGTAAGAGCACTCACAGTGCAGACTTCACCGTAGAGTCTATCCCTATTAATTGTACTGCCACATAAGTATTTTGCTGATGTGGCAAACAATTTAATGAGGAAAGAGAGGCGGAAACGAAGAAACGACGTCTAAGATAGACTCGACGTCTACGCACAAAACGAGGCCACCGGTCTCGCTTCGTGGATCCAATGCCACATGCGGCTTCCACAGCGCTTGCACATGCGGCTTTCACATCCCTTTCTATACTTAGCTATTGGCTAATCTTAGCTACGCTTGTCCGCAGAGGATCCCGATATAGGAGAGAAATTGAGTGGTTAATTTTTATTTAGACTCTATACAAACAAAACTGCATTGGAAAGAACTACAGTCTTGTTACAATATCCAAGATTATGGACTCTATGGGTAGAGTCTGCACTGTGAGTGCCCTAATACACCTAGGAAACCTAAAAGCCTTGATGTCACATCAAGGTTATGGTCATAATTAACATGGCTTCGGCTCTTTTTGATGGTGCATAGAAGGGCTAGAGCCAATGAAGAAAGCAAATTGTACAAGAAGTTTTGCTAAACCTAATCCATTATTTTATAAATTAGCAACTAGATTTGGTTTTGTTAAACATTTCCGAAAATAGCTTTAGTTCAACTGGAGAAGTTAATCCATATGAGGACCCATAGCCCTACAAAATGGAGCCATATAGTGAGCTGACGGTTTAGTTAATTTTGAGAGGAGAGAGAAAAATTGCTTCTCAATATATAGTGCACAGAGAAACTGAAGTTGAAGCCGCTAGAAGCTCACCAAAATAAACCTAAATGTCTTTTCATCAAATGATTACGGTGTTGTTGAAAGCCTCATTTTGGTTTTTGTAATTGAGACAATCGGTGAACTAACCTTTTGCTTAAGTGTTGATTGAGCTAGGTGAAGTCCACACCAAAATTGGGAACAAGATTAGGAGATGGATGAGCTAGCTCACACGTGAAGAGAAGCCAAAGAGGTGACAAGACATAAGGCAAAACTGTATGTTAGGGGTTTTGTTTTAGCTAGCCGAAACACGATAGATTGTGTGATTGTGTTTATGGTAGACAACCATACTATTAGGAGGGAAACTCTAAAGCCAACAAAATTATCTATATTAAACTATCGGTTGCTTCTCTATCAATAAATCTTTATTGCTGGTTGTGAATAAGGGGCAATTATATAATTTTCCTATATTTGAGCTCAATGTTTTTAAGGCGGTAAGAGGTGAGGTGTGGCGCGTGACTACTGCCTTACGCTTAGGCGACTATGGCGTGAGGCGAGGCGACGCCTTATAAAGCGAAGAAAACTTAAAACAACAGCTTAGAGTAGTAGATGATAAAGGAAAAAGAAAAAAGAAAGGGAAAAAGTCTACATCACCCCCTCAACTATGGGTGGTAGACTACATAATCCCTTAAACTTTGAAACGGTCTATATCACCCCCGAACTTTCAAAAACAGGTCAAATTACCCCTAAATCAGTTTTGAAAAATCATAGTAAATCACAGAAAAATCGTAAAATGAAAAATCAAATTGTGTTAGACTCTAAATGAGTAGATCTACACAATGAACATATAATATGGTATGCTTTAGTACAATTTTTTACAGCTATGAGGAAAAACAGAAATTTAAAGCTGCAAAAAAAAAATGAACTAAAGCATACCATATTATATGTTCATTGTGTAGATCTACTCATTCGAGTCTAACACAATTTGATTTTTCATTTTACGATTTTTCTGTGATTTACTATGATTTTTCAAAACTGTTTTAGGGGTAATTTGACCGGTTTTTGAAAGTTCGGGGGTGATATAGACCGCTTTTAAAGTTTAGGGGATTATGTAGTTTACCACCCATAATTGAGGGGGGTGATGTAGACTTTTTCCGAAAAAGAAAGGAAGAGGAGTAAGAAGTGGGTTGGCCCAGCCCACTAGGAGGCCCATGTGCCCCTCCCCATCCATCCCGGGGCGTGGCTTATCCTTGAACGCTGCTCCTCCTTCTCCACAAACTCATCCGCCTCCGCTCGTCTCTCCGCTACTCTCTTCTTCTTCCGTCCGTGGCTGCGCTTCCGTCCCGCGGCTCCTCCCCTCTCCGAGATGCGCTGCTTCGCTCCCCTCCCTCACTGCTCCCCTTCCAGATCTACAGCCGCCACCATCCCCTTCCAAATCGAGCAGCCGGTGGCGAAACTAGGCGGCGACGAGGAGGTCTCGGCGGCGCGGAGAACGCGGAGTCCTCTCTCCCGGCGCCTAATCCTCCCGCGTCTCCTCTTTTCCCTTCTTTTCCCGTCCTTTCTCTCGCTCTCCGGCGTTTTCCGCCGCTGAACGAACACAACAGCCCGTATGGCGCCCGCCTTCCTCGATTTGGGGACTAAGTGGACGCCAAGTCGACGCCTCTTGGGCGCCATGGTCTAAGGCGGACGCCATACGGGGCTGGGGCGAGTCGTCGGGCTAGCGTCTCGCCTAGAGCGCTTTGGCGCTTAGGCGACGCCTAAGCGACGCCTTAAAAAACATTGTTTGAGCTACACAATACATGTGACTACACAAACTATGCTATTCTTTTAACTACACATGTTCGAATCTTATACTTTATATATATCGGACACTTGAAATAATCTCAAATGAAAAAGAGTTTTTAACTCCAAAAATTAGATCCCGTCGAGTATTACAACTTTGATGTTGGCTTTCTCTCCATTGACGTGTTAATTATGTCAAATTTGACCTAGGAACTTCAATTGAGTATTTGAACTTGTAAAACCACCTAAAATTTAGAACTTGTTTACTATAAAGTTTTAATTTAGTCTCTTTAAACTATACAAGTACTTTGGTATAAAGTTTATCTTAATCAGACCGTGTATATGAAAAATTATGATTTTTATGCAAAACAAGTATCACGGTTTGGTTGAAGCCACAAGTTGAGTTCGTTGCTTGAACCGTCAGTGACACCCCACTTATCATTGCCGGTTATTCTATCATTGCATGTTGCAAACCGGTAGTGATAATCTATCACTGTTAGTTCTAAAACAATTGGCAGCGATGGCCCCATAGAGAATGTTAGTTTAATATTAGTGTTAATGGTTGTGAGTTTGTGGAGAAACTTTTTTATAGGCTATTTACCTTGTCTAGTCATCTAAATTCTTTAATCTTGGTGATTGGGTTGCGCCGTACCCATAGCTCAATGGTAACATTAGACACTTAACATTAGACACAAAAGTGTATACAAGTTCACATCGTTATAGTGAGGTAATACCCCACATCATGTGTTGGTAGATTGTTGTATTCCTTGATGTATTCATATGTGTTGGTAGATGTGATTAATTTAGATGCAAACTTATATGGTTATTCTATCTATCATTATTGTAGAGGTGGATAATTTAAATTTAACTTTAGGAGGTTAAATTAATTTTTTATAATGGTAGATGATGTGGACAATATTCTTTTTATTGAGGATAGAGTATATCCAATGACTATTATTATGCTGATGATTAGAGTTTCCCAAATTAAAGACAATATGTGGTAGCTTTGATTATTGTCAAAATTTTTAAGATTCATCCTTTTTCTTTCCGCATCTCTAGTGAGAATTAATGTGAAAGGTCTGTTGGAGATCTCCTAAGATGAAGATATGTATGCTGTCATGGATACATTGAGCACTGTAAGTTAATTTATCCATCTAGGCAATTATATTACCATTATAGATAGGCTATATCTGTCACTTGCATATAGTGAAACATGAAGCTTAATACAACAGGACAACTGTCCTAACCATCTGGTCCTATGATTAAAAGTATTAAAATATTATTTAGAGAGGCACTTCCTTGAGGAATAGTGTAGTGACAAGGTCCTCAAGGTCAGCACCGAACGTGTAGGCATCCCTGCCGTGGAGGTAAATGATCTCATTTGCCCTCGCCATGTTGACCACCACCCGCGCCGCTGGCAACAGTTTGTGATCTATATCCATGCCTGTTTGGTTTAATATTCTCCACCTATTCTCTAGAAGTGCTTTGATTGCCGCCGCAGCCTCTTCCCCGGTTAAGCCGTTCTCTACCATGTAGGTCTCCACAGAGCTAGGCATATCCTTTTTGTTCTTTCCCAACTGCATATATATGTATAATTGTATATACAGTGAGTATACATGCAAATGCTTGTTGAAAATGTATAGTGAGTATACATGGAAATATGCTTACTGAATCATGAGCATGACAGTGAGTATATACCTTGTAAGAAGACAAATCGTTGAGGAAGCGAGTGACCTGTGAACCAGCGCGAACCATTTCAGGAACACCACTTACCCACTCAAATGCCTCCTGGGTTGCTTCATCACCATAACCCATTAATGTCAAGATCGTAAGCATCGGCAGACCTGATGTCATGATTGATAACTCCTCATGTTCCCTGAAGCTTGGCTGGTACTTCTGGCTGGACCAGATGGCTTCTTGGAGGTAATTTTGGGAGCATAACTTGTACTGCACAATAATTGAAACAATGCTACATATTATATATGTAGCTTTTATAGAAAACTTATATATAGTTGATTACTTAAAGTGTTTCCCACATACCGCCTCTATTGCGTAAGCCATGCGGTACTTCTTGCTTGGTTCCAAAATATCCTCAAACTCTTTGAAGTTTCTAATGGTTTTGATATACAACATGCGCAGATATTTGGGTAGAATAGAGACCTCACTTTCATCCCATCTGCATGCAGACAGTAAATATGTACCTTAAGTATGATGTTTAACAAAACATGTCTCAAGAGAAGAAGGCGGAGTTAGAGCTAAATTTGGTCGACAAATAAACTATGGATCGTTATATAGAGCTTACCTCTGCATAGCTTCTTTGAGCTTGTGACACTCCTCTAAAGTGGCATGAACATCAAAGGTATCATCCATCAGTGACACCATTCCAAAAGTCTTGGCAAAGAAGATCCGTGAAAGGGAGTACTCCTCCTCATGCAGCATGCCACAGGTCCAAAAGTAGATCTCCACCATACGGTCCCGAGCGTAGGGGAGCTTCACAGTGTCGTAAAGGTCCCTCCACCATCTGCATTCCAAAGCTGTTAGTAATTAATTTTGTCGATGATTTTGGGCACATAACATTTATAGTATGATCTGCTTTGCAACTTGCACCAACATACTGTTGCTAATACATTAATTGTTGCATGTTCTCTGCTGTGGATAGGATTGTCTGTTGTAGACAATGATATGATTGCCAGCATGTCGTGCATTAGAGAGATCACATTAAATGATTAAAATATGTGATGTGAATTTATATACATATTTGTTTGTGATTGCTCATGCTGCCACGTGTACTTCAATAGAAAAATAATTCTAGATTCTAGGATGCTGATATGATTCTATTGTGAGTCTGTGACACACAACAATGACCCTTTTACATGTTTTTTTTAGAGTTCTTTAAAGAAGTTTTTTAAGTTAAAACTGTAAGAGGGAAATAATTTGAATTGCAATGAATATCAACATGTTTGGTACTCAGCATCTTCGTGTCATTAAGTGCCTCTATCTAGTGCTTGCATAGTCTTGATTTTAGGCTATATAAAAAAAATAGACCACTAAATAGGGTAGTCTTACAGAAAAAACAACTGTTTTCCGCAATCCAATCTCTGCAAGACTTTCTAGCAAACCCCCTTTTTAGAAAAAATCTAGGTCTAAAATGGCATTGTTTTATAACTTTTTGGGGGCATATTCTTTTATACTTGAGCATTCATGTCCAACTTCTACATGACGTACCTGACGTGGTTAAGGCAATGTAGAAAGTGGCTTGATTGGTTCATGCCCTAAAACCACATCGACCATGTAAACATGCGGACAACACAGTGCTTACGAGCTAGCCCTTATGTATGTGTTCATTTTCACATATATACATTGATAAACATCAAGGGCAAAAATGTTCAGCACATATAGAGACTTTAGTTGTAGGAAGACTTACATTGACAGGTCCTTCAACTCCCTGAGGTGAAGCGCTCTCACAAGGATAAAGTTGAGCCTAGCAAGCTCAAGTAACAAGCTGTTGTGCGCCTCTTCATCCTCATACTCTGTAATATAATGCATGGTTTCAAGCTGTCTTGTGAATCGCGGGAGGGCGATGTCGAGGGCACGGGAGATCTGCTCTGATATTGGTGACTTGACCTTGCTTTTGATGTCCATGAGGTGGCCTCTTGCAAAGGTAATGGCATCATCCAGAACCCCCTCACCTGGTATTGCCATGTGAGCTGCATTGTACAAGCTCAACAAGCCCCTAGGGTCATTGCAAAGGCTCGAGCTGAAACTTCCTGTGTCGTCTCTAAACTTGTCGAACACATCTGCGCGTACTTGTAATTAATTAAAGAACATACACCTCCTCCCATGTTTCAATCTCAATTATTATTCATCCAATAAGAACCAAATGGCGACAACTACAACAGTGTTCTCTCTAAAAGTATAAAACTATAGCAAATAATAAAACTATAGCAAATAATTACTTGACAACTAGAGTACATCAGCCTTAACATTTCAGTTTAGTGAATCGATCCCTACCAAATCACAAGAAAAAAATATGCAATAACAAGGCCATTAATTTGTAACAAAGATCTACCAAAATGAATGAAGAAAAATAATAGTTCTTAAGATTGGACAGTATTGATTGTAGTTTTGCTTTACTTCCATAGAGTTCAATGTGATAAAAACTGAATCTATCAAACTGAGTGAAAACAACAAATCCAACATGCATTTACGGGTGGGATGAGCTTAGCGTTGTGCCCTTAATCACCTGCAGATACCCATATCCCATGCTGCCGGAGTAAGCGAAACCGAAGTGCGATGATGTCTAGGCCTCCAGACTCGGGCTCTTCTGCTCGGATTCGATTTAATGCAGCTCCGATCGCCTCGCGGAAGTGGTTATCTAAGCCTAGACGTTCAAGTGTGTCCACATATGTCACCAAATCAGCTACATCTAAGCCATCCAAGCTTTCGTTGAACAGGTGACGTACTTGCCCCTTGAGCAGCTCTGCTCTCTCCCTCATCCACTGCTCTGATTCCTGCATGAATGGAGATGCCGATTAATAATGCAAACATAGCAAATTCACAAATGAACAGGCAAAGTAAAATGAGTAAACTAAATTTCAGGAAATTTATTAATAAGTGTGCATGCTCTTATATTATTAGTGTATGCAGCATACCTGTGAGATGGGAGGAACATAGGTGATGAAGAAATCACCCCATACAGAGGGTGCAAAGTCCCCATCGCCAGTGTGGGCTCCAGCGGCGGGGACCCGTGTGCTGCTCTGAGCGATGTTGATCATCTGCATCATAACAGCAGCAACCTTGCTCGAGGCCATGTTAATGGTGATGCAGACAACTTGCAATATGACTGTGAGCTGGTTGTAACAATGGGCGCTGTAGTGATGACTAGGGTGCTATATGGATCCCTATTTATAGGCCAACCAACCTATTGAGGTGGTAGTTGTGTAAGAAATGCATGGTCTGCTGGATGGTGCATGCAGCGACGACGTGGCTAGGAAATTAAGATTCATAGTTGGCGTTAGGCCAGTCTCGGTGGTGAGTTTCATAAAGATTGTTTTCAAGACTGTCATGTCATATAAAATGAAATAAAACTTGGATGAAACCCCTACTCACAATGAAGAGTTTTGTTCTGTCAATAGAGTTTCACCAAGATGAAACTTTTCCATTCTCTCTCCTCAGAGTTTCATGCAAAAGTGAACTTTTGCTGATGTGGCGCTCTATTTAATGTGCATGAAACCCCCCATTGAGACGACCTTAGGTATGCCATATATATAGGGATGAAAACGGACGTAAATGGACGAAAAAACCTCATTTATACTTCCTTTTCTATATTTTTTTTGGAAACCGAAACGGGTTCGAAAATGGTACGGAAACAGAATCGAATACACGAAAGTATGGAAACAAACCGATACGGATGTTGAGCCGTAAAGAATAACGCGATCAAATATTATCGAGTATACATGAACAATGTCACAAAATAATATACATGTACAAAAAGTTGTTGTGTTAACATGTTAACATGCATAATTAGTGATTAATGTGTTTATGAACATAAAATTTTTTAGAAATATCTTATGAAGATTAAAAACAGAATAAATATAGGTCAATTTTGGGTGATAGACACACAAGTGATAGCTGATAAGATTTCATTGTAAATATTATATTATATATATACACGTGAATCACACAAGAGTAGGATAGATGGACGCGCCTGCGCTTGTTGGGTCTAAGAACCAGGACTAAAAACCGTGACCCTTATATTCCATATTGCATAGCCCTGGTTCACAAAACCGGAACTAGCACTAAAGGAAGATGGAAGACGGGAACCGGGACTAAAGACCGTTTCTTCGGTAGTGTTAAGAATTAAACCATCTCATCGAAGATATATGGTGAAGCTTTTTGAGTTTATTTTGTACAAATGGGTACAAAAATAACTTAATTTCTCATGCTTGTGTACTAAATAAGTATATCACCAGTATTTTAGAGATTAGATGTTTGTTTTGACAAAGAACAGACGGGGCACGCCCCTACTTGTAGAGATTAGGTTTTGGTGGGGGATCGAATTGTTCTATTCGATCCTTCTATAAAGTACGTAAAAAATTGAGGAGGGAGAAGATGATAGTATACTCTATCCATTTTCTAATTACATCATCATACATATATATTTATATATACTAAGGGTAAAAGAGGAACTTCAATGAATTGATTGCTTGGAGCAAATATGGATGTCATGTGTCAGAAAGTATTATGTAGGGTGTGTTTAGATCCCAAATTTTGGGAGCAAAATTCCTGTTTTTCATATCGCATTAATCAAAAAGACGTGCAACATTTGTTAGTGGTAAATATTATTCTACCATGACGTAACTAGGCCCAAAAAATCATCTCTCAATGTACATCTAAACTGTGTAATTAGTTTTTTAATTACCTAAATTTTATAGTACATAAGCGTTTTTAGGTGAATTGAATGTTTCGATGTGATAGGATGTGATGGGAATTTTAGGAACTTTTGGTTTTTGGTTGATGTGACTGGAAAATGAACACACCCGTACTTATATACAATAGAGGCTTGATGCTAAATCACATGCAGCTTGTGTACTGAGATAAATATAGCATTAAAATATATTATCTTCACGACTCATCGTGATCGATCAGACAACAGGCAGTGGTAGGCTGGTAGCAGGGCAGACTCTGGCTGCGGGTCCTGCAGAGGCAGCACCACGGCAGTCGTCGTTTGCAAAGGACCTGCTGTCTATTAATTGAGGGTTGGCAATCTATCTAATTTCTATTTCAATTCAATGTTGAACTCTTTCCGATCTAGAAATTCCCTGAATGATGAATCTTGTGCTAGAGTTGCACTATGAAGAGCAACAATAACAAGTACTAGAAGAACATGTGTTTCTTCAACAACAACAAGTAACGTTTGTCTATTAATTTTTAGAAGAAACACATGTTGCTGAACAACAAGAACCGTGCTGCATTGGCACCGATCTACATGCATGAAAAAAAAAAAGACAAACGTTAGCCATAATGCACTTCAGAGAATTTTGACAGTGCGAGTCGTTGCCAACCCAACTCGACTAGGTTTGTCGAGAAAATCGGGTGATATCCTTTTCAACTGTGTGTCTTGAAGCCTACGGAACGGAAATTTGCATTGTTGAGTTTATTATTGGCTACATGAGTTTCATATGGCTAGTGTCTAACAAGCAGAAATTATCTATAGAGATGATGCAAATTGCTATTGACGCAAATCGAGTTCGACACCTAGACTTCTAGAATGCATAGATCACCGACTGATCAATTTCGAGCCTAGTTGGTTTCAGAATTGGCTTGGCTAGATTTTTCTAAGTTTTTTCCTAGAATCACTAGTGGAGAAAGGGCTTATATATAGTCCCAGCTAGGAAAACTCCTTTAATCCCGGTTTCCTAACCAGGGTTGAGTATATGTGACTAAAGGCAGTCCTTTAGTCTTAGGTCACTCAATTACCGGGATTGAAGGGGACTTTTTAGACCAATCAGGACTAAATGGGCCTCCAGCCTCTGTCTGGACAGACACATTTTATTATGATTTGTGTTATTAATTGGGATTAAAATTTCTATTTTTATTTCTACTAGTAAATATGCAAAGGCGTTTCATTTACGGGTTTTTTTTTTTATTTCATTTTTATTAAAACTTTGTTGAATTACACATTCTTAATATGAAAAATATTTTTTGTGTATCGGTACGCGAGAGGAAGGAAAGGATGGGATGAATAGCCTATTATGTTTTTTTTTCATTTTTACCGTTTCTCTTGCCCATTCTCCCATGCTTCCACACTACCAGCCCACACAGCCCACCACCTTATCCTTCCACTTCCACCGCGTTGTATCAGATTTTGCTGGACATGGCCTCTTCCACCTGCTCTCTCTTGCCCGACCCCAATGCCACGCAGTGCCGATGCTTTGTCTTAGTTGCTCGGTGGCCCGCGATCGATGACCAGGGCGGCAACGCCGGTACATGATAGAATTCTTATTTGTTAAAAAAACTACACTTTTGAAGTCTCTCCTATTGCTATTTTTGAAGTATTTATATTCCACTGTAATAATTTATATCAAGATTTGACGTCGTTTTACCGAGGGCCAGCAACGACAGGTAGGAGGTGGACCTCCGCCTATCCTAGGTCATGACCGATGGACAGCAAGAACATAGGCCTTTGCTTCGCTGACTGAATTAATCATCCCTTAGTCTCCCTGGGTTGGCTGCCAACCCCATTGCCCCCGTCCCGCTCCGCACTACTTCCCTCACACCATGATGGCCTCCCGCCCCACGCAGCAGAAAGCCCCCTATAGTGCATTGGGATGCCCGCCGCCACACGGCTGGCCAAACCACATGCCGCCGCGCCATGGAGCCGGCCGGCGACGATGGAGGTTGCGGCGGCTTCCACCCGGATCTCGACGGCGCTGCAGGAAGCAGTAGGTCGACGATAGCTAGGGATGCTCCATTGCATCAGTTTTACTCCTCACGTTGGAGAGGTAGGGGTGGATTGGAGGAACACGGCGATCCAACGGCATCGGCCCTTGGTGTGCACACATGGAATTTCTCCACTACTAAGTTTCATGAGCGACTTGTAAAAGCAATCATTGTTCTATCTGTACATATACTCCATGTTAATGTAAAAGCAATCGGAGGATTCTTTTCCTACTATGTATTAGCTCTTGTTTCCTGATGGGGAAGGTCTTTATTATTGATGTATTCAGATGGGACTCTTATACCTACCATGCATTAGCTCTTGATTCCTGATAGGCAAGGCACGCACGTGTGCAATATGAATTAAATCAGGTGGGACGGACGGATGCATCGGACTCGATGGCGGATAGATATTTGATGGATCCATCTCACAAAATCCCTTGATAGAGGGAGTAGAAGCATTTTGTTTGGGTCAGATTCTCGTAGGCAACACGTAGACTCTGAATTGTTTGGAAGACTCCTGATGGGGGAAGGTCTTTATTATTGACGTATTCAGATGGGACTCTTATACCTACCATGCATTAGCTCTTGATTCCTGATAGGGAAGGCATGTACGTGTGCAATATGAATTAAGTCGGGTGGGACCGACGGATGCATCAAACTCGATGGCGGACAGATATTTGACGGATCCATCTCACAAAATCCCTTGATTGAGGGAGTAGAAGCGTTTTGTTTGGGCCAGATTCTCGTAGGCAACGTAGATTCTGATTTGTCTAGAAGACTCCTGATGGGGAAGGTCTTTATTATTGACGTATTCAGATGAGACTCTTATACCTACCATGCATTAGCTCTTGATTCCTGATAGGGAAGGCATGTACATGTGCAATATGAATTAAGTCGGGTAGGATGGACGGATTCATCGGACTCGATGGCGGATAGATATTTGACGGATCCATCTCACAAAATCCCTTGATAGAGGGAGTAGAAGCATTTTGTTTGGGTCAGATTCTCGTAGGCAACACGTAGACTCCGATTTGTTTGAAAGACTCGTGGTGGGGAAGGTCTTTATTATTGACGTATTCAGATGGGACTCTTATACCTACCATGCATTAGCTCTTGATTCCTGTGATGTGTTTATGGCTTAATAAGGTTGATAGAATACTCATATTAACAAGTTGCAACTTCTTTTAAAAGCCCATCTCCTAAAAACTCCAAACTTAAGCGTGCTTGGCTTGGACCGATGGGTGATTATATATATATTCCTTTCCGGTGCACATGAGTGAGGACAAAGTGTGCATAAAATACTAGTGTTGGTCTAAGAACCGAAAAAGTCTTGATCCTTAAAGAGCCTTATCGCCGATAAGCGGGCCCCGCCGAGGAGGCGGGGACGTTACAAATGGTATCGAGCCGACCCTTGCGGTTTCACGGGCGCGTGTGTAAATTCTTGCGCGAAGATATATGGTGCGCATTTTGAGTTTGGACCCACAAATGGTCACACAACATGGCATGTGCGCATGCTTGAACACACCGGAGTATATCACCAAGATGGGACGATTAGATGTTTGGGTTGACAAAGAACAGAAGGGACGCGGTCTCCTAAGGGGTTGAGTATGTGACACCCTAGTCAAGGCTTAATAAAGTTGGTAGAATACTCATACCAACAAGTTGCAACTTCTTTTTTGGAAGCCCATCTTCTAAAAACTCCAAAGTTAATATTTATTGGATTGGAGAGATGGGTGACCAATGAAAGTCCTTCCCATGGTGGCATGAGTGAGGACAAAGTGTGCATAAAAGACTAGTGTTGGTTGGTGTGAGAAAGTCTTGATCCTTAAACAACTGTCAGATGTAAGCGGGCCTGGCCTCGAGGAGGCGGGACGTTACAATTCCTGATAGGCAAGGCATGTACGTGTACAATATGAATTAAGTCGGGTGGGACAGACGGATGCATCAGACTCGATGGTGGACAGATATTTGACGGATCCATCTCACAAAATCCCTTGATAGAGGGAGTAGAAGGGTTTTGTCAAAATAAGATTTTCGAGGGCAACGGAGGGAGCGATTTGTTTGGAAGACTCCTGATGGGGAAGGTCTTTATTATTGACGTATTCAAATGAGACTCTTATACCTACCATGCATTAGCTCTTGATTCCTGATTGGGAAGGCATGTACGTGTGCAATATGAATTAAGTTGGGTGGGACGGACGGATGCATCGGACTCAATGGCGGACGGATATTTGTCGGATCCATCTCACAAAATCCCCCGAGAGAGGGAGTATAATAAGCTATTTTGTTTGGGCCAGATTTCGTAGGCAACGTTGACACTCTGATTTGTTTGGAAGACTCCTTGAACGCTGGAATTGGAATTTTTAGGCTGAAAATTTCTTCACTTTAATAGTAGGTATAAATTTTTGTTTTCCTTTCTTTGACCTTAGAATTTTTTTTAACTGTAGGTACAAATGGATTTTTTCATTCATGGTGTCAATATATAATTATTACAATATCCACATAATTGTCAAGCCAAAGCATCTCTAAGTATTTTCTTGCTAAATCGATTACTTTAGCAAGTGAAACAAGGTAATAAATAGAAAGCTCAAGGCGTGCCTGTGCCATGTGTGTAACTTCAATGCAGTGGGGGCAGGAGTTGGGATGTCGGACCTGTGTGAAAAAATAAGTGCACAAAGGGGGTTGTGAGCACGATCGACCGGGAAAACCCGGGCGATGGGTGGATACGGAATTGATATCGAATGCGGAAAGGGTTAGGAGATTGAGGAGAGATATACCAACTTCTTACATTTAGCACTGATTTGTTTTACCGAACTCATGGATGTTTGTTTTCTCTTTTTGCTATAAAAACAAAAATTGGGAGAGTTCATATATGAAGTTTAGAAATTTCTCCAAGTAAAACAAACCAACTACGTACATAGGTGATTGTCAGAGTCCACCCTTATTTTTCTGAAATGAAAGATAAAACCATCGACCAGCAGAGGACGACGTCAAAGGTGCAACAAGCTAGCCACACCCATACCTATGCAATGGATGATGGTACATATGGGATGGCTCTCAAATGCAGGTTCAACTTTTTGGTCACCCCCATCCCATATTGCTCAGACATGTCCACCATCTCTGGGCTCACACCGTCAGGAAGAGCCCAGTCAAAGTGGTACAGGAGGTTTGCCAATGCAATCTCCAGAGTGGACGTGGCAAACATGATCGCCGGGCATCGCCGACGGCCAGCGCCGAATGGCGTGAACTCGAAGTCTGTCCCTTTGTAGTCGACATGGCTGTTCTCAAACCTCTCCGGGCTAAAATCTTGAGGGTGTTTCCAGTACTTGGCATCCCTGGAGATCGCAAACGCGTTCACGAGCACCTTGGTGCCTTTGGGAATGTGATAGCCCATGACTTCACAATCCTCTCTCGACTCACGGGGGACGAGCAGAGGGTTTGGAGGATGCAGCCTCAGTACCTCCCTGATGACCATTGGTAGGTAGGTGACCCCAACAAGGTCAGTGTTTGTGACGACACCTCGTGCTGATCCAACTAGCACGCTGCGAACCTCCTCTTGTGCCTTCTTCATAGTCTCCGGTTTCTTCATCAGCTCCGACATTGCCCACTCCAAGGTGGATCCTAGGGTTGTTGTGGCACCTCCAAATATGTCCTGGAAAAAGTATAATTTGCCTGTTATTACATATACTCTTTAAAGATATACACATGAAAATGGTATATTAACATTAAACTATTTCATCTATCACTATACTAAAATTGTATCTTTATTTTGGTAATTTGATACGGACTACGGAGGATTTGATTTAGTATGAATTGAAGAATTAAATAAGTGCAACGGGTTAAAAACATGTATTGACGCTTACAAACATGATGGCGCCTATGATCTCCGAGGTAAGAGGGAAAGCAAGTGAGCCCTCCCTCTGCAGCCTGAGCAGCACACCCAGCAGATCCTCTTGATCCAGGCTGAAGCTGGCCGCGCCATTATTGCTGGTGCAGGCAGCTATGCGGCTGTCGATGATGGTCGCAATGATGCGCTGGATGCCGCCGTAGCTCCTCAGCAGACGGCGCTCGCCGACGCTCAGCCATCGCACCAGCCTCGACGACGGGAACAGGTCAACCAAGAAGAACCCCGACACGAGCTCGCTGACCTCGTCGTACCGGCGGATGAACTCCGACTTCTCAGCACAGCTGCCACCGAACATGGCCCTCGCGACGAGGTCCGGCGCGAGAGCCTTCACCTCGTCGCTGACGTTGACGACGCTGCCGCCGGCAACGGCGATGGATCGGAGGAGGCGGCCCACCTCGTCGGCCCTGATGGACTCGATGCGCTTCACCTGCGCGGCGCTCAGCAGCTCCACGACGACGATCTTCTTCATCTGGATCAAGCGTTCGCCGTAGGGGGCGAAGCCGAGCCCCATGCCTTTGCAGCCGACGATATCGATGGTGACGCTGGTCGTCGGCCGGGAGCAGAAGGTGAGGTCGTGGGTCTTCATCACCAGCTCCGCTGCCTCGGCGCTGGACACCACCAGTGTCGGGACCTCGCCAGGCCTGATGAACATGAGCGGGCCATGCCGGCGCGACAGCTCCATCATCGTGCGATGTCCGAGGCCGCGCACCACGTGGTGGATGCTGCCGATGATCGGAAGGGTCCATGGCCCCGGCGGCAGTCGTCGCCGCTTCTCGTGCTTGCTCTTGTCGCCGGCTCTCTGGATTCCGGCCTTGTGAAACCAAATGAGGACTACGACTGTGGCTAGGGAAAGGGCACACAAGGTGATGAGAAGCTCCATTTGCAAATAATGGATGTTCTATGAACTCAAGCGTACGTTAACAAACATGCTGGATTTATACAATGCAAGTACCTTAACAGTAACAGTAATGCTGTACATGGAGCATCCCATCCTTGAAATATCTCTCTTTATTGAGACTTTACAAAATATTTGTGAGAACATGGGCTATCTTTTATTCTCATCCTTCTTTTCCTTTTTCCTTTTTCTTTTCTTCTTCTTCCTTTTTCCAGATTTCTCTTTCTCTTTTCTCTTTTTTTTTTTTCTGATAGCCTCATGTCTCTTTTCGCGCACTTTTGAGAGAGAGAGTTGAACAAATATTTGGAGCATTTATTATGAAAGAAACCTAACTAAGATATTTGTGTTCACTCCTAGTGTAGGAGTAGAACATTTTTCTAGTGGAACTAAATAGAAGGCATGTTTTGCGCCTACTCCCAGTGTAGAAGTAGTGCATTTATTTAGTGACATGTACATGATCCTGATTTAAAAAGATGACAAATTTCTCAGTAAGGGTCAACAAAGTTTGACAGAGCTTAGTGTAATAACAAGTAGCATATGTAGAAGATTTTCAAAATGTAACATGATATATTTAGCCTTGGTAGGAATTTCTCACCATTGAGGAGTATATATGTGAGACTATGGATTTTAGCATTTTATCAAAAAAAAAAAAAATCTCCAAGTACTTCGAATAGAAAGGGTTGGATTTCCATGCCAAAGTCATATCTCACTTCACAACAACTTAGGCAATATATTTTCCTAATATATTTCCCACAAGTATTAAGGATATGTAAGGGACAAAACTTATGCAGGTCATACTTCAAAGAGCTATATTCATATTTACTTTCAACTTTTAAATCCAAGTGTGGAACATGGTTCTTTTTAAATTTTCAACAAATGCAGAACCAGGAGCATGCATATATGAATAGATGGGGAGAAAATGATCAAACCGAAGTTGTATACATGCTCTTCCATGAGTTCATGATGTGGATTGGTGCTTTTTGTTCTTCGATCATGTTCACCCTTTGTTTCTATAAATGTTAGTGATAGAGAATACCCGAAGAGTAGCACTATGTTTTTATTTTATATGGGAGATATATATATTCATTTATTATATATTTTTTAGAGAGAGAGAGAGAGATAGAAGTTTATTAAAAAAACAAGACCAAGATAAAACAAATTTATTATACAAAACAAAATTATTTATTTATTTATTTTGTTATTGTCAAACATGTTCATCCAACTTTCATTCAAAATCAAGCAACACCAAGGTAAAGTTTGCAACATAAACCTAGTCTTGATTTATCTCCAGCATTGATTATTTCTCATTGCTTATGTGTAAAGTTTGCAACATAAACCTAGTCTTGATTTATCTCCAGCATTGATTATTTCTCATTGCTTATGTAAATTAATACTCAAGGTTCATTAACCAAGATTCAACACCATGTCAAATTTTAATTAAAGAAGGCTGTTTTAGCCTAAGCACCATGCTTAATTTAAAAGCCTATGAATGCGCCACATCAGCCGATGTGACAACACTCAAACCAGAGCATATATCATGAACAAAGAGAAACATGATTTTGAATGATTATGTTGTAACACCCCAAATTTTGCAATTTTTGGCAATAGTTAAAATTGATTTATTTATGAATTTTTTGAGCATTTGAATTTAGAAAATACAATTTTCCAACCCCAAATTTTGCAATTTTTGGCAATAGTTAAAATTGATTTATTTATGAATTTTTGTGAGCATTTGAATTTAGGAAAATACAATTTTTATGAAATTAAAATTCAATATAAGGTTTAGAAACTTGTATGTTGCATTCATGCTGGAGATATTTTTTTTTTGTTTGAGTGTAGGGTGAGGTTTGGTGGAGTTAAATTTAATTTCCTTTTGAATTTGACTTGGAATTCTTGTTTTAGATTTGTATAAAAGGCTTTTATTTTGGAAACCTCTCTCTTTTATCCTTTCTAGCCATGGTGGAAACCAGCCCAGGCCTGCCTTTTTCTTTTTTCCGCACCAACAACTGGCCTTGGGCCGTTGGCAGCACAGCCCAGCTTTGCCCTTTCCTTTTATTTTCCTGCTCACGCACAGCCCAGTTGGGCCTCGTCCTGGCCCAATCCGCGAGACCTGCTCGGCCGGGTGGATAGCAGCCGCTGCTGTTCATCTTCTCCGTGCGCCAGAGATGCCGCACGCGGCCATTATCGCCGTCATCAACTCGTCAGTTTCAAGTCGTTGATAGGGACACGTTAGGGGCGCTTTGAAGCCTCTCATTGGCGTCGTCCGACCTCGCCGTGCCGTTTGCCCTGCCCTCGCTCGCCTACAAAACCCGACGCGGTGCCCCATTCTTCTCCTTTCAGTCGCCATTGCCAAGTTCCTCTCTGCCGCTGTCAAATCGCCGTTCCAAAGCTCGGTTGCCGTCGCAAAGGATCCCAGGAGCTTTGTCGCGACGTGAATCGACAGTAGGTGCCGTCAATTTCGTTTTTGTCTCGGTAATCCGGCAAATTTTGCTCACCGGCGGTCTTTACCTTGTCCAGTCCGCCGCCGCCGTCGTCAGTACCGCTCGAAGGTCTCCAAGACGACGTTAACGCCTTCTTCGAACTCGTGGTGACTACCTAAACCCTCCCATGCCTTTGAATTTGTTTTTCCTTTCGGTTTAGTCGGATTCCGCGAGCTCCAGTTGCCGCAGCCATGGCGCCGCCGCGGGGCCACCGTCTCGTTGTGCTGCCCGCCCTTGTTTTTGCGCTCCTCGAGTTCGCGTCGTCTTCCACATCGCTCCTGTGCCCTTGGTTTGGTGTCTAGGTGGCCGGAGTCTCCGTTTGGGCGCTCGCCGGCGAGCTCATCCCGTCGGTGACGGCGGCGCTGCCGTCCTCGTCCTGAGAGCCGACGGGGAAACCTTCCCCTTGCACTTGAGCCGTCCGATCAATCTTGGATGGCCAAGATTAGATACCCGAAGGGGTATCATAACCGGTCCGCACCACAATCGTGGACTTGGTCCACAACCACACCGCACCGGTTCACAGCACCCGTGTGGTGGACCAAGCCAACCAGTGCACGCCGCGTGGCGCCACGTCAGCGCTAGTCAGTCAACCCCGGTCAGCCAGGCACTTTTGCACGTTAGCCCTTCTATTTTCCAGATTTCACATCAATATTTATATCAGTTCAAATGCATTGTTTATAAGTCCTGTTTTCTTACAGTTTGAACCCTCCACTTTTGAATAATAGTGCGCCACGTCCAAACCAGCGTAGGATTTAGTTTTTATTCATTTAATAAATTCGAATTTAGTTATGATTTATTTACAGAAATGCCATTGAACTTGTTTTATGCATAACTTTCACTTTTTAAATCCGATTCGAATGATCTTTGCGCCCACGTGTTCGTAGAAATGCTTAGAATAGCTTTATAAACTTTTCAAAACTTCTATTTATACTTTGTTTGGTGTCTTGTTCTAAAAAGAAATACATTTGTTTGCATGTGATGACCGGGTTTGGATGATTGATTGGTGATGTGGTGAACGTTTGAAGGTGATCGGTTCGTGTTCCGAGGTTTTTTCGCTGATCAAGTATCAAGAGGAGCTTTTTGAGAAAGGCAAGTGTAATAAAGGCCTCCTTGAACCTATGAACAAATTATTATTCATTCATTATTGCATGTGTCCAATTTGAGCAAACACTAAGGACTTTACCTAGCTTATTCTTATACCTTATACCCTTGTTACCTATGGTTTGGGATGCATTTGGATAGATGTCGATGCTTATGCTCAACTAACTAATACTTGACTAATGGCATATATGCAATGATGTTTAAAAGTGTGCTCTTTGGCAACATGGAATCACTAAGGACTTATTCGTTAGCAAAATCGGGGGACCGACAAGATAACCGTGAGGGCCACATGGCTCTAGTTTTAGTTCAGTATGAGGACCTTTTCTAGCTTGTTAGCGGTTACCTTTGTGGCACAAATGGGGAAGGGTGGGCTATGGGAACCCTGGAGTTGGAGTTGGTTGATCCCACAGAGTGCCCTTAAAACCTAGCGGCCCTAAGTTGTTAGACGAACCTTTGAAATACTTCATAGTGAACCCTACCAACTTTCTTTAGTAGAGGGTTAAGAGGCTAGCTACCTCGGGAAAAGAGGCAATTCACGGCTTACAGTAAAAGTGTACAACCTCTGCAGAGTGTAAAATTGATATATCAGCCGTGCTCACGGTCACATGTGGCTTGGAAAACTGATGGAGTATTTTATTCTTATTGTTATTTTATGTTGGTTATTGCTCAAGTTTATTCGTTATCGTATTTGTGCCATTAATTTTAATATTGTGGGAATTGGAGCTTAAGCATCATCTAAAGATATAATCGTAAAATTTGATCTACTAAAATTGCTAACCGCATCAAACAAAGTGTCTAGCCTTTTGAGCCTTCATAGACCCCTTTGTTATACTTGCTAAGCATGGTGCGCTTACACTTGTTTTATATTCAATGAAAATCCCAATGGGTAAATGTATATTGGTTTTGGTGAGTATTCTTGAAGATGTTCTGAAATTCTAAGTTGATGTCCCCCAGTTGGAAGTCCCTATGGCAGTTGACGTATTCGTTTATGTTATATTTTGCTTTTCAGCAGAAGTATTGTGGTAACTTTGTAATGTTTTATACGATGTAATAATATACTTTACTTTGATATACTTACAATTTGAGATTATATGTGTGATTGACATCCTAGGCACACATATATGAGTACCTGTATTTGCTTTATAAATATGGGTATGACATATGTTCATGGAGACAAATATGATAAAAGTGTTGGCTTTGCATACCTAAGTACTTTTTACCAAGCAACATTTTGGATGGAGTTTTGAAATTGCTACAGGTTGATTTGTTGCATAAGATCCAACTCACCCAATCATAGCAAATGTCCGGAGGAGAATCCTCCTTCTCTCTCTTCTTTTATTATTTCATTTTTCACTATTTTTTTATATAGATATATTTTTTCATCATATTTTTTAATCCTTCTTTCTTTTCTTTTTTTTTTTAAGCAAGTCTAGGCCGACGTAACCATTTATTCTCCTTTTTTTGAATGACCCCTTGGTGTGTGTGGAACTTGTACTTACACTTTCCTCCTCCACACTTGAACTTTTATGTAAAAGTCAAGTGCGCAAGGTCAGGGCCTCCTTTTGAGTGTGTTCCATCACCCGTGCTGTTGTCTTTTACATTTCAAAAAAAAACTTTTTAATAAAAGCAAGAAACATGTTATCAAGCTAGTATGAACCTTCAGGTATTCTTGTCACTAACCTTCAGGTATTCTCATTTTGAGTCTAAATCATCATCGTCCACCTAGTAAGTCTCATTCCAATCATCACCGCAATCATCCTGATGGGCGTTCTCCTTGTCCTGGTCGTGCACGTCCTTGGCCTCGTCCTCGTTACCCTTGTCCTGATCGTGCACGTCTTTTCCCTCGTCCTCGTTACCCTCGTCCTCTTGTGTTGGCGAAGGAACTAAGAGAAACAAACATGTCAACATTACAACGACCTTAAGAAGTAAGGAAATGTCAAAACAAGTTTTGGAAGAACAAGAAATGCTCACAAAGCTCGCGTATCAACGCATTGCGGGCACGTTCACGTTCAACTTCACGTTCGCGAACCCACTCAAGTGTCTCATGAATCTCCCTCCTTTCCTCCGCTTCGAGGCGGTCGTAGTGTTCCTTGTTTTCCCACCAATATCTGAAGGAGCTCGTCGCCCATAAACATGCGATGGTAAGGACTTATTGTCTTTCCTTTAGCTTTACAAAAGTCTTCACCGATCGTGATCCATGTGTTATAACGAGGTCTTGCAACACCGGCCTTCCTGCTCACTTCTTTCTTCAACTTTTGTCTTCTCATAATCATCCTTTTCTTCTCCAAAGGGGACTTGAACTTGGGAGTAAACAAATTGGCCATAACCTCACCACGACGAGGGAAATCCTCCCAATCACAAGTCTTTCCAGCCTAAGTGAAACATAAATAAACATTACCATAATTATGCATTGCCAAAGTAAGCTAAATTATGCATGCAAGGCACAAGTTCATTATACTCACAAAGAACTGATTTGGCCCTCCATAAGCATTGCCACAGTAGTAACCAATCACAAACTCAGAGGGAACAACTCCTTCACGGGCCTTGATGCCGCACTTGTACTTCTTCTCCGGAAGACCAAGGCATGGCCATGGCATGCGTTGATTTGAATACTCTTCTTGCAACCTCTCGTTAGGCCATGCAGGTTTTGGTCCATAGTTATACTCCTCAAAGTCACAAGCTGGAAAACCTCCCTAAAATAGACAACATATGAGGTGCAAGGTTACAGTATGCACAACACAAATAAAATCACAAAGAACATGCATCGCAAGCACCACTTACATAATCGCTACCGACCACACCGATAGAAAGGGGTAAACAAACCGGCCGGCTTGGAACTTGAGGAACGCCGTCCCGCCCACAATGGCATGTAGGAGGATTCTCTAGACGGTGTAAAGGGGCGTCAACCTTCTCCGCTTCGGTCATTTCGTGTGGGTTCAAAGGCGGAGGCACCCACCGCTTAAACCGATCAAGCGGAACGGTCTTCCAAGGGTCATAAGGAAAGAACATGATGGAATGATCCACCCATTCTTCACCATCGATCCATCGATAGAAATTGCATCCGTCTCGCCCAACTATCCGTCGGAGGACCACGCCGTAGTTGGCAATGTAAAAGCACGCCCGGCGGACAAAGGATGCCCGGATCGCTTCACATTGGCCGCCACCCACAAAGTGACAATGCGGCGTCGCGACACAGTCTTTGGGAATGGACCCTTCCCATCATGGTCCTCCGGATGGTGCACGAACAGGGACAAGTCCATGACACCTAGCAAAAAGAACAATGACAACTATTACACAAAAGATCATCCGTACATGTGTCCACAACATAGGTGCAAAATGAAACAACAAAGCATGGATGGGAAACCGCTAAGAAATATTATTATCAAATTATATCAATCTCATTAGTGTTCATACAGATTCTAAAAAAAACCAAAATAAAAAAACAACTAAGACAAGGACATTTTAAAATAAAAAAATTCATTCCTTAGATGGTAAGCACTTCATAATTGAACAAATAAACAAACTAATCTCCATACATGGTTAAACATCCTAATCAAACCATAACACACAAAACAATATTTGAAAAACAAGCAATTGTTCATAAACCCTAAGCAACACCTAATACATGATGAAGTATTCATTAAACATTGAATCCATCAAACAAACTAAAATACATGTATGGAAAATGTCATTCAAATGATGTGAATTAGGGTTAGGTTTTAAGTGCACAATTCCACCAAATCAAAACCAAATTAGCAAGCATTATGACACCATAAGATAAGTAGCAAGACAACCAAAGTCAAATTGGAAACAAACTAGACAATTGGAAGCATTTGGGGGACAAAAAAGAGGAAAGAAGCTTCCAAAATTCGCGACTCAGATCGCCCTCTTTCACGCACCTCGGAAAAGTGAGAGTGGGGGAGCAGCTAGACAAAAAGTAAACCGGGTGGAAGCATTTATACCAGCTCGTCGCGCCAAACCGGCCGGGCGGCGACCGGTGGAACCCACGCTGGTTTCGCCCCAGGCCCAAACCGAAACCCTAACGGGCTCGTCGCGCCGGCGCACCAGCGCGATCGGTGCGTCGCCGCATGCATAGGCGCGACGTGGTGGGACCCACTACCGCCACGCGAGCACCGGTTAACGCCGCCACGCCGGCGTGGCGTGGCACGCCGCACCACATGCATAGGCGCGACATGTGTAAACATCGCGCCTATGCATCTGGCGCGACCAAAAGGGATACCGGATAGAAATTGTTTTAAACAGGGGATAAATTTAAAAATTGTTTTTAAAAAGGGCAAAATTTTAAAAAAAGTCCGGAAGTTACCTAGCTCTCCAATCATAGATACTTTAAACTCATGAGCATATGACCTCTCCAAATCCTTCACAAAATTCCTGTTCCAAGCACTAGTTTGGAGAATTTGGGAGAAGTTGCTGAAGAAGTGATTGGATATTCCTGTGAAGATTATTTACATCCTCCAACAACTAATGAAATTGGAGAAAATCATACAAGTAATCGAGGCTCATGGTGTCCTTAGAATGTTGGGTAGCATCAATTGTATGCATTGGGAATGGACGAAATGCCCAAAAGGTTGGACAAGCATGTTCACTCATGGTGACAAAGGCGTACTGTGCTGTACATGAGCTGTCATTTTTTTTCTTGTTGGTTTGCATTTTGCTTTTTCTAACTGTGGAAGATAACAAACGTTAAAATCTTCCACAAGCTGTATGTTACATGTGTATGGTATTTGTGTTTTATCTTCTTTTTGTGTCACATGTGACGTGGTATATAACACTAGGCATGTGATTTACATATATATATTCATTTTATCGGAGAATCCTGTAGATTTATGCTTCTTTGGTGGAACACACTAGGCACGTGATTTATATATATACATTGTCGGACTTCTCAGTCGATCGTCCACCAACACCCTTGCTTACTCTTTTCTTCAACATACACAAACTTCAAAAAACAACCAATGGCTCCTCCGGGAAAGAATCTCTCTGTAGCCGTGTTCCTAATTGTTATAGTGGTCGCCGGTATGTCTCTACATATCTACAAAAAGTTAGAAATATAAGTGAATTAATAATTGTTCGTTTCTCTCCTAACAGCTTAAGTTTTGGCATTGAATTGTTGGCTAGTCATGCAACTAAATATGTTGTTTTGATTATTATTTCGCACTTTTCCTATATTTCAGGTGCCTGAAATTTAAGATGTCAGGCAACACTTTTTGTCATAGTAACAAATTAATATTTTTTCTTGTCTAACTATAGAAAATAATTATTAATTTTTAAATTGTGCTTGTGCCAACACATATAAAATTTGTCCTTGTCTAACTATAGAAAATAATTATTAATTTTTAAATTCTCCTTTTGCCAACACATATAAAATTTTGTAAGGTTTGTAGTTTGTTTAACTAGTTTTTATTATTGGAACCAAAAATTGCAGATTGTGTCTATAGAAATTGCAACGAACTAAACCTGTAATTTTAGTATAAAATATGTGCAATAGCCATCGCCTGAAATAAAACAAAAATCCAGGCACCTGAAATTTAGCAAATCCCTTTATTTCGGGTAATTAACCAACATTCTTGCATGTGCTAGTGTATTCATTGTCTGCACGGAGTGAATGTGGCCACCTCAGCGGCAATTATAAGGGACCGTGTGTTACCAGCCAGAGTTGTGATGTTATATGTAAAGAAGAAAGCGTCGACAACACTTCCGGTGCTTGTGTCAACTCGGAATGCTACTGCTATGCCCCATGCGTTTCTGATATTGTTGTTGTTGCTAGCGATCCAACCACGATGCATTGATCCCAGTCTAACGTTTATTAAATAAAATAAATTATCTCTTTCGAGCTCTAATATAATAATATATATATAGTGTTTTCTAGAAACAAGAGCCGGGGTTACCTCTGCTTGTTATATCAAACTAGCAAAAATGCCCGTGCGTTGCACCGGGTTTAGGATTAATAATTGGATTATTTGTAATTTGAAAAAAAAATCAGCGATCATGTTTTGTGTTCCAACATGGTTTAACCAGACTTTATATCATGTCTTGACACATGTTCTAACACATTAACATGAGAAGCTCATAGATTAATTATTATCTCATGTTTGTGTATTGATCTTAAAATTTTATTTTATTTTTGAATCTCTCCAAATTTTTGGTCGCATTGTTTTAATGGTACATGCTTTAAAAACATTAGATAATGTAAACAATTTTTACTTTAAAATTAGAAAAGAAAAGCTAGTACACCTGTGCATTGTTATGGTTTTTTACTTTTATAAAAAATAACTAATCAAGTGTAGTAATGAATTCGATTAGCGTAGACCTAACTTATTTTATTTTCTCCCTCTCCATATTTTATTTTAATCAAGTGTAGTAATGATCATTGTCATGTGCATTGCCATATTTTCTTCTTTCTCTACTCATGTCAATAGTAAATGTGTCTACCTTTGTTCTGATTTTTGGCCTCACATATATCTACCAGATAATTAGGAAAATGACATTTCTTCCCACTTTCAGCGGATTCCCCTGACTTGAGATGCCTGCTGCACAGTACTCGGCCATCTTCATATCGAGCAAAACAATCTGAGCATTCAATTCAGGGAACATAGCATGACATTTTAGTAAACTGATTGCAGGACTATTGAAACAACTGCATTACTAATCAGCAGCACAAACTACATCATCTCCAATCTTCAGAACATGCATGGAAACAACCATCGAAATTGTAGTGCTTCTTACCTGCTTCACTTGCGGACCAATTTGTATAAGCCTCACGAAGCCATCATGACACTTCTTAGCCTTCTGATTCAGTTGGAAACAATCATCTGCAGGCGGGTCAGCGCGTCGAACAGATAGCGCGCAAACGTTGGAAATTGCTCTGCCAATGCCCCGCTACTTCACCTTCGCCTCCATCACCGCAGCTGTGAGTCTTCAACGGTTTCACAAACGCGGCGCGGCATGCGTGGCAGGAACATCCCTCTGTGAGCTCCGAACAGCGGCGGACGCGGTGTACCTGGGACGGGGCATCCTTGGGCTTGCCGAGCGCGGCCCCGGCGAAGATCTCCTCGCCGGCATCATCGAGGAGGATGAGGCGGCCTAAGGCGGGTAGAGGAGGAGGGCACCGTGTGCCATACCGCCATCCGAAACGGTGACGCGATCCGAGTCCATCTCTCCGCCGTGTCGCGCGCGACAAACAACAGGACTTCTTCGACGCAAAGGCGGACGGAGGCGGACATAAACAACACGAGGCGGATGAAAAGTTTGGCGGATTGGCGTAAATTTTCGTGTTTTATTATTAGGTATAGATATAGAGTAAAGTTCCCCCTCAACAATGGGTGGTAGACTACATAACCCCCAACCTATGAAACGGTCTATATCACCCCCTGAACTTTCGAAAAACGGTCAAATTACCCCCTAAAGCAGTTTTGAAAAATCATAGTAAATCACAGAAAAATCGTAAAATGAAAAATCAAATTGTGTTAAGACCCCGAATGAGTAGATCTACACAATGAACATATAATATGATATATATGCTTTAGTTCATTTTTTTGCTGTAGCTTTAATTTTTTGTTTTTCCTCATAGCTGTAAAAAATGTACTAAAGCATACCATATTATATGTTCATTGTGTAGATCTACTCATTCGAGTCTAACACAATTTGATTTTTTTTATTTTATGATTTTTCGTGATTTACTATGATTTTTCAAAACTGCTTTAGGGGTAATTTGACCGATTTTCGAAAAGTTCGTGGGATGATATAGACCGCTTCATAGGTTGGGGGTTATGTAGTCTACCACCCATAGTTGAGGGGGTGATGTAGACTTTTTCCCAGAACTTATACTGCTATATTGTCCCGGTCTCCAAACTTACAAAATGTTTGTCCAGAGACCTAAACAATGTTCTGGTCTCACTATAGTTTTATCATAATCAGATTAATTTTGCTATGTCATTCGAGTCCAAACTATATCAAAACGCTCACTCCTGGACACACATGGTCAGTCAATTCCAGTGATCCTCTCTCTATCTGTCTCTCTACCTTCCCTTATATACCGCCGAGGCTAGTCCCGCGCCGCCCTCCTCATCTACAATAGTAGTCTCGCCGTCACAACGGGTTAGATCAAGGGGCCGCGGACACGCCACCGACGAACTCGGGGGCGATGACGGCGACGTAGGGGGCGGTGGAGGCAGCGGTGCCGGGGCGGGTGGCCGGCCGCGCAGCCGACGGTAAGGGGAGTGGGTGAGGCGGCGGCGGCGGGCGGCGCCGGTGTAGGGGGCGGCGTGGCGGCGGACGGCGGCGGCAGCGGGTTGGGGCAGGGAGAGATAGAGAGAGAGAGGCACAAACTATTTCTTTATTGCTTGTCTCTCAAAGAGATTACATACCCTTGCTTATATAGCCAGGCTAATGGGACTTGTAATCTAAGCAATCTCTATAAGGTTTCCTTATATGATCGGAACACCTTTTACAAGTATTATTTATTTATTTCCTAATAAGGGTCTTACTAGCTTATATGATTGGAATATCCCTTTTACACACCAAAAGTCCTAATATAATCCTAACTTGATGACGGCGTAAACGGAGACGGGGAAGGTAGAGGGGGCGGCGGCGCAGGGGGGCGCCGCCTCCTCCCCGGCCGCTGCACCCGCCCCCTCTGGCCGGCCGCGGCCGTTTGGACCTTCTTTGCCCACCCATGGCTGGCCCAATTCTGGCACATGACATCTCCCCACCGTTCGACGAGGCGGCACGTCCACGTGCCGCCCAACCCACCAAGTAGGCGCGAAGGCGATGCCGATTGGGGATGTTGCGATGCCGGGTCCATAGCTGAGGATGAGGGACACGACTTGTCGTTGTCGTCATTGCAGATGTTGGTGTCATCGTCCGCGAAGGAGGAGTCGAATTGCAGGTTCCCGAAGTAGATATCGAACTTATAGCTCAATGGGGCTGCACGAACAGAGGTCCATCCAAGCTTGTCGCATGACGGAGGTGCTGAGGATGCCAGAGAGCTCGAGCGTCTGACGAGTAGCTGGAGGGGCCTGGAAGGTGTACGTCGTTGGCACATGTACTCTAGCATGTATGTGCCTGCAGAAGACATGTCGGATTGACATAGGCGGTGACGAGGAGAGGCGTAGCAGACAGCCGTAGAGGAGGTCGCTGGCTGTCTTAACGGGTGGCCCGACCTGTGGCGCTGGGGCAGTCGATGCGGAGGAACTCGTTGCCGTGGTTGTCGAAGAGGAGGACCGTCACATCCTCAAGCCTGGCGTTCGGGCGTGCCTGTAGGAGAAGCACGCTCGCCGGGAACGCCTGATCTTCACGCGGGCGGTTCGGGAGGTGGAAGCCCACTGCAACGCCATGCTGGGGGGCGCCACCCTCCAGGAGGAAGTCTTGTAGGAGCTTTGAAGCCGCGGGGATGTAGTAGCGGTGGAAGTACCTCACAATCCTGTAGAAGAGGCTCCATCTAGGTGTAGTTGCCTGAAGCTCGATGGCACAAGCGATGATCCAGAGCTCCTGGTTTGACGTAGTACCTAGGTGCAGCTCGGTGAGGAGGTCATTTGTCGTCAGATCGTCAATCGCCTCCATAGTGGCAGCCAGGCGCTGCCGTCCTGGCACCCGGTCAGCCAGTGCAGCATCGATGTCGCTGTCAATGTCGGCGACGTCGTGGAAGTGGCTGGGCCGGTGATCGCCGGGCGCCCCGAGCCGGCGCGCGTCGTCGGGCCTCCTCCATCGAACGAGGCTCGAACCACTTTCGAGCATCGCACTAAGCGTGTCGCGTGAGGCCACCGACGAAGAGGCCGACGCAGTTGACGCTGATCTCAAGGTCCATGCGAATTGCATAGCCCTTGAAGGTGGTGATGTAGTCGTCCAGCTTGCCATCCTGAGCAGGAGGCGTGAAATCCCCCGTAGTGTCGGTGATGATGGGGGTCCAAGTCACACCGTAGGTAGTGAGTGAACGCGTCCCACTCAACCAACAACCTCCTTCGGGACTGCCCGGTTGAACCGCACAAAGCCAGGACTCGTGAAATCTCATGTTTGGTTTTGGAAATTGATGACACACGTGTCGTACTAATCCTTTGCTCTAAGTGTGACTTGAGAGATAGGATTACATGGATGACGTGGAGCATGATGATCATGAACATGGATGATGATGATGGACATGGTGGATCGTCAAGCTCGGTGATCGGCTTGAAAGGAACCCAGGAGATCAAGGCAAAGGTATTCTTGATAGGGTTTTTCCTTCGGTGATCAAGACATGATAGAGCGTGTGATCACATTATAGGTTAGATAGCCGACTATCTAGAGGGGATGCCGCGACAATCCTTTGGTGAAGTGCTTCTAGGTCCAATTGACTTGCATATTGCATTTAGGACATGAGAGCACTAACTTCGTTCTTGCCTAATCGATCGACATGCTAACATAAGTGATAACATGATCATCTTCGACGTGTTGGCAACTTATGGCAAGAGGTGAAGCAAGGTTGAAGCAAAGGGCGACAACAAGATGACGGATACATCGGAAGCTCGGCCGACGCGACGATCGAAAAGCAAAGCAAAAGTGACCGGACGCTCCGTTATATGTGTCCGGCAGAGAGCATGTTTTCGGCCTTCGGGCGCGAGGCCGACCGGACGCAGTGACTGGAAGCATCCGGTGTCGACCGGACCCTATGACCGGAACCACGAAGAACGTTGTCAGCTGTGGGCCAGGGGGCTCTATCGTATCTGACCGGACGCATGGCCGACTGCGACCGGAAGCTGGACCAGACCCGCTGGTGCGTCCGGTCAGCGAGTCCGGTCAGTGCGTAGAAACCCCCCAACGGCTCCATTTCGAGAGGGGGTCTTTAAATGCTTGGATGGCCGGGTCTTTTACCTCTCTCTTGCACATTTGAACACTCTAACACTCTTGTGAGCTTGTGAGCCTCCCCTCCATTCATCTCTTCACTCTAACTTCGATTCTTGAGTGAGATTGAGAGAGATAGAAGTGCATTGCTTGATTGTCTTGCATCTAGAGGCACTTCATCCTTGGAGAAGCCGCGAGATTTCATTTCTCTTGGGAATTTGCTTGGTTCCCTAGCGGCTTGGAGCAAGAGGCGGTGTTGAGCTCGATTAGAGCTTGTTCGAGGCCACACCGGTGGATTTGTGAGGGGTCGTTCCTTACCCCGTGGGAGGTTCGCGAAAGGAGCACTAGTGGATTGCTCGTGGCTTGTTTGACCCTCTCTTGTGATCGGTTTGCTTGAGCTCCCACCGGGGATTTGGCACCGGCCATTAAGCTTAGCAACCGTCAAGTGAGTGTGTCGCCACAACGAGGACTAGCGTGCTGGCAAGCACGTGAACCTCGGTGAAAAATCATCGTGTCTTGTGTGCTAGCTCGTTGGAGATTTCTTGTACACGGTGATTGACTTCAACCTCGACACTACACCGGTGGTATTGTATCCTAGCACTTCTTTGCATTACTTTGGTAGTATATCTTGTTAGGGTGCTTAGTTAGTTCTTGTGTAGCTTGAGTAGTTAGCTCTAGTGTATTAGGCTTGTTTAGCTCCTAGTTGGTAATCTAGTTAGATTATTTTGTTCACCTAGGAGTAATTTAGTGACCTAGCTCTTGTGTGGAATTAGAGACAATAGAATTGACTTGTGGCTTGCTTAGCTAGATTGTAGCACCGCTTATTTAGCTTCGCCACCTTATTGTCTAATTAGGTTATTTAGTGTTGTTGCAAGAATTTTTAATAGGCTATTCACCCCCCTCTAGCCATTAGGACCTTTCAAGTGGCATCGGAGCCGAGGCACCGTATTTGAGTGGCTTAACATCCAACGGTGACAAAATGGCATTGAGTTTTCATGTCAACAACACCAAGAAGGCGCCACCTTTCGATGGCACCAACTTTGCCTATTGGAAGGTGAAGATGACTGCACACCTCAAGTCAATCAATAGAGAAGTGTGGGTCATGACCGAGAAGAAGTTCGAGGTAGCAAATCAAGAGCAACCAACAACGGCTGAAGAAAAGAAGATCTATGCAAATGATCTTGCCGTGAGCGCTTTTCATGAGGCATTCAACGATAGAGTGTTTGAGCAAGTCAAGTCATTCACTATTGCTCATGATATTTGGAAGAAGCTAGAAGAGTGCTATGAGGGCACCGAGGGAGTCAAGCAAGCAAAGGCATATATCAAGCTTGAACAATTCAATAGCTTCAAGATGGAGGAAGATGAGGGTGTACCGGAGATGTTCCACCGCATGCAATTGTTGGTGAACGATCTCAATGCACTTGGAGAGGACATCAAGGACAAGACCTTCAACATGAAGTTCTTGAGATGCTTGCCCGAGCGGTTTGGGATGTTCATCACCGTGCTTATGAGAATAAATTTGAAGGATTTGACACCCAACCAATTGCTTGATGAGGTGATGACCGATGACTCCTATAGAGATGACAAGATCAAGCAAGAGCTCATCAACAAGACCAACAAGAAGACCAAGGATGAGGAAAAGAAAGATGACAAGAAGAGCTTGGCACTCAAGGCTAGTTCTTCATCCAAAGGCAAGAAGAAGAAGGAAGAATCAAGTGATGAAGAGGAAGGCACCTCTACAAGTGGAAGTGAAATTGATGAGCAAATGGCTCTCTTTGTGAGGAGATTGGACAAGTATGTGAAGAAGACCTACATCAACAAGAAGAAGAAGAAGCAATCATCAAAGAAGAAGGATGATAAGAATGAAGGCAACATGAAGTGCTTTCGATGCCATGATGATTGCCATCTCATTGTCGAATACCCATATGAGAGTGATGATGAGAAGGGCATCAAGAAGGCAAGAAAGAAGAATGATGCCAAGAATGAGAAGAAGGACAAGCCCAAGAAGAAGAATGAGTCACATGTGGCTACTTGGGATAGTGATGGCTCATCCTCTTCAAGTGATGAAGAAGAGGAGAAGAAGAGCAAGAAGAAGGGACAAGCTCATGTTGCTATGCATGAGAGGATTTGTCTATTTGACACTCCTTCTTCATGCTTCATGGCTAAGGCCACAAAGGTACAATCGATGAGGATATCCTCCACTATTACCCATTGGCAAAGACGCAACAATTAAAATGGGCCAAGTGGCCCAGTTGTAGTCGGACGGCGACCGTGTGAGCCTCTGAATAATCCCACCTTGCTTAACATGGGAGGAGGAAGCCACCTTAAAAGGAAGAGCCACCCTTCCCCTATCAGACTAGTCTTTTGGGGTGATTGGGCCTTTTCCTGAGTGGGGGCACCGGAGTACGGTGTTAAGATTGCCGAGGCACAACAGAGGCCCTAGTGGCGTTGTAGTCGGATCGGTGTGTCGTATTTTTCTACCGTCGGTGCTAAGATTGCGGGATTCGGGAACCGGATCGGTGTGTCGGGCTTTTCATCCAACCCCGCCCGGGCCGGACTCATCATTTGGTATCAGAGCTGGGCCCTTGTTAAGGGGGTGGGAATGATGAGGACATTCGACTATTACCCGTTGGCAAAGACGTAACAATTAAAATGGGCCAAGTGGCCCAGTTGTAGTCGGACGGCGACCGTGTGAGCCTCTGAATACTCCCACCTTGCTTAACTTGGGAAGAGGAAGCCACCTTAAAAGGGAGAGCCACCCTTCCCCTATCAGACTAGTCTTTTGGGGCGATTGGGCCTTTCCCTGAGTGGGGGCACCGGAGTACGGTGCTAAGATTGCCGAGGCGCAACAGGAGGCCCTAGTGGCGTTTGTAGCCGGATCGGTGTGTCATATTTTCGGCTGTCGGTGCTAAGATTGCGGGATTCGGGGAATCCGGATTGGTGTGTCGGGCTTTTCATCCAACCCTGCCTGGGCCGGACTCATCACAATCTATCACTAAAGATGATGATGATGATAGTGATAGTGATAGTGATGATGAGGAGCCAACTCACACTAGAGAGCAGTTGCAAATTATGCTTGATGATTGCATTAACATGTACAAGCAAAGTAGGAAGGAGGTCAAGGGCTTGCATAAGGAAACAAAGAGCCTTAAGCAAGAACTTGATGAGCTTCGGGCATCTTATGAGAGTCTAAAGGTAGACCATAAGAAGCTTGAGAAATCTCATTCTAAGTTAGAGAAAGCTCACTCCTCTCTACTTGAAGAGCACAAGTTGTGCTTAGTTGAGGAAAAGGTTGATACATGTAATGCAAGCATCATGTGTGATATACTTGTTGATCAACCTAGCTCCACATGTGTGACCTCCACTAGCTCTATCACTAGCACATCCATCTCTAGTGAAGATAATGGCAACCCTATACTTATTCATGAGAATGCTTGTTTAAAGAGGGAAGTAAAGGAGCTCAATCACACCTTGGCTAAGGCTTATGGTGGTGAGGACCGCTTGCTTATGTGCTTGGGTAGCCAAAGGGCATCCTTATACAAGGAGGGCTTAGGCTATATCCCCAAGAAAGGCAAGGCCGCCCTTGTTACTCACAAGACACGTTTTGTCAAGAACAATGGTAGCTATTGCAAAGCTTGCAAGCAAGTTGGTCACTTAGAGCACAAGTGCATGAACAAGAAAACCAATGTCTCTTCCATTAAGCTTGATCATTCATATATGCTTGTGAAGAAGGACAATGGTGTTCGTGCTAGGTACATTGGTACACCATGCATGGGCTCAAGAAAGAAAGCCATTTGGGTACCAAAGGCCTTGGTGACTAACCTTGAAGGACCCAAGAAAGTTTGGGTACCTAAGAAGAATTGATCTCTTTTTGTAGGTCAATTACCGAGCCGAGAGGAGAGCATTGGATAATGGATAGTGGGTGCACTCAAAACATGACCGAGGATTCTCATATGTTCAAGTCAATTAGTATCAAGGGCATTGATGAATATGAGTCAATCACATTTGGCAATGACAAGAAAGGCAATGTGTTAGGGCTTGGCAAGATTGCAATTACACAAGAGAAGAGTCTATCAAAAGTGTTGCTAGCTGACAATCTTGATTATAATCTATTGTCGGTCTCTCAACTTTGTGATCTTGGCTACAAATGCATATTCACTAGTCAAGAAGTTGAAGTGGTTAGTGGTGATGGTGCCAATATGATCTTCAAGGGATTTAGATATGGTGATCTCTATCTAGTGGATTTCAACTCAAAAGAAGCCAAGTTGACAACATGTCTACTCTCAAAAGCTAGCAAGGGTTGGTTGTGGCATAGAAGGCTTGGTCATGTTGGGATAAAGCAATTGAACAAGTTAGTGAAGCATGACTTGGTTAGAGGCTTGAGTGATGTCAAGTTTGAGAAGGACAAACCTTGTGGGGCATGTCAAGCCGACAAGCAACATGGCAATGCACATCCATCCAAGAGCACAATGAGTACAAGCAAGGCATTTGAGTTATTGCACATGGACTTGTTTGGGCCAACAACATACACTAGCATGGGTGGCAGCAAGTATGGTTTTGTCATTGTGGATGACTACACTAGATACACTTTGGTGTTCTTTTTGCATGACAAGAGTGATGTATTTGAGCTATTCAAGACCTTTGCCAAGAGAGTGCAAAATGAATTTGAGACATCCATCAAGAAGATTAGAAGTGACAATGGGAGTGAATTCAAGAACACAAGAATTGAAGAGTTGTGTGATGAGCTTGGAATTGGACATCAATTCTCACCAACCTACACTCCTCAATCCAATGGTGTAGTTGAAAGGAAGAATAGAACCTTGATTGAAATGGCAAGATCAATGCTTAGTGAGTACAATGTTAGCCATTCATTTTGGGCCGAAGCAATCAACACGGCTTGCTATTGTAGCAACCGTCTCTATTGCCATGGGATGCTTGGCAAGACACCATATGAATTGTTGAATGGAAGGAAGCCCAACATTGGTTACTTTAGAGTCTTTGGATGCGAATGCTACATTCTCAAGAAAGGCACAAGATTGGGCAAGTTTGACAAGAAATGTGATGAAGGGTTTCTAGTTGGATATTCAACTACAAGCAAAGCTTATAGAGTGTGGAACTTGGGTAGTGGTCAACTTGAAGAAGTTCATGATGTGGAATTTGATGAAACCCAAGGCTCTCAAAGTGAGGTTGAAAATCATGATGATGTGAGTGGTTCCAACTTGAAAAATGCAATGAGAAACATGGATGTTGGTGACATTCGGTCAAGGCAAGTTGATTATGATGATGACACTCCATTGCCTACCACTACGGTTGAGATTGACACAAATGAAGCAAGCACTAGTGGTACTCAAGATGAAGATCAAGCTCAAGATGATAGTACACCATCTCATCCTAGTCATCAAGTGCAAGTGATGCAACCATCAAACATTGCAAGAGATCATCCACTTGATCAAATTGTCGGTGACATCAATAGTGGAGTGATTACTAGAGGAAGATTGTCATCCTTTTGTGCTCACCATGCCTTTGTATCTCAAGAAGAGCCAAAGAATATTGAGAAGGCATTGGAAAAGGAAGATTGGATAAATGCTATACATGAAGAGTTGAACAATTTCAAAAGAAATGATGTATGGGAATTGGTGGAAGGGCCAAAGGACTACAATGTGATAGGAACCAAGTGGGTCTTCAAGAACAAGCAAGATCAAGATGGAATTGTGGTTACAAACAAGGCAAGGCTAGTAGCTCAAGGGTACACACAAGTAGAGGGTCTTGACTTTGGAAAGACCTATGCACCGGTTGCTAGACTTGAAGCAATTAGAATCTTACTTGCCTATGCATGTGCTCATGATATCAAACTCTATCAAATGGATGTGAAGAGTGCATTTTTGAATGGCTTCATCAATGAGTTGGTCTATGTTGAACAACCACCGGGCTTTGAAGATGAGAAGTATCTGAACCATGTCTACAAGTTGAAGAAGGCTTTATATGGATTGAAACAAGCACCAAGAGCATGGTATGAGAGGTTGAGAGATTTTCTCCTCTCTAAAGGGTTCAAGATGGGCAAGGTGGACACCACTCTCTTCACCAAGAAGATTGGACAAGACTTGTTTGTGTTGCAAATCTATGTTGATGACATTATCTTTGGGTCAACCAATCAAGAATTTTGTGAAGAGTTTGCTAAGATGATGGCCAATGAGTTTGAAATGTCAATGCATGGAGAACTCACATTCTTTCTTGGACTTCAAAATAAGCAATTGAAGAATGACATATTTGTTAGTCAAGGCAAGTACATCAAGGACATGATCAAGAAGTTTGATCTACAAGATGCCAAGTCTATGTCCACACCAATGGCAACCAATGGAAGCTTAGACCCTGATCCATTTGGCAACATGGTTGAGCAAAAGAAATATAGGTCCATGATTGGTAGTTTGCTCTATGCAACCGCATCAAGACCGGACATTGCATTTAGTGTGGGCATGTGTGCAAGATATCAATCATCTCCTAGAGAGAGTCACCTGGCAACAAAGAGAATTTTGAGGTATTTGAAGGGCACACAAGATGTTGGACTATGGTATCCAAAAGGATCCAAGTTTGAGCTAATTGGATATTCGGATTTCGATTATGGTGGATGCAAGATTAATAGAATGAGCACAAGTGGCACATGTCAATTCCTTGGAAGGTCACTAGTATCATGGTCTTCAAAGAAGAAAAATAGTGTTGCTCTCTCTCTACTTGGCCGAATACATTAGTGCGGGAAGTTGTTGCACTCAATTGCTTTGGATAAGGTCAACATTGAAGGATGTTGGATTCAAATTTGACAAGGTTCCATTGTTTTGTGACAATGAAAGTGCTAGAAAGATGACTCAAAATCCGGTTCAACATCCAAGAACAAAGCACATTGATATAAGGCACCACTTCATAAGAGATCATCAACAAAAGGGTGACATTTGTATCATGGGTATTGGCACCGCAGATCAACTAGCCGACATATTCACCAAGCCACTTGATGAGAAGAGGTTTTGCATGCTAAAGGGAGAATTGAACATTATTGACTTCTCCAACTTGAGTTGATGCGCCCCACTTATATGACATGCCTCTCCTTCGACAAACCCAAGGTAAAAGTTGTTTGTCATGGCATTCATATGATGTTAAAGACTTGTTAGTGCATCTAGTCATTATGCATGTTTATTAGGCTCATTCATGGAAAATCAAGTGATTTCAATGTATGTGTGGCACCACTATTGCTTTGAATGGTTTTATGAACTAGTGGTGGCATATGACATGTTTATGTGCTTGCAATCCTAGTGTCAACTCTAGAAAATGAGCTAATGATGTGTATTATAACATGGTGCAAGATAACCCTTATGCTTATGAGGTGTGAAAAAGCTTGTCCTTGGTTCAAACTTGAATACATGTTAAGGCAAGTGATCTAGATGAGACCACATGTGATACTTTGATTGACTTGATTTCTCTCATTTACACCTTTTTGGTGATTGTTGACAAAGGGGGAGAAATAAGTCACAAAGATGTTGTAAAGGATCACACAAATAGGGGGAGCAAGGTCATAGGCTATTTGTGCATTTGTATGTGCATGATTATAATGAAATGTTGCATTGTGCAGTATAAATTCAATATTCATGTTTGCTTGGTGTATGCTAGTTTTTTGAAATTGATTAGTGTTTTGACCAACTAGCATGCATAGGATGTATCTAGACATTACTCACATTTAAGACTATAATGTTGATCTCACGGGGTATGTTGAGTTTTGATGAATGTCTAGTTATATTGATGCTAAGGACTCCGATTGGTTTCACGCTTCAAAGGTCCGAATTCTAGAACCTTAGCATCTCTTTTGGTATTAGTATCTCTCCCCAAGATTTCTATCCATACATATGTGCCAAATTGATCTAAACACATGGAAGCACATATGTAGGGGGAGCTACTACTACCAAAACCGAACCTTGAAATGTTTGTCCAAACTATGATTCATGATCAAAATGCTATGGACAAGCAATTCAAGTTCAATTGAATTTTATTTCATATCTTTGTGAATTTGGTTGTCATCAATTACCAAAAAGGGGGAGATTGAAATCTCATGTTTGGTTTTGGAAATTGATGACACACGTGTCGTACTAACCCTTTGCTCTAAGTGTTACTTGAGAGATAGGATTACATGGATGACGTGGAGCATGATGATCATGAACATGGACGATGATGATGGACATGGTGGATCGTCAAGCTCGGTGATCGGCTTGAAAGGAACCCGGGAGATCAAGGCAAAGGTATTCTTGATAGGGTTTTTCTTTCGGTGATCAAGACACGATAGAGCGTGTGATCACATTATAGGTTAGATAGCCGACTATCTAGAGGGGATGCCGCGACAGTCCTTTGGTGAAGTGCTTCTAGGTCCAATTGACTTGCATATTGCATTTAGGACATGAGAGCACTAACTTCGTTCTTGCCTAATCGATCGACATGCTAACATAAGTGATAACGTGATCATCTTCGACGTGTTAGCAACTTATGGCAAGAGGTGAAGCAAGGTTGAAGCAAAGGGCGACAACAAGATGACGGACACGCCGAAATCGCGAACCGACGCGATCGATCGACGCGGCCGAATCGAAGCAAAAGCAAAAAGTGATCGACGCCCGGTACATGTCCGTCCGCGAGAGAGCATGTTCTCGGCCCTTCGGGCGCGAGGCCGACGGACGCATTGACCGGAAGCATCCGGTGTCAACCGACCCTGTGACCGGAACCACGATTGCGAACGTTGTCGGGTGCTTGGGCGGGGGGCTCGTCACCACAACGGGATCTCGACCGACGCATGGCCGATCGCGACCAAAAGCTGGATCGGGGCTTTAGTTAGGTAGCTTGAGTGCGTCCGGCCAGTTGGCGAAGTCCGAGTCGATCTTTGAAACCCCCCAACGGCTCCATTTCGAGAGGGGTCTTTAAATGCTTGGATGGCCGGGTCTTTTACCTCTCTCTTACACATTTGAACACTCTAACACTCTTGTGAGCTTGTGATACTCCCCTCCATTCATCTCTTCACTCTAACTTCGATTCTTGAGTGAGATTGAGAGAGATAGAATTGCATTGCTTGATTGTCTTGCATCTAGAGGCACTTCATCCTTGGAGAAGCCACGGGATTTCGTTTCTCTTGGGAATTTGCTTGGTTCCCTAGTGGCTTGGAGCAAGAGGCGGTGTTGAGCTCGATTAGAGCTTGTTCGAGGCCACACCAGTGGATTTTTGAGGGGTCGTTCCTTACCCCGCGGGAGGTTCGCGAAAGGAGCACTAGTGGATTGCTCGTGGCTTGTTTGACCCTCTCTTGTGATCGGTTTGCTTGAGCTTCCACAAAGAAAATGGTGTATTTAGGGATATGTATCGGTATCAAATAAATAAGAATGGGATTTGGCACATTAGGCCATTAAGCTTAGCAACCGTCAAGTGAGTGTGTCACCACAACGGGGACTAGCGTCTTATTGGCAAGCACGTGAACCTCGGTGAAAAATCATCGTGTCTTGTGTGCTAGCTCGTTGGAGATTTCTTGTACATGGTGATTGGCTTCAACCTCAACACTACACCGGTGGTATTGTATCCTAGCACTTCTTTGCATTACTTTGGTAGTATATCTTGTTAGGGTGCTTAGTTAGTTCTTGTGTAGCTTGAGTAGTTAGCTCTAGTGTATTAGGCTTGTTTAGCTCCTAGTTGGTAATCTAGTTAGATTATTTTGTTCACCTAGGAGTAACTTTGTGACCTAGCTCTTGTGTGGAATTAGAGACAATAGAATTGACTTGTGGCTTGCTTAGCTAGATTGTAGCACCGCTTATTTAGCTTCGCCACCTTATTGTCTAATTTGGTTGTTTAGTGTTGTTGCAAGAATTTTTAATAGGCTATTCACCCCCCCTCTAGCCATTAGGACCTTTCAACCTGTCAGATGGAAGGCATCATACCGGGCGTAGAAGTCGGGGTCGATGTCATCCTTATTTTGAATAGCAGCTCCATCTTGCGAATCCAGAGGTCCGGGTTGTCGGTGCCGCCATGTCTCTTGATCAACTATCATCCTGGGGGGTTTTGACCGGGGACCTCTAGGCGTGGACGTAGAGAAAATGGGGGTAGGCCTTTAGCCTTTTATAGGTGACCTAAAATTGATGGTGGTGGGGTGTCGTGGGTGGCGCCACGGGCAGGGGCGCCACGGGTGGCGCCTCTCAAAATATTTATTTTTCTTTTCTTTTCTTTTCTCTTTTTTTCGAATGTCAGAATAAAACCGGAGAATCCCGCGCGGTAGCTTGGTGGAGATGAAGAAAACTCATCATATTTTTATAATTTTCCCGAATCTTTGTGGTGGCATCGATGACGAGCATTTCGGTGGACGGCCGGTGCATCCTAGGACAACATTGTTACCCTCGCCTGGCCGGAGGATAGCGATGGATCGGAGTGATGCCGTCGACGATATTGTCGCGCGTCTTTACTCCGGTATCTTTAGGGGCGACGACCTTTGTTGCCTAGTTTTTTTTTTTTTTATTAGGGATCATTGGCCTAGGTTCTCGGGGGCGCTTCTCATCCTGGCTATCCTCCAACACGGTCGTTGAGCGAAGAGGAGGTAGAAGGATCTTCGGGCGGTGTAGATTGCCCGCAATTCCAGGGGCAAGTGGCATTTTTTCCATCAACGAAGACGCCCATAGTGCATCATGGAGCTTGTGTTTCCATCGCTTTCATCTCATCTATCTCGTAGAATGCGCCTTCTTATCGATCTTCGCATTTGTCGTCGAGGAGCTCCTTCACCCGAACATCCTTGGTGAACGCTAGTGCATCTCGGAAGCCATCGGTGGTGGGAATCGCCCCTTGAAGGTTGTCCATCTCTTAGGATACCTTCTCACATAGTCCGTCACAAACCGGCATGAAACGGAAGATTGAGCCGCATGGCATCTATCTATTATCGTGACACGCCACCGACGATCATCCCATAAAACTGAGCCGGGGCAATGACGGCGGTGACCTTGAGGAGCGTGTCATCCCTCAAATAGTCGGGCTCCGTTCTCTACCCTTTTCTTATCTCTTATTTCTATATGTCAAATTCTTGGAGTAAAAGCGGTTCTTTGTTGGCTTTAGCATCTTTTTTTAGTGAGGAGGTTTAAGGGGCATGGTCTTAAACCTTTGAAGTGAGGAGGTAACATTTCTTTTTCCGTGGTAGCATAGTTGGTGAGATAAGGTTTTGCTAGGTGCCCCAACAAAGAAAAGCTAGCATCGGGGCGACTTAAAATGGTGCATTCTTGAGGATTTGGGTGGGTGCGGGCGGCACGTGAGTTTTTAATGGCGGCGGCGGCGGTTGGGGCAGGGAGAGAGAGAGAGGCAAGAACTATTTCTTTATTGCTTGTCTCCTAAAGAGATTACATACCCTTGCTTATATAGCCCGGCTTGTGGGACTTGTAATCTAAGCAATCTCTATAAGGTTTACTTATATGATCGGAATACCTTCTACAAGCAATATTTATTTATTGATATCCCGATAAGGGTCTTCCTTATATGATTGAAATATCTCCTTTTACACACCAAAAGTCCTAAAACAATCCTAACTTGATAACGGCTGCAGACGAGAGAGGGAAGGTGGAGGGGGGGCGGCGCAGGGGCGCGGCCTCCCGCGCGCATGCCCCCCCCCCCATCCTAGGGCCGAGACCATGGGCGTAGTTTGACAGGCTCGCGCCTTCCCTCTTTCTTCTGAAGTGTTTGGGCCTTCTTAGCCCACCCATGGCTGACCCAATTTTGGCACATGACATCCGCACAATAACAAACAAAGTGCCGCTTCAAGCTCTCACGGGGCATCCTTGGTGGCGGGTGCACTCTCTGGCATCCTTGTATAGGTTCGTGTGGTTCTTGTTGCAATGGTAAATAATGTAAAACATTCCTTATTTTACAGTAAAAATGGTGTATTTAATATGTATCTATGCTATCAAATAAATATGTATGTAGTTGTATTCTTTTAGGATGAAATGTATCCATGGTATCAAATAAATAAGAATGATGTAGTATATATGTGTGGTATATCGATCTATCTATGGTATGAAATAATTAAATATCATTAGATTTTGTCCACATAGTGAGCACAATTCACTATCTATGGTATCAACTAAATATCTATGGTGGTTAAAATAAATATCATTTAAAGTTGATTTGAAATTCTAAACTTGAACACCGTTCATCGAAAAACTGGTAAAAATGAACCATTATAACGGGTTCAGTGGGGCATCGATCCCAGGACTCGGGATTGAGTCCCTTGGGAAACACAGTGGCAGCTAAGGAAGCGGCCATTGCAACGCAAATGCAACCGATTTGGAATGTCGCGGTTGGTTGTTGTTAATTTATACACCTTCTAATGGCACTCTCAATCACTAATAGCCTCTCTTCGTCCATAACCCTGTTCATAGGCAGCCTCAGAAAGGGTCACGGATGCCGCCGATGTCGATCGACATGGCTGCCAACCATACCTTCAAGGAGACCCACTTTGCCTTGTTGTGCCTCAATGTCGCCATCATGAAGCTCAACGGTCTGACCAACGAAGTTGGTCTTCCAAGGGTGAGTATGCCCCTGGAGGAGAAGGCCAACTTCTACGCATTCAAGATTGATTCTATGGCCGATATATCCTCATTGAGGTGATACCAACCAGGCTGGAGGAGATGATGATGGAGGCCACCAACGTGGTCAAGAAGGTGCCCTAGGCTGTTTTCTTTTTATCTTTATCAATTATCAGTATCTTTATGTATTTGCAAGATATTTTAAATTATCTTCGATTGAACCAGTTGTATATTAATATGACGTGTGTCAATCTTCTTTTTCTATCTTTTGTATTAGTGTTTCTTGTTCTTCAATTCGCTATCGGTTCTTCTCTAAACCCGGTAGAGATTTGTGACCATCATATCACTGTTTGGTACATTTACATCCCGGTATTGATGTTAATCTTCATTGTCGATTTTAGATGTGTCCATGGATTTCTGATTTTCCTACGCCTGAACTAGTTATCACTGCCGGTCGTGTCAATTCCGGCAGTGATGTGTGAATTTATTTTTTTTTTTTTTGAAGAAACTGGAGGGATCGAGGCCCCTACAGGGCTTAATTTAAATTTAGGGACCAATGTTACAAGAAAGTTCAAGAAACAAAAAAGGAAATAAAGAAAATCAAAAGGACTATAAATCTATTACAACTACTGGATCCATTGATCAAATAAAGGCTTTAGGCTAGGCTTGACACTCAGGGAAACAAGCATCATTTCCTTCAAGAAGAGATCTATGCAATGATTTAAGCCAAACTGATTATGTTTAAAGATGAGCTCATTCTGAGCTTTCCAAATGGTCTAGCACATAATGACAATAGCAATCATGAAGAACTGACTGTTAAATTGATCCCCCTGAGACACAATATGTAGCCAAAGGAATCCCCATCCTGCAAAGTTTCAAAGTTTAAGATCCCCCAACAGTCCTAAGCGTAAGGACATAGCCAAAAGAGGTCACTAGTAACGAAATGATTTTGCGTGATACTGCAAAATCTTTTTTCCGTGGCGAGCATTTTTTTGCCCGTCACTCAAAATGCCCCACCACATCTAGTTTTATTTTTGCGTGACGGGCAAGTTTTTGCCCGTCACAGAAAATTGATTTTTGCGTGGCGGGCAATTTTAGAAGCCCGCCATGTAAAATAGTGGCCCAGCTAGAAAAGCCCATACCTACTCTTTTAGTGGGCTCATATAAAATAGACACTTAGGGTTCCTGCGCTGATCCACAGTCTCTTCAACATTCATAAGACAAAATTCACGGAGAAAGGAGGGTAAGACCATCTGCTTTCTTCTTAGAATATTCCTCATGCTAAGTCGATCTTTAAGCAAAAGCCAAAAGAAAACTTTGTGCTTTGGCTAACAGGGAGATTTCCACATCCATTTGAAGGACGGGTGAATTTCTTGATGCCCTTTCAGGGCTTTATAGGCCTTGGCAGAACTAAACTTGGAACCAGTCCCAAAGAACGACCAGTAATCTTTGTGACTGTACTCTCTCGTATACAAAAGGAGTACCCACATGGCCACATGTTTTTTTTTATTTAGTGGCTGAGCGGTGCTGTTTGGAGGGTTCCCATCACCATCTCCGGCTCTGATGCCGCGCCGGCCTCCTACACATCGTTGGCACGCTGTAGTAGCCCCTCCATCTCCACACTCCATGTTCGCACAACAAATCCTGGTATGAGCGGTGAATCGTCCCTCGGCGTCCACCGACGCCCGCCGCTCCCTCGGTGCCATGCCGGGCACGGCGCCTCCTCGTGCGCTCCTCGGCCTTCCCTTATGCCTCTCCCTTGAGGTGGCTCTCTCCCCCCTGTAAGCCCCCCCCCCCCCACCCATAGGTTTTCCCGGCCTCTCCTTTTGCACTGGGCTTGCGGTTTCAAGATGACATCCGTGCTTCTCTCGGTCTCCCTATTTCCTCTTCCCCCGTTGATTCTTCCTTCTTGTTGGTGGCCGCCTTCGGCAGATGCCGCTTTCGTCTAGATCCTATTTCGATTGGTCTGTTGCTCCAAGCAACCATCGGTGGCAACCCCTCCTGCTTCAAGGTTTCCGCTCTTGGTGAGCATGGCCGTGTTTTCAAGTTTTCTGTTCCTCAAAAGATGTTGGCCTTGGCCGTTAGGCAATTGCGTTCTTATGAATGTGATCTCTTCAAGCTCTCGTTTCATCTTTGGGGTGGAGGTGGCCCTAACTGGTACCAGGAATATTCTGATTGTAGGTGAGGAATCATCCTCTTGGCGGTCGGCTGGTTCTTCTGGTGTCAAGCCATCGTTTGCCGATGTTGTTTATGCTCCGGTGTGCTGCCCTCTTTCAGGTGCTAACTTGGTTCCTCTTGGGCCCTCGCGCAGCTCGCGTGGTCGCCCCTCTGTTTTCCAGCGCTTGGCTCCCCCACCCTCTGCCGCTCACTCCTCGTCTTTGCGCCGGGGGCGGGCTTCTTCAATGGCGGTTGTGGTGGACGATCGTTCCTGTTCCCGGTGCCTCTCCCCGAGCCACTCTAGGCGTTCTTGCGGGCAGCCAATCAAGTGCCACGCATGCTTTGCCTAGGGACATGTCGCGGCCTTGTGCCCTGTGCGGATGATTAAGGCACCGCAATTAAGCTCTTCGGTTAAAGGAAAATCAGCTGCTATTAAAGCGTCTAATCCTCTCAATTGGTTCTAAGCTCCCGCCGCATTGGCTCTCTTCTCCACTTTCAAGTCTGAAGATCCATTTACATAACATGGCTGCATTCATTGCTCTTGTATCAAGAAAACCTAGACCCCCCTAATCTTTGGGCTTGTCCAAGGCATCTCATCTAATCGTGTGAAAATTCTTTTTGTTACCAACCCCATCCCAGAAGAATTTGCTCTGGCTGGAATAAAACCTTTGGTGAATGGCCACATACAACAAGTAAAAGCTCATGGTGTACGTGGGTATGCTTGTCAAGCTTGAGTCAATAAGAATAGCCTAACCCCCTCAGGACAGATGCCCACATTTCCATGTCTGCAGCCCACATTATCCAATTAAAATAACCAGCTCATTATCGTCGATGGGAGCACCACTCATCACACAGTGCATCATATATATCTAGTGTAACAGTTATATGTTTTGTTTTTGAGAATACTGTAACAGTATATATTATTAGTTTAGCTTATGACAATGCAAGGCACGAGACAACGACTTATATTATTAATTTATCACCATGCAAAGCACGAGACAACGACCACTCGATCTCCTCGCAGCGGTAGTGCAAAGCAGCGGTAGCCATAAGCCATGGCATCTGGCGTAGCCGCCGACCATGCCATCAGCAACGCCATCAGCAGTGCAGACGGCTTCGTCGGCAGCGTGGTCACCGTCGACGGCACCACCGTGTGAGCGACACCAGCGCCATCGTCGGAGTTGATATCGTCAGCGGCACAGGCACCGTCGCAGGGGACGCCGTCAGCAGCAGCAGCACCGTCGACGCTGTCAAAAAGATCATCCCTATCACCGGTGAGATCACCGCAGGCATCGTCGGTGCCCTCAGCCATGACATCAGCGGCGCCAAATAAACTAGGTGATGGTAAAAATATCAATGACGTACCGCGGGGGCTAGGTAGGTGACAAGATCAGTGCATGCAACTGAAACGTACAGTTATTGAAATCTTTGTAATGCAACTGAAACATACAGTAAATCTATGATCCTAGAAGTAGCAAGTATATTCGATAAATAAAAACTTCATGACAGTCGAGTACTTTCGTTCGGAACCAGCGAAGTGCGGCGGTCGTACGTCTCGATCTCATGAAGACAGAGAAGTAACGCGTGTCCTGTCGCGGCACCGACCTCCGGCGTGCCTGGGGCGGGGCAGCTAGCCAAGGGGAATTGAGACTTTCATTGTGCACTGCGCTGGCACTAGTACTGATTTGATTTTGCGAGCACTGGCACAATCTTTTTCCGTGGCGGACACTTTTTTTATCCGTCACGGAAAATACTCCGCCACATCCTGTATTTTTTTTTGTGTGGCGGGCATGTTTTTACCCGCCACGGAAAATTGATTTTGCGTGGCGGGCACCTTAACACGTTCGCCACGGAAAATACGCTATTTTCCGTGGCGGGCGCGTTAAGGTGCCCGCCACGCAAAATCAATTTTCCGTGGCGGGCATCCTAAAAGGCCCGTCACGGGAAAGAGCGCGGCCCAACTGGCCCAGTTCAGGGCCCGATAACGTTATGTGTTTATATACAACACTTAAAACCCTAACTCATCCCAATCCCTCGACACCACCGCTTCTCCCTCGCTCTCCCTCGCGCCCTCCCTCCTCCCCTCCCGGCGGCCGACGCCTCTCCCTCGCTCCCGGCACTTCTCTCTAGCTCCCTTGACGACCGGCGCTCCTCCTCGACGACGGCCCCTCCTCCAGGAGTGGATTCCGGCGGCACGGGCGGCGCCATGGGTCGTGGGCGGCCGCTCCTCCGTCCTCGACGGCGGCGCCTCCTTCCTCGACGCCGGCGCCTCCTCCGGGAGCGGATCCCGGCGGCAGATCCCATTGGGGCGCGGGCGGATCTACGCGGAGCGTGGTGGATCCCGCGGGGGCAAGCCGGATCCGTCGGCGGCGGCGCACTGGGCGTCGAGGGCCCCGGCGGCGGATCTCGGCAGTCCGGTGGCGGAAGACGCCGATCCCCGGCGGGGCACGGCGGAAGAACCACGTCGGGCCGACGAGCGGTGGCGGCGGATCCCTAACCCTAGATGGGCTCGGCGGGCCCATGGATGGGCTCGGCGGGCTTGTCTAGGGTTTTTGCCATTTTTTTTATTTTTTTCGAAATCTTTACCGTGGCGGGCATCCTAATGTGCCCGCCACGGTTCATCTATTAACCGTGACGGGCAAAGTGGCCCGCCACGGATAAAACTTTGATTAACCGTGACCTGGATGACGGGCGCCTCTGCCCGCCACGTAAAATCCTAGGCGCCCGTCACCCAAAATGTTTTTGGTAGTAGTGTGGGTGGGGCGCCAGTCGCCCTGAATCTAAACCCAAGAAAGTGGAATAGAGCTCCTCGGGATGAACAACCATCCACGTCACACGAAATTTTGCTGGCAGTCGGATGTGTTTTCAATGTCGGAAAAAAAAAAATTTCGGAACCCACTGAGAAAAGGGAAATTCCCGAAATTCCGGAAATTTTTGGCTCAAATTCAAATTAAATTCAAAAAGTTTTAAAAAAATTTGACATGATTTCGCTCGAAACTATCTATGGTTGATCATACACCACAAATACATGAAAAAACTTGACATGATTCCACATTTCTATGGGGCTACAGAGGGTGCACCGCGAGAGCCGCCGCCGCCGCCGCCAATAGAGGAGAGTCGGAAACAGGCATAGGATGTGGATTTTGGGTGTGATTTTAGGGTCTTCTAGGGCTATATATATGGTGGGCCGACAGGGAAGTCGATTTTGGACCATCTTGGCGCTATTTGAGGGCGGGAAACAAATTCACATGAATTTTTTTGACCGGTAGAGGATTTCTTTCGGTGCCCATCGAGAAACCCGAAATTTCGGAAATTCCGGAAAATTTCGTCCGAAATTGAAAACCCTCGGATCCTCCAGCAGACACTCTTGAATCAGCTTCTAGAGTAAGGTTTTCCACGTTTTTGCCTCCTTTCTGCTTCTCGCTCTCTTTATGAGAGCAGGTTGAGCAAAGTTCTTTACAACCTTCTCTTAGCCACTACTACAGATTTGTACATCACTATCACCTCCATCAATGCCGAATTTGAGTGAACCGCCAGTGTTTGTCCATTCCAGGCTTAAAAATCAAAAAATGCCTGGGAGTCACACACAACCGACAGTGAAAAAACACATCACCGCCGGTTAAAATAAAATACCCGACAGTGATGTCTATCAGTGTCGGGTGCATTAGTAGACCCGACTATATATTCGGACCCGAAGTTTTTATTATTTCCTGTTAACTCTTCCCACGTCCGCTCTCCAACCGTCAATGTAGCCCCCAACCAAATCCGGCCTCATCTCTTCTCCCCACCGCATGCACCGGGCTTCTCCACCGCATCGTCTCCCCACCGCACAAAGCTCGGATCTATGGAGGCTTCGCCATATCCGTGCAAGTAGGCATGGATCCACACCACTCTCTTCTCCCCACCGCAGGCGTCGGGTCTCTTCTCCACCACATCTTCTCCCCACCACACAAAGCTCAAATCCATGGAGGCCTCGCCGTATCCTTGCATGCGGGCACGAATCCACTCCACATGGCTTAGATCCACGTATCCATGCAGGTAGGCATGAGGTGAGAAAAAATTTTATTTTCTTCTTTTCTTTTCTAGGAAGAACATGCAGGATGAAGACAAGATTAGGTTCAGCCATCCCGATGTCGAGGTCACCTACGCAAATTTCTTCAGCCCCGTCATGGCGAGGCAAGTAAGGTCAATACTCAGTAGCATGGAGACCAACGATGGTAATTGAGTCCATATCCTCACATTCTCATACCTATAAATTTTAACTCTCAGATCCAGATGAGCGCAGCCAAATTCAAGGCAGATGTGGCTTACGATGGATCCAAAGTGGAAGATTTCATGAAGTGGGTCTTTCTCTGTACCACGGTAAGCAACTAACTCGTCCTCTTCTCCGAACTTCAGATTTGGTAGGATCTTGGTCCTCAAATCTCATGGATTTCTATTTTCTTTGCCTCAGCTGGATCCAGAGGTGGAAGCAGGCATGTTTGTATGGAGAAGAATCGATTTGATTTGTGATGTATTGAACACTTCTGTGTGTCTATAAATTGATTCTATTTGTGATGTGTTGAATCTCTCCTTTGGCTGTGATGTATGAATTGTTTTGGGATAAACAACTTGACGGAACGGTAACGGTGGGAGCCCGTGAGCATGCTGGCAGCTGTAGCCTGCGAGCATGCATAGTATTTTTTTGTTTTTTTAAAGCTTATCACTGCCGGGTGGAGTGCCGACACTGAAAAATAATTGACGTCTCTACCGCTTCCCTACTGTCGGTTCATTTTCTGACAATGAAGGGGGTTTTGGACCCGACAGTGATGTAGTATTCTGTAGTAGGGAGCCCACTTATGTAATAGTTACCTCTTCCTGATCTTCTCTCAGACCACTCATAAAAAAGTTACCTCTTCCCAATTAATAAAGGGTCCACTTGCCTATCTCACATAGTTTCTTGGTTTGTGCCCAAGTTGGCTGTAAGCTTACAACCCGCTTCTCCTCTCTCACCTCCCTCATCTCCTCCACATCAGCATTTAGTCAGCTTATAGCCTGCTATAATACTTTCTCTAAAGGGCTAGCTTCTGACGCGAATCCGTGTGGCTTCTACTCCAAACTCCGTCCATTGAATATATAGAGGGTGTTTGGCATGGCTCTGGAGCTGAACTCCAGCAACTTCAGCAAACTTTCTAGCCAAACACCCTAGCTCCAAATCTCAATGTTGGTCCAAAACTCTGGAGTTGTAATGCAAATGAGTTTGGAGTTTTAAAACACATCTTTCCCAGCTCCACGAACCTTCAAAATGGACCTAGACATGGAGTTACGATGAAATTACCCGCAATGCCATTGATTACACAAGACAAAAATGTTATTTTCTATTTTCTCCTATCCCCACTGCTTCACCCCACACAGCCCCGACCTTTCTTTCTTGTGAAGCCGCACAGTTGCGTGAGGGTTCAACACTGCACCTTCTGTCGCCTATGGTTGTTGTGCCGTCCCAGCCAAGCCCACCACGCCGGGTGGCGCCACCTCCTCAACCCCCTCTTCCCGCCGGCGACAACCATTCCCCCACACCTCGATCCTTCCCCTGCTCCCAAGCCTAACCCTAGTGTTCAAGAGAAGAAGGGCCGTGAGCACGACCCCTGCAGTGTGTGCGGTGTGTGCGTGTCCAGCCCCAGTGCTGCCGTCGGTGAAGGAGCTCAAGCAGCCCATGATGACGATGACGGCGGTGAGCGGGTGCAGGAAGATGAGGAGTAGGCCGCAGGCAAAGGGGGCCTAGCGCAGCAAGAGCGTGAGCAAGATGCACGCCGATGCTGCTCCCAACATCGTTTAGTTTCTAAATAGGTGGTGAGTCTGATGATATAACAATGTCCCATTGAGATAAATGGGCCAGGACTGGCCCGAGGAGGGCGGCGAGGCGCCCTAGGGCAGTTGCCCCAACCCTAGCGCACGGCCACCGCCCGCCACCGCCACTGTCGTCCGACTGCCGTCGTCTTGTTATCTAGCTAGATACCATATTGAGTCTAGGTTGGTCTATGAAAGAGTCTCTAAAATAGGAAAAGAGATTCCAATCTTTCTAGAGGTTGCTTAAGAGTCATGTCAAGCTGTGACAATAAATATTAGCATCCTGTGACATTTGCAAAGTAAGAGGAAATTAGGGTTTAACTCTTCAGCTCCAGTCATCAAGCTCTCTCTCGCTCCCGAACTACAACCGCTACCCCTATGCGGTCCACACACGCCGGTCGAGCGTTGGCGCTGTCTCGCCCCACACCACCACCTCCGCTACACCGCCGACGAGCCCCTCCAACTCACCCTCACACTCATATAGTTTCATGAAAGTAGAAGAGAGATATATAAGATTTGTGAACAATGTTACTACCACTTTGTCGGATGAACAAATCACCAAAATAAACTTTATAGATCTCGAGAAGTTATGAAACTTTGTAGTTGGTAATATTTTGATTTGAAATCATCTTGTTATGCAAAGTTATGTTTGAAATTCAAAAATCGTAAATTTGAATTTTTCAAAATACCTTTGATGGAAAACAACCAAAATAAAAATTGTAGATCTCAAAAAGTTATGGATCTTTGTTGTAGATACTTTTCGATTTGAAATCATCTTGTGAGGCAAAATCTACGTTTGAATTTCTCAAATTTGAATTTCAAATTATGTAAACAACCACGAATAGTGAAACTCCCCAACTTGCGGCCCGACAACGTCATAGCCCCGATGTGAGGCGCGCACGACAACTCCAGCGCTGGACCGCTACCCGCGACCAAACGGCGTGACAGCTCCATCGAGTGTGACCTCCTCCCCCACCAGTGAGCGCGGCCTCATCCCGCAGCAGCGCGATAGCCCCGATAAGAATGGCCTCGTTCCCTGGCAGCGAGTGCGGACCTCCTCCCCCGGCGGCGAGAGCGGGCCTTTTCCCCTAGGAGGAGCTTCCTGGAGACGGATCCGATCGGGTAGAGCTCCCTAGAGGCAGATTCAGTAGCGCGCAAGCGGCGTCGACTAGATGGGCTCGTTGGGCCCATCCATGGTCTCGGTGGGCTCATCGATGGGTTCTTTTTTGTATCTTCCGAAAATTATTTGCCGCTTGCCAGATATTAACACACAACAAACTCTTTGCCGAGTGCCCGACAAAAGTCACTCAACAAAGAGGGCTTTGCCTTCAGGAAATTCACTTTTGTCGTGTGCGGCATTCGGTGAAGCCTTTGTTGAGTGCAATAGTGGCTTTTTGCCGAGTGCCCGAGGCACATGGCAAAGCACCTCGGTCCGGTAGTGTTAGATGTGGTTAAATACGGTTAAAACGTGTCTTAAAATTGTATCATCTTGAGACAAGCCTGTCTAGTGTTGTTAATCTTGAGATGTCATTAAAAACATGTAAGAAAACGTGGTTACAATGGCTCTTGACAATTCAATGCATGTCTAATATCGTATCAATTTGAGATATATTATATATAAAGAAATGACAAAGAAGACTCTATCTATTTTGTTAATAGCATTGAAATGTAACAAATACCGTGTAATGTTAACACGTTCTCAAAATCTATTTACTACTAAAAATAACAAAAACAAATCATCAACCTGCCTTTCACCCAGCCTCCCTGGTAAAAGTCCTCCCGGCTTCAACACCCCCCAAGTCCTCCCGGCTTCAACACCCCCACCCCCAAGCTCATGCACGATGCCAAGCTCGCCCCCGCGACTAGCGATCCACATCGGCATCCCATCTAGCATGGTGGCACTCCAATCTGGCGGGAGTAGGGAGGATTCGCGGGAACAGGTCCCTTCAATTCACCTACAACGGCCATGCTCGCAAGCCCACACGACACCCGCTAAATTGCGGCGCGGTGACCCGGCGGCGGCCTCGCTCCCCTCAATCAACAGTAACGCTCCCTGCTCATCTTGACCGACATGGCCCTACCCCCCCACCCCCAAGCTCATGCACGATGCCAAGCTCGCCCGCGACTAGCGATCCACATCGGCATCCCATCTAGCATGGTGGCACTCCAATCCGGGGGGAGTAGGGAGGATTCACGGGAACAGGTCCCTTCAATTCACCTACAACGGCCATGCTCGCAAGCCCACACGACACCCGCTAAATTGCGGCGCGGTGACCGGTGGCGGCCTCGCTCCCCCTCAATCAACAGTAACGCTCCCTGCTCATCTTGACCGACATGGCCCTACTCCCCGCGACCATGGAGGCATTATTGACCATGGCGGCGCCCTTCCCCATCCCCTACTGACTGCGGCCAGCCGCAGCGCCCTTCCCCGGCTCGACACCCTTATCAAGGTTTTAAATTTCGGTAACGCAAAAATTTCGACCACCACTGAGTTACCAAAATTCACGAAATTTGGGCCCAAATTTCGCCGAATTGTTTGTAGAGATTAACATATGAAGTATGTTTTTTTACAAAAAATTTGGATCTAAACAAATATTATTATGATTTATGACTACACAACTATTGAATCGAAGATATAGTATAAACAATAGAAAAACATAAGTTTAACATTATGTAGCACATGTATTATTGTATTACAAAATTTTGGAGTTTTCTTTCGGCCACCATTGAATTTACCAAATTTCACGAAATTCAGCCGAAATTTTGAACCCTGACCCTTACATGCGTGGGTCAAGGTGATTGTAGCGGCGGTGGCGGATTCCCACGGCTGTGTTCGCGTCATTGGAGGCACACCACACCATGGAGTGGGCATACGCATGATATGCCAACCGGTCAAGGTCACGTAGCGCCGCAAGGGCTTCGCTTTCTGTTTCCCCACCGTCTACGAGTACTACGTCGGCCTGCCAGGCGCATAGGGCATCGCTCATGGACTTCGGCGGCGGCGGTGATGGCACCACCTTTAACACCACGCGCTTCGCTCTGTGGTGGACCACCTCTCTCAGTACTCCGGTGAGGACGGTGGTGGCGCCATGCTTCTAGGGAAGTGGCTCACAGGGCCATTCAACCTCACCAGCCACTTCGCTCTCTTCCGCCACAGTGATGCCTATTAGACAATTAGAATCTCTAGTAGTGAGATCTAGTGGGTAAACATTTCTGTTCAAGAAAAACAAGTATAGATCGTAGAATGAACCGATCTACAAAGTGAGAGGGAGAGTGATGATGTGAGTGAGATGCAGACCATCGGTGGAGTTGGAGGACGATCCGATGGCGGCCATCTTAGGTTCGTTGGCGACGGTCGGAGTAGGGGCGTTGCCGGTGGAGTCCAACAAAGCAGTGGTGGCGCGGAGAGGTTGGCGGTGAAGACGGGGGCGGCTTCCCGTCGCCGGCTGCGCACCCTCGTGTGATCGGACTAGGGTTTGTCGCTGGGCCACAGTGACTCCAGTGAACCTCGTACTGAGAGCCACCGCTCCCACCTTTATTTATTGTTGTGCAGTGTGCTGGGGGCCCACCAACCATGCAGGGTTGGGCACCCTCGATCAGGGCTTGTGACCAAGGCCCAATAGGTCATTGGGCTTATTGGTTAGGAGATCAATCTAGCATCCCCCCTTGATCTCTCTCTTTATTCTTTTAACTTTAACTTTACATTTCATTTACTTTATATTGTTCTCATTCCATCGCAAATAATGCATAGAGCGTGCTTCATCATCTCGGTCAATCGTTGATAGATTTAATAGCTACAATGCACGTCCCTGATCTGAAACAAATTCTTTTACATTTGGGCCCTCTATTATCTAGGAATCATAGGCTTTCCCTTAAACCCATGCCGGCAGCATGTTCTCTATATAAACACGTTGGGTGGTAAGCCTTTCGTGAGCGGATCCACGAGCATCTTGTCATTGCTAATGTGCTCAAGACTTATCATTTGATCCCGGACTCTATCCTTCACAACATAATACTTTAATCAATGTGTTTGGCAACACCACTTGACCTATTGTTGTGAGCAAACTGTACTGTTGGATAGTTATCGCAATATAACTTTAGTGGTTTATGGATGTCATCAACCACTTTCAAACTGGGTATGATCTTCTTTAGCCAGTTCACCTGCCCTATTGCCTCATAACATACTACAAACTCGACATACATTATGGATGATGTAGTGACAATTTTGTTTCCAGCTTTTCCATGAAATAATTCCATTTGCGAGAGTGAAGACATATCTCGACGTCGACTTTCTATCATCTCCCGCATAATCAGAATCCGAGTACCCCACCAATTGGAGAGAATATGATTTTCTATATGTTAACATGACGCCTTTCGTACCTTGAAAATATCGCAAGACTTTCTTTACCAATTTCTAGTGCTCTGAGCCTGGATTACATTGAAATTTGCCGAGCAACCCGGTAACATAAGCCAAGTCAGGGCACATACACACTTGAGCATAATGTAAGCTTGCGACAGCTGAAGCATATGGAATCACTTTAAGCCGGTGACGTTTGTAAGTGTTTAACTCGTGTGACCATTGGTGGCTCGCCATTTAGTCACACGGGCAGTGTAACTTTATTCTCACTTCTCTTAATGCAGCACGTGCAAAGCACGCTTTCGAAAAAAAACAAATAAAATAAAGACCAAGTAAAAAATGGCTGATAGTTTCAGAATCAGTCTTCCATTGTCTAGTATGCCTATTTGAAGTGTACTACATCGTCAAAGATGATAAAGTGCTCCAGGCACCTCATCTGCTTATTGAAGTCTCATATAGGGGCATGGACATGTTGGCATCCCGCCTGCTTCAACATGGAGCAATGCCTTAGAGCTTCAAGCTCTCCACCCTTCAACACAGGTTGCGTTGCCCTTTACCACTTCGCATTCCAAAATTTGGCAGGCGATCTGTCTTTGATGTCCTCTACAGCTGCCCACCAGATGCCAGAGGCATTATTGTCGGCGCCACCGCTGGAGGTCGCCATGCGAATCCGAATAGCTGCGACGGCGTCAGCAGCTTTGACTTCGAGCACTACATGTCGGCGCACGACCAGGCTGTAAACAAGGAGCTGGACACGGCCCTGACGTCCCTGCGCTGCCCGGAACACCTTGCCGACGCCATGCGCTACTACGTGCTCGCCGGCGGCAAGCGCGGCTGCTCCATGCTGGCCGTCGCCTGCTGCGATCTCGTGGGTGGCACCGGGTCGGTCGTCCTCCCCCTGGCCTGCGCCATCGAGATGATCGTCACAGCCATGTTCATCTTCGACGACATGCCGTGCATGGACAACGCCGCGCTCCGCCGCGGCATCCCTTCGTGCCACGCGGCCTTCGGCGAGTCAGTGGCGCTCCAGGCCGGCATCGCGCTTGTCTCCCTCGCGTTCGAGCATGTTGCTCGCGCTGATGGCATCCCTGCCGACCTCGCGCTCTGTGTCGTCGCTGAGCTCGCGGACGCGACGGGCGTGGGGGGCATTGCGGCGGGCCAGGTTGCCGACAAGGAGAATGAGGGCACCTCGATCAAACTGTCCACGTTGGAGTACATCACCGTGCACAAGGCCGTGCGACTGCTGGAGGCCGCTGCTGTATTGGGTGCGGTGGTGGGCGGCGGCAGCGACGACGAGGTGGAGCGCTTGCGGCGGTATGCACGCGCCACGGGGCTGTTGGTCCAGGTGGTGAACGACGTGCTGGACGTGACGGGCACCATGGAGCTGCTCGGGAAGGCGACCGGGGACGACGCAGCGGCCGGAAAGTGCACGTACGTGACGCTCATGGGCGTGGAGGGGGCGCGGAGGTACGCCGGCGAGCTGGTGGCGCAGGCTGAGGTGGAGCTCGAGGGTTTCGATGCCGAGCGGGCTGCGCCGCTGCTCCAACTCGCGCGGTTCATTGCCTACCCGCTGCATAGAGCTAGAGTGATCGATGGATGGCAGCAACCAACAGGCACGCCGGGAATATGGTGAGAGTTGCACGGTCAAATGCACTCGGATGATCGATCGAATATGTGTGGGTTCATGGAATGTGTGGTTCTTGTCCTTTTTATTCTAATTCTTTGAGATGTATGTGGTTCTTGTCGATGACTTTTGTGTGGGTTTGAAGTTGGAATAAATAAAGAATGTTAGAGGACTAGATATGTATATGCAAGGATTGAGCAATATATCTTGAGTGAAGTAGACGACGAGCAAAGGAATGCGTTCCTCGATCGCTCCTAGTTTTGAATCAGTCTGTTACAAGATTGCTAACTCTTCAGCTTGCCTCTGAAGTCCTTTATCTGAACGACAGGCCGCAAACACACACACACAGCACCACACTAAGTTGCACATTTGGCCACTTCACGCGTGCTCACCCAGCAGTCGACTAAAAAACAGAGGTACTGGAGGATCGGCTGGTGCTCTTTAGACATCAGACGTAAGTCCAGCTTTCAGACGCAAAGTGGGATGCTGAAGATCTCGCCTATTGATCAACTGCATATGTGGTGAGAACTGATTTTTGCTACTAGACTAATACCAACTGCATATGTGGTGAGAACTGATCTCGCCTATTCGGCGCGCGCGGGATCCGGCCCTCCTCCGGCGCCCGACGAGATCCCGGCGGGCGGCCCCTCCCCTCCCCATCCCGGCGTGTGGCAGCGAGGTCCAGGCGGTGGCGGGTCGACTCAGGCAGCACGGCCCTCCCCAGCCAGATCTCGGCCCTAGCGGCCAGATCCCGACCCGGCGGCCGGATCCGGCGGTGGCGGCGGCGGATTTGGGCTTTTTGGATTTTTTATTTTATATTTTATTAATAGTGGCGGGTATTAAAACCGCCACGATAAATCATGAAAACCGCCACCTAAAATCTTTTTTGCCCGCCACCTAAAATGAAACATGTAGTAGTGGACTTCGGCGTTCAATAACCGTTACTTTACCATTGGTAAAGAAAAAGAGTTGTTGAAACATTTTAATTAATGGCATTCCAACGAAACCTTATGTTGTCATAATATTTTAGTCAAGTCAAAGAATAGAAAAATCTCGGTGACGATCGAGCCTAATTTGATGGCCTGATAGCTCATGCTCCAATTTTTTTAGGGTTATTTCTCTCCACGCTTGCCGCGTGGTAGCTCGTGCTCCATTTATTTAACACTTTTCCTATGTATCTGTCGCAAGAATTTTTCTAACGCCATCTTGCGAACACCGCGACGCGAGCCTGACGCACGCACATCAAACAATTTTACCAACATCAACAAGATCTTGTCTATGTTTTTCTATAGAAAAGAATTGTTTATTGTCTCTTGTTTGCTGTGTTAAAATTATTTAAATCTGTATCTTGTGCTTTGTGCTAGGACACCACCCTCTTTTGTCCTTGTTTTCCAAAGAATTTGTTTTAGTTGTCTCTTGTATGCTGTAGTAAAGTTGTGCTAACTAACACTGATGACGGATCCCACTCTTGAATGATAATCCAAGGGTCTACCATGTTGCATGAAATGTTGGTTATTTTTCTTGTGAAATAGATATAGCAACTCCCCAATCCTAATGGTTGTTCCATGTTGTTTTCTCTTTTTTTTATTATTTTTTATTTTTCCTGATGGAGACAGATAGTTTTCTAAATCTTTATGCTACCATGTACTACTAGTATTTACTGATACTATTTTTAGTCCGACACCTCAAAACAAAAACCAACCCTACTAATCTATTATTAGGGTGCGGCTGGTCTTGTGGGGGAGAAAGTACCACTGCAGGGCCTCTTTTAGATAGAGCCACCCCAACTAAAAAAATGGGTCATTCTAAACCCTTAGACGCAGCACCCGCCTTGCTGCGAAGTCGGCGCAGCGAGATCCAAACCCGGAGCGGCAGGCGCTGAAGGTGTTGCTCAGCAAGCTCGAGAGATGCCCGGTCGATGCGATGTTTGACACTCCGGACCGGAGCTGGCGGCCAAGTTCCGAAGTACTACGGCGATGATGTGTCGCCCGGCAAGCGACAACATTTGCGCGAGATCTTCCCCATGATGCAGCCCCGGGCGAGGGCGGCAACTGGGGGGATTCGTCTGTCGCCGTAGCCGCTTCTCTCTCTCCTCTCGTCGCACAGTAGTTTACTCTTTAAGTACAACTTTGTCGCTCCGCCGTTTCGGCCGGCGATTGTTGTCTATGTGCTTACGTGCGCTGCGGTCAATTGTTTTGGCTAATGCCTGCTCCGTGTAAAACTCTATTTTCCCTTAATGAAATACGTGTCAATGGACACGCTTTCGAAAAAAAAAAAAAAAAAAAAAAATTGTGGACAATAAAGTTCGAGAATCGACACGGATGATATAAGTGATGTTCTAGGTTCTATTGACGATACGTTACTGTCGATTGTGGATTATAAAATTTGAGAGAAAACACGAATGATAAAAGAGGCATTATATTGATAATAAGTTCAGGTTAATTGTAAATATAATCGGAGGGCTGACACAATGATGAAAATAGCGTTTTGTTGTTGTTACGTTTTTGTGGATTGTGGATATTAAAATTTGAGAGCAGATATGGATGACAAAAGTGACGTTTTATGGATGATACGTTCCTATTGACTGTGGATATTAAAATTGGAGTCCAGATTTGGATGACAAAAGTGACATTTTATTGTTTGATACGTTTCTGTGATTGTGGATAATAAAATTTATGAGCAAATGTAGATGACAAAAGCGACGTTCCTATGGATTATAAAACTGGAGTGCAGATACGGATGACAAAAGTGAGGTTTTATGGATGATATGTTCCTACTTATTGTGGAAAATAAAATTAGTGTAGATATGGATGACAAAAGTGACATTTTATGGATGATATATCGTTCCTATTGATTGTAGATAATAAAATTGAGAGCAAATGTAGATGACAAAAGTGACGTTTTATTAGTGAAACGCTCCTTTTGTTTTGAAAAGGAAATGATACTCTCCTGTTCATTGTGGAAAATAAAATTGTAGAGCAGATTCGGAAGATAAAAGTGACGCTTTGTTGATGATAAGTCTTTGTTTGGCAGGTGCTCCTCTTGGGCGTTGCTTTCTAGCCAAATCGATCAGGCCACAAAGATGACCATGCATGGAGTAAAAGACCTTGCGATGGAGCTTGGGAATTCATCTTCTGGAGCGCAGCCACCAGGCGATTAGTGCGTGTTGTTGGTTTGGCGTCAAGGACTGCCACCCGAAGTGCCCAAGGTTTTGAACTAGACCTACCTAGAGGAAACACAGCCGGCCAGAAGATGGTCGATCGATCGTTTCATCGTGTTGAGTCTTGAGCACAATCCACGTCCTGCTGTAGCCCGTACGTGCTGCTTACTTCTTAACGATGTCCATACTTTGCCATGTAAAAAAACGACATTTGTTCGGCACAAGGTTCTTCCAGATTTCCTTGGGGCCTCATTCAGCTGCTTGAGTGATGTGCAGAGCCCTTCCACTTCCACATGAACTTCTTATCCGGTTCAGCCTGTCACACACCATCATGGCGGCTCGGGCTCGGCTGGGAGGCCGGCCATCATGCGCGCGCGCTAACCCTGCTTGACTATTTCGGAAATTAAGAATTAAACATTTTTTAGAATAAAAGAATATTTGAGTTTGATTAGGATAAAAGACTAAGTTTGTTTAGGAATCAGGTATTCCAATATGTAAGAAACCTCCTAGGAGTTTGCTTAGATTTCAAGTCCACTAGGGACTATAAATATAGGGGATGTAATCTTTTTGAGAACAAGCAAGAAATAGTTATCCCTCTCTATCTCCTCTCCTCTCTGCCGATGCCTCCTGCGCCTCCCACGGCGCCGCCGCCGATCATGCCATCGCCGCCCTAGCCCCCTAGCCCGGTAAGGCTGTTACACATGATATCCGGAGACCGACATTGATCCTTCCACCACCAACGCAATGGACCCCGCCATTCGATAAGCTCGTCGCCGACCTCCACATCAAGTTCACGGATATCGCCGAACGATTCGACAACATCGACGGCCGCCTCGCCGCCATGAACGGCGACCTCACCGCCGACACTATTGACGAAGCACGCAAGCATCATGAGAAAGAGCAACACTTGAAATCCAACTCAAGGCCTCCATGGAGGATGCTGGCCGCGCCTTCATCAAGCAGCACAAGGAGACGTCCACCTTGTCCACCGTAACTATAGTTGCAGACGAAATCGAGGGTAAGATCACTAGCCTCCTCTCGCCGCCCAAGGAGATGCCACCACTGACATACAAGCTGCCACCACGGTATCATCTACCGAGAACCCCCTAGGCTACTTCCCTAACCTCGCTCCTCGCTCCCACAAGTTGGCGTTCCCAACTTACGACGACAAGGACGACCCGCTGCCCTAGATCAACCGCTGCGAGCAATTCTTCAAGGGGCAGGGCACACCGGCTACCAAACATGTCTAGTATGCATCTTACCATTTTATAGGTGGCGCACAACAGTGGTACCTTCGCCTAACCCAGGTGCCATGACGGACTCGCTGACGCGCTTCAGACCACCAACGCACCACAACCCGTTGGGGGAGCTCGCCTCTCATCGCAACACCGGCACCGTAGACGAGTACACGAAGAGCTTCCTGGTGCATGTGGCTTGCGCTGGACACCTAGAGAAGAAGAAAATCAACATCTACACCACCGACTTGCTCGAACTCCTCAAAACAGATGCCGAGCTGCAGGATCCCCAAGACATGGAGATGGCCATGTCTCTCACTCGGGCGTACAAATGCCAACTCGCTGTGCTCTACAACACCAACGCTAGGAAGCCGCTGCTCTAGCCCAAGCCGAAAGTACCCGCTACACCAGCATCAACAATAGCAACACCACTAGCTTCAATGACACCTCCGTCCAAACCGTTCATGCGGCTAACCATTGTTGGTATTTATTATATGCACACAATAAAGATAAAGATATCTGCAAGCGCACAGATAGAAATTCGTTGTAGCACTTCACCAAAGATAAACTCGGTTTTAATATCGAACCCAAAGGAACAGTAGGTGAATATAACAAAGATCTAACTTAGCGCAAACTTCACAAAGCAAGGTACTTAAGGAACTAGTAGATAAAGGAGATTCCTAAAGTAAATCTAATTCAAACACTCATAAGCGTTGTTTCATATTGTTCTATCCAGGATGCTAATTCTTAATAGGGTAAGGCAAAATTACTCTACTAAGAACAGACTATGTCTACCGTTCGCCTATTGACGAGAGGTGGGCTATAGAGGATTCAATGAAGATATAAAAGTCACCTTCACGATGCTACCACCGATTCCGGGCCAATAGGGGGCATTCACAAAGAACCCTAGTCTAAGCACCATGCTTACACTAGAAATTACTCCCTTAATCAAGTAATGACCAAGATTAAAGTACTCAAAAGAGAGTTGCAAACAAGAACAATATAAACCAATGCTTACTTTAATAAGAAGTTAACTCACTAGAGAATCTCAGGAGCAAGTTCCTCTCGCGAAGAACTTGATCCCGCAGAATACACCTGAGAAGATCTGACAGGCCGGAGCTCCTCTAATCTACTCATTACTAGATCTAATATATTTCTAATCATAGACTAATTCTAAGAATTAGTCTAATCTTGATTGCTAATCATATCCTTGGTAGCTAATTGGAATTGCTCTCTGGCTCTGACATAAGGATAATTACTTAGGGTTTCAGGGGGTAGCCTGGGCCCTTGTTTTATAGCCCCATAGGATGAATCTCAGCCCTTGGATCAAACCAACTTGATTGGATGGACTAGATCTACTCCATAGGTCGGTTGTAGGAAGGTTCCTGGCTGGACACGTGGTTCCACGGGGTGCGTGCCGCGCGGCACCCCCCCCCCCCCCCCCCCGTGTCGCCCGGCCCCACCTATCGGGAGGCCCCGGCCTTGGCGAGGTGCCTTGTCTTCTCACTTAAACCCCTAGAAATTATACTAATCGCCTTGATTTGGTCCTTTTCTTCGATGTCTTGATTTATCCTCTTTTCTCTCTGATTTTCTAGGGTTTTTTAGAGTTCACCTGCAAAACAGAGTGTGCACCAAAACTCATGGAAATCATTACTATAAACCCTATCTTCTAGTGTTCTCGTTCACATATGACGTATTATTTCATGGTAAAAAGTTGACAATAACTACTGTCAACAACCGCTGGTCGAAGAGATGGCGGAACACCACCATCTTTGGCCTTTTCTTCAAGTGTGATGAACCCTTCACCCATGGCCACAAGTGTAAGCATCTCTTCCACATCACTGTCCTCAACGACAACGACAACGACAATGCAGATGGCACCCTCATGATGTTGATTGGGAACGCGGACTCTGCAGTACGTGGAGCCCCATTCCTTTACCTCACTAGGGTCATCTCAGGAGCAGGCATCCGCATCTTGGTGGATACGGGCACAACGCACAACTACATCGACCAACAGGCCGCCCGCAGCACCGGCCTCAGGACGAACACGATCAACACCATGGTAATTGTCGACATCGGCGCCCCGATCACCTGTCGCGCTGCCTCTTTCAATGTTCCGATCTGCATCAACGCCGACATCTTCATCATTGATGGCTTCATCTTCGACATCGGCAGTGACATCGACGTCATCCTCGGCATGTCATGGCTGGCAAGCTTAGGAAGGGTGACATGGGACTTCAACACGCTCGAGCTGCAATACGACCGCGACGGCCACACCACTAACTTTTCCCAGGCCCCACCGTGATGCCAAGCAGGCCCCACCCGCACGCCACCTCCGTCGCCCGATAACCTCTAGGCTAGCTACAGCCACGTCAACTCCACGTCGACACCTTCATTCACCCACGTCAAGCAACACTACAACAGCAACACCTTCGGCGCATGGCCCTCGATATCACCACGGGCGCTGCGGCTCTAGCATGGACACTTGAGGACGACTTCCTCTTCTTCGACGGCCGCTTCTACATTCCGCCGTCCTCACCGCTCCTGCCGGATCTCCTCCATGCTTTACTACAGGGAGCCTCTAGCGCCGCAACCTCTACTCCAACGACCATCCTATTTGGATAAGTATCGCCTCGACGTCACACCATCCACGCTGCTCACGTCGTCTTCCTCGACAACACGGATCAACAATTTTTCAACGTCAACAATGTCTACATCAGCTACAACACCATCCAAGAGCGCCATCAGCTCTCCCCCAGCGAGTATGACATCAACTCCATTATGTTCGGTACGATGCTCAATCTTGTAGCTTCACCACCGACACGCACTGATGCAACTATTTAGCGTCAAATACCGGTCTTCATCACGTTGCTCGACAACGATCGCTTCATGCACCTTGAGAGCCCACCCTGTGACATGCTTCATCAATACCTAGTCGCTGATGCCACTCGTGATCTTCTCCTTGCCGCCCACCGTCAGAGAACCACAGGAGGCTACACACTTCATAACTACATCTACTACGGCTACATTGGCAACCTTTTGCCTCAAGTTCGCACCCCGTCCAAGGGCGCACGGTATTGCGCGTGGAAGCGATCATACTTGGTCAAAACATCCCTCCCAATGGTGTCACCGAATGGACCTTCATCAAGCGCGAGGATGCGCCAGTCGGAAAAGGGGAGAGGGGGGAGATGTCACACCCATCACGGCGGCTCAGGCTCATGGGCCACCCGGCCTGGGAGGACTTGGCTGGAAGGCTGCAGGCCATCAGGCGCGCATGCCAACCCTGCCACCATTGTCGCGTGACTATTTCAGAAATTAGGAATCAAAGTGTTTAGAAAGATATAAGATATATTCCAATTTATTAGAAAACTTCATAGGAGTTTACTTGGATTGCAAGTCCGCTAGGGACTATAAATACAGGGGATGTAAGCTTTCTGAGATCAAGTAAGAAATAATTTTCCCTCTTTATCTCCTTCTCTCTTTTCTCTGTCGCTGCCTCCTGCGTCTCCCATGCCGCCCACTATGGCAAATGTTCACGGTAAAGGCCAGGCCATTTTACTATAGGGGCGGCTGATGATTAAGCCGCCCCTATAGTGGATTGGTCGTAGTAAGGGCGGCTGATGATCCAGCCGCGCCCGTCTTCGAGGAATCGGTAAAGGGCGGTTGGATCACCAGCCGCCCCTACAACGGGCTGGTCGTAGTAAGGGTGGTTGGTGAACCAGCCGCCCTTGTAAGGGCAGTTAGATCACCAGCGACCGTTATAGTGGACAACTATATAAGCTGGTTTTGAGCTGTCAAATTTTAAAATTTAATTTTTTCAAAAGATCTCGGATGGAAAAATGACTAAAATAAACTTTATAGATCTCAAAACGTTATGAAACTTTGTAGTTGATAACTTTTTAATTTGAAATCATCTTTACATGAGAAAACTACGATTGTATTTTAAAAAATTTAAATTTAAATTTTATAAACGACCTCAGATGGAGAAACTTACTAAATGAAAATTGTAAATCTTGAAAAGTTATAGAACTTTGTAGTTGATAACTTTTTGAGTTGACATCGTTTAAGGCTGCAAACAAGGAATGCATAATTGTTTTAGTATAATATATGAGGAACCAAAATGGCATCTAAATGCATACGAGTGTGTAGTGCAGTGGTGGAGGAGGCTTTGCGTGAGTGAAAGGTTGTGGGTTCGAATCCCGCCGGCCACGAAGTGTGCAAAAGTTGTGAAAAAAAGTTTGTGGCAGGGAGGTGATTGGTGCATGCTAGTGACGACCCTCCCCCTCCCTCCCCACACACACACACACACAAATTATTTTTTTTTCCTATTTTGTTTGTATTTTTCGATATTTCTTGTAAGGGCGACCGGGTGATGCAACCGCCCTTATAGTGCCCTGGGAGCCTCCCTTTGATTATTTGACGTAGTGGCCGCCGCACGATGCCTGCTACCACAGGCCGCCAACCACGCTACCGCCGCCGCCCCGATCACGCCACCACCGCCCTAGTACCCCTAGCCCGGTAAAGCTTTTAAACTATAGTTCGTCTGAGCAAGACATATTGTTGCAAGGGCTTGACAGTGAGTGCACCTGTGATGTCCCAAAGCCAAGTCCTGTTAATTAAGAAGAGCTTCTGCGACCGTACATTGCTCTCTTGTGCGTGTCAAGCACCGCCGCAGCAACCAAATGTCACGTGCGAATTGGGCCAGCCATGGGCGGGCTAAAGAGGCCCAACCAGCCAGCCACAGCCGGCCTAGGAGGGGCGGGTGCGCGCTGGTAGAGAGGGGCCGGCGCCTCTGCGCCGCCACCGCCGCCGTCACCTTCCAGTCTTCGGCTCCGCCGTCATCAAGTTGGAATTATCTTAGGACTTTTGGTGTGCAAGGGATATTCCAACACTATTAGAAAAACCCTTATTAGAAAATAAATAGGATTGCTTGTAAAAGGTATTCCAATAATATAAGGAAATCTTTAGAGAGATTGCTTGGATTATAAGTCCCACTAGGAGGGCTATATAAGTAAGGGGTCTGTAATATCTTGGGAGACAATCAATAAAGAAAATAATCTTGTGCCTCTCTCCAACCGCCACCGCCCCCTGCCTCCTGTGCGCCGCCACCGCCGTAAGCCGTGGGCGGCGCCGCCCCAAGCAAGCGCACCACCTCCACCTCCCTCCCTTCACCCTCCACCCCACCGGCCCTAAGGCCACCGCCGCCGCCAGCACCGCCGCCGCCCGCGCCATCGCCGCCGCCCGAAGCTCGTCGCCGACGTGTCACAACCGCCCAATCGATCCGGTCTGTCACGTCCGTGACACCAAAGGTGCAAGGTCAACTATGCTCTGGCCGGCCTTGAATCCATGAGCATGCTGGTTTGGTGAATTACCGAATATTATGCATTGATTGTACACTTAAGCTTTTACAGGATGCGTTCATGAGAAGTACATTCGCATCCATGGAGTTAATTGTGTGAAGTTCATTATGATGTTTTTTGTTTTGCACACAATGGGCTAAGATGTACTAGGGAAGTACACTGGGAAATTTGTTACAGAAAGTTAATTATTAGAGAATTTTCAATAGTCAATAGAATTAAAAAATGAAACAGGTATATGAAGTTTTGACAACAGATTTTTTTGAAGCGAGGACATCCCCGTTTCCATTAGAGTATAATGGAAATACAACATTCTGAAGAATGTCAGATAGCAGACTCACTAACAGAGTGACCAAGGAGCTAGTGAGAAGTAATACGCTACCAAGGCCAAACAACGGCCAGCGAAACTGACAAATGCAGAAAGAGTCCAGAACTACAGCCAACACCTATTAGAAGAGACCTCATAACAAGTACCCACTACCCAGGTATCAAAAGCAACCAGAACCAGCAAAGACCCAAAAGAGTAAGAAGTGTTCATCCTCAGGATCACTCCAGAGCAGCTACTAACAGAACCACCACATTCATTCAGAATATGACTGAAGTGGACTGACATCCACGCGAGATCTTCACTTCACCCTCTTCAGATTGTGACCGAGATCAGTTTTGATGACCATATGGCTTGAGTTCTGACAACAGATCGAAGTACGAAATGAACAAAGCATAATTTGCTGTTATTAGGTACCAGAACATGTTCACTAGTGTGCTGTACTTGATGCAGGATCAATCAAATCTCATCTCTCCTCTCAGGCAATAAAATTTACCTTTTCTTTCCTTTTATTGTGAGCCACGTAGCATGTTTACACGTGCTGTTTTTGGCGTACTCCTACCACTAGTATAATGGCGTACTCCTACCACTAGTATAATGCCCGTGCTAACGCTACGGCTTTATCTTAGGAATGTACGTAAAAACAGCCATTTTATCATATCTTAACTTTACACAACAGTATTAAAGCATTTATACAACCCAGGAAACACTTTTGCATAAGGCATAGTAAAGTTATTTGTCATATTAACCATCTAAGTTTTAGTCAACCTAAGTCCTGAATCACGTCTTATAGATCTCCAGGGAAGCTGACAAAACATTCGTTTGCATGACTCGTCATGTTCAATTTGATATGGATGTGCAGTTAATATTGGGAGCTTCAAATTGGCAGCTGAAATTAAAGTGAAAAAATGATAGACAAGTTCAATTTGGCAAATTCCTGAAATTAAAGTGAAAAAATGATAGACAAGGCATATTAACACTCCAGTTCTTGGAGACACATTTCAGAGAGAATTAAAGCAGAGGCTCCTCAATAGCTTTCTTTGATAACTCTTCAGAGAAATTAACACATGCCCAGTTGCTGATTTTGACACCATTTATTACTTTCTACAAACATTTGTTACAGACTAAGAAGAAATGTATGTACAATCAAAATTAAAAATTGTCTTATGACTGAAGAACACTTGCTTTGCTCCGTCAATATCCAATTTCCTTGCTTCCAACATGACTTCAAAACCAAGCAGAAAGGATATTCACTTAGCACTCTTCAAAATCTGATCTACGATGTCGACAACTTGTGGTAGAGAACACACCCAACATAAACAAAATGACGGAGCTTATATTTTAAAAACCAAGCAGAAAGGATATTGGGTGTGCGCCTTTGTGCCACACGTAGCATTTTGGAGTTTGGTGTAGGAACTACTCAAATAACCTGTATAACATAAGAAGTGTAGGAAAGCTGGTGACACCAAGAGAATTTTGTACTATTGAACTTAACCTATAAAGCTTTTGCCACACTTCAGAATGAAAATTTTAAGTCATCACATTAATTGGCATTCAGGCAGCAACATTCAATGCCCAGTTCATAAAAAATAAATTTAAAATTAATTTATAGGCAAGTAATTGCAGTCCCACTCAGAGATACCTCAAAACATATGCAAATTAGACCACAACATTATTTTTACTGCCCTGCCTAGCCCAATGTTTAACAACATAATAAAACATATGCATTGGTAACCACGACTGCATTGGATTTGTGAAGATTCAGAGATGGACTCTTGACATTCCATGGCAATCTAACCGCGACTATTGTGTCAAAAAAAAAAAAACCGAGACTCCACCACAAAAGCTCAGCTGACTCAATGAGATTAAGGCAAAGGGAGGAAAAAAAAAAAAATCATCATCCCACTAATAAGAAACGACGGGAATTTCAGGAATTGAGTAGTAACTAAACTTATAGGATTTCATAATCATGTACTTATCTTTGGCAAAATCATCACATATTCACATCGTCAAAGCATCCCAAACAAATTCATGATCATGTATATACAAAATTCATGAAAAAATCATCATGTATGAATACCATGGGTGCTCGCACATAAAAAAAATCGTTCGATCCTGGCAGACATGACAGTGGGTAGCATCTCATGCAGCTACACATAACGGTATCATTCTAAGTGATTGAATTAATCCTGTCAATCTGAAACACAATTTCAGAAATATTGAAATCCATGCCAAAGAAAGTTAAAATAGATATATATGGTTTTAAAAAAGTTACATCTGTACCAACTACTTTGCACTTGATATCCATGATTGCTTGCCGAAATAGAAAGAGCTTCAACTAAGCACCTGAATTTGTGAAATTAAAGTTCAATGCTAAAACTGATAACAATTACAGCCGAAAAGGAAATCCGGGACAGTAGATGTTTATTCATTATAAGAGTTGGAAGTAGAGGGCTACATATAATCTGTTTGGATCATATGTCGAAGCTAAACAATATGAAAACATTGAAGTTCACTTGGGATAATTCAATTTTCTGTAACTGGGTGAGTTAGAAAAAAAAAAACTGTCCGCAATGCAAAATTTTATGATATCTAGAACCGAGTAGCACTCACCTGTAGGGGAAATAAGAGTTTATTGAATGAAGAATAGTAAAGAATCAATAGGCTTTAGCAATTGACAGGTTAAAAGATTTTGTTTGCCCATCCGCATCACTAATATAACCAAAACGCTAGTAACTCAGTATATTGACCCCCTGAAAGACCATCGTGAGCATGACTGCTGAACACAATGCTTCTTCCGCCTATGCTTTTGATTAAAAAAAGAGATCACAGATCAAAGACAATAAATGAAATTAGTGGATCCGAAACCAATTTGGGGATCAAAGATAATTTAGGAATTCAAGCAGGATGCAAATCAATTACAAATGAAAACCACATCTGAGAATGAAGATCGGATGGAAAATACCTCTGGGATGGCACCGTCGATTGGAGTTCTGAGGAAACGACCTCGTAGATCTAGCTGTCACATCATATTGTCGGAGATTTGGCCTCCAGGCCCGGCCGCTCATCCGATGCCACCCTCGCACGACCGCGCGCAGCGTGCCAAGCATGCGGCCTAGCGGTGAACACCCGGCAGGTCAGGTTTGGCCGTTTGGCTTGGCGAATGGCGGAGTCTGGCCGCCGGAGTCGTCATCAGATAAATAACGCGTACCTGCTGCGGCGTCTGGCCGCCGGAGTCGTCGCGGTCGTCGTCCTGGAAGCCCCAGGTCGCAAGACCACTGTCCTTCCTCCTCGCCGCCGTCGTCGAGCGTAACGTCGGACTCCTCGCCGTCGTGCTCCCGGCGAGGACGGTTTCAGATCGCGGCCGTCGTGCTCGTGGCGAGTCAGCGGGCAGTCCGCCGTCGATCTCGTGGCGAGTCGCGGGCAGTCGGCCGTCGATCTCGTGGCGTGCCCCGGGCAGTCCGCCGTGTATCCCGTACGGTTTCCCGTCGTGGAGAATAGATGAGGGAGCCGCGTATTTTTTTCCCCGGTGTTCGATGTGCGATGAGGGAGCCGCGAATTTGTTTTTCCCGGTGTTCGATGTGCGCTCAATGGGGTTCGAACGCTGTTCGCTGGTAGCCACGATGCCGCGCGCGTGAGTGAGATGTGAGTGAGATCAAATGTCCGCCCTCCAATTATTTGCATCAACCTTTCGATTTCCTCCCCGGGACAATCATTTGACGCGATTTCGGTGAGTGAGATGTCCGACCTTGCATCAAATTTCGATCCTAGCCCTCCAATTATTTGACGCCTTTCTTTACGTGGGCCGTTGATTTCGTGGGACATTATTATAGTAGAGATTTCTTGAGTCTGATTACGCATATTCCGGCAGGACTGGGATCTTGATTTACACAAGGAACACGAGGTGGCACACTGACACTGACACTACAAGAATATAAAATACAAATAAAATCTTGGATACAATCATATAATAAGAAACAAATAAAATAGATAAAAAGTGGCCTGATCGTAGTTTCAGAATCGGTGTCTACTCCCTACGCACTGGTTAAGGAAGTTGTTTTGGAAAAAGTTTGTGTGAAACATCGTGAATATCTTTACTACCTATAAAGGATGGAAATGGGACAATTTTTGGTGCGGTAAAATTTTTCTGTCCGCCTCCCTCCGCCTCCTGCGACCCATGCACATCGGACGTCAATCACGGTCTTTCTTGCGACAGAAATCTCTCTCGCCTTCCAAAAATATCCGTGCAAATGTTGTTACCCTACGTCCCTACGTATGACCGGGAATAGCCCAAATGGAAACAGCTCTCCTCTTCGTCCATAGAATTTGCGGTGATCGCGACGCATGCCCCCATGCGAGCCAAACTCTCCTCTTCTCTAAATCTTCTCCAATCGTCGTGGTCGTCGTACGCTCCTCTTCTCCAATCTTCTCCAATCGCCAATCTCCTCCTCGACGTAGTGCCACGCCGCGGCGAGAAGCCACCGTCCTCGGCCCCGTGCGACGCCGCGCCGTTTGACATGCTCCACCAGCCACAACACAGCCGGCCCTGGACAGGCTAGGGCCGGCCCTGGTCGTCCGACGTCCTTCCTGCGATCTCCGCGCCGCCCTCGCGAGAACTTGATGCATCCATCGTGCTCGTGGAGGCCGGGCGGGATCCCTTCTCCTGAACTTTCTGTCTCCTTCACGATCTGATCCTTGGTCAGACTGAACACAGGGCATGACAAGTCACGGGTAAGTGATGCTCAAAAAAATTACCCTAATCCTATCTATTATAGTCTTTAGTGATTGCAGTTCTAATGCACGATTTAACCTCTATCCACCAACGTCGCTGCTCCATCACTCGTCTGGTACGTGCTCCGGTCTCTTGCCGTTGGGTTGTTGTGCCGCGATCACTGCCATGGGGTAGCGCCGGCCGCCGCATCCACTAGGCTTGGCTTGCCTGTCGCCGCTGTTCATGATCCGCATGCTCGGACGCCGCGACAAGCCTATCAACTGCCGATCTGGTAATTTGTTTGCCGTTAGAATATAACAGTCATGTCTGCTATGTCATATGTGGAAAAATTCAGCTTGCACAACATACGCTATTATATACCATGCATGCTGGTGTGACAACAGCCTAATTATATATACCTGATGAAGCACAACGTTTGTGCCTCAAAGTTTGATCGTGCATGCTTGTGTGACAACAGCCTAATTCGTCGGGGCACAGGCTGCACAGGACCTTGAAGCACGTCGGCCTCGTCGGGGCACCTTGAAGCACATCGGCCTCTGTCGGGGCACCTTGAAGCACGTCGACGACTGAAGCGGATTTAATCAACCATGTCCTCGGCACCAGGTACGCAGATCCACCGACAGGTAAATTTTTTGGCCGCTTGTGTTCGTGTGAGTTTCTTGGGATTGGCGGAACCATCGGCAAAACCAAGCCGCCGATGCCATGACAGAGACGGACCTGACCAGGCAACAGCCGGTCCTAGCCGAGAATCCCCTGGCCGCCCAGCAACCAGCCTGCCCGGCTACAGCTATCCAGCTCCAACTCCAGATTCTATTCCTCCTTCTCCAGATTCTATTCAGTAAATATCATCAACCAAGTTCAGGTAATACTGCGTGTCTGAAAAATTATTAAGATGGGAACCATTACGCTGGATCAAGATAGTATAATTGTGCATGGCCTAGGGTTGCCTGCAAAATGCACTCATATCTAAACAAAACACGTTTGTTTATAATTGAGGACAGACTGAAATACTGAACAGATTCTATGAATTGATATATTTCCCCAAAAGTCCTTTTTTTTCTTTTTTAATAAATAAAGCATACCTTGCCTATGAAAATATGTATCTTTGGATTTCAGATAATATAGACTGATAGAACTATCAAGATATAATGTGTCTACTCAAATCACCCATACAAATCTAACACAATATAAACATGGAAAAACATTAAACTCGATTGCAGGGCAGTAGGTAGCAAATAGGCGCAGGGATTTGCAATTTTACTTTTACATTGGCACAAGTATTTCGGATTGTTGGGCATAAGTAATAGAAGCAGGTAAACATTATTGCAGATACACATTACCTGAGTTTGGAATGCCCCTGTGGTATTAGAATTCATCAGCTTTTGGTTTCAATAATACGCCCTTGGTTCAAAGGCCTAACCTGAAAGGCAAAGTATTAATAAAAGGTATCCAACCATTTGTTCTCTAATTGGAAAAATTAAAAAGAAAGGATAAAAATCTTGAACATTAGAAACAGATATCTATATCCCTTTTCTGGTTAGTGTGTACTGAATAATAGAAACAGAAATGTACCCAACCATTTGCTCTCTAACTGGTGTTCAGCTTGCTTCTCTAGCTGGACTGGGTCATTTATGCAATAGCAGTGTGCTAGCTAAATGACCGTATTATTTTTTTTTAAAAAAAAAAGGTATCTGTTTCTAAACCTGTACAAACACCCAAAACAAATCCATGCTCTGGATCTCATACCCTCTCAGTTTTCCCTCTTTTTTGGTTCTAGGATCTTAAGTAATCAACATGCAAGTAATAAATTTTCAATATCTGGTTTATGTAAGACAGCAAAACTACATTTGAGATCCGAACTTTGGTTCAAGCAGATTCTCTAGATTCAGTACCTGATTTAATGAAATGAATTATAAATGCTTCACCAGTAGGCTTTTCACATTGCAGTTATCTACAAATACCATAGCCTCTTGATGTATGATGTTTGCTAAATACTTCACGAGTAGGCTTTTCATATTCAATTGTTGATCAAATATCCACCTTACCAACAATGTCAATAACCTAAATGACATTTACTTTTAATCCGATAAGCAATTAGCCTTTGTAATTTGTTCATTGACCTATCATACATTGGCTTTTAATATTTCTATGCTACTCCACAAATGGTTACAATGAGACGATTCACTACAGGCTTCATACAAGCAAATAGTAGTAGGGCACTACTGGAACACGTTTCAGCTTAAGAGGCTATGATCATTGTGCAATGCTTCCACTATAATGACAGCCTGTTATAATATAATGAAAGTGAACATGGTTCATCATCGCCAAATTAGAGTGAGCTAAGTATAGACAATCACATCAGTACTCACTTTTCACATCACATCGGTTTGACACAAACAAAGACATAATTTAAGTTTGTATGACATTTTCCAAACAAAGAGTCACCAACTGTAGTTGACATTGTCTTGGATTGAAAATTTTAACAATTGCATCAACAGTGTATTCAACAGGTGGGTGTTCACCTTTCCTCAAAAAAAAAAAAAAAAAAAAAAAAACAGATTGGTGTTCACCTCTAGCAACTTCTATATGGAATGTGACTCCAGAACTGCTAGCCTTTCCAAATGGGTTCTACTTAATCTAAAGGGTTTGTGAACATAAGATGGTAGTCCAAATATGTCTTAAATTAATGCTTATTAATACATTCTTTCTCAAAGGGCATCAAGAGATTTCCCCACATATATGAGTAAAGCTTCCCTTATTATTTTAATTGAAAGATTTCATTCCAAAAAATATGCAAAAAGCAAAATCAAAAGTAATTCAGGCTGGTTCATAGCTCATTCTGTGCTATTGTTTCCACGCCCTTTATATATGCAGGTGTACATTTGATTGTAGAAAAATTCTACCATAAGACTCCACAAAATTCTGCTGTATATATTGAATATTCTGATAAGTGCATCCCAACCCTCTGTTTTTTGCAAGTGGCCTGACTGAATCAGATCACAGCATCATATCCTTGGAGCATACTTTACATAAACCATGATAGCAGCATTGCCCTTATCATCCGAGTACAAAAATGCTCACCTTCCTAGCCAATGTTGCGGCATCAATCCTCGGATGACCTCGCCCGTGCATGCCAGAGAGAGGTTTGGTGATGGCGAGTGTGTTGCAGATGCCCTTGCCACTGCCGACATGTCCGCACCGAGTAGGAGCTTCGTGAACCGCTCCTTCATGTTGTCGATCTTGGCGCACAGGACCAGCAGAAGGCAATAATAAGAATTTGTTGTGAAAGTAACAACAAAAGAAGATACCTTGCAGTGAGATCTAGGAAAAAAAGGAGGGGGCTGCTTACGAGAGTGTTGGAGCCGGCTTGAGATGTAGAAGGCAGCAACGGATGCTGGTGTGAGCAACAACGAGGAGGATGCTAAGTAGGAGGCTGGAGCAGCGGTGGATCTGCCCCTGCATAAGCAAATGGAGCTCCGCGTCGCGAGCTCAAGCGGCAGAAGCGGAGGGGACACGACAAGGGGCGACCTCGATGCGTGCTGACGGATGATGCGATGCGGCCGAGTGCAAACTCGAGCTGCGCGGAGGGTCCATGGTCCGGGTCGGAGGAGAGGAGGCCGGCGAGGGTGGAGGCCCAGGCGCCCAGCATCAGAGTAGGGTGCTCGGCTGTGGCCGGAGAAGGGCCAGCAGCGGAGGGAGACCGAGGATGGGAGACTGAGTACGGACCCGTATGTGTACCGTGTATATCTTGTTATTTTGATTTTCATTTATTAACGGAGGGAGACGAGGATGGAGGAGTATATCTCCTAAGTTTCTGAAAAATTTGTATTATGGGTCTATTTCTATTATCAACAATAAAAAATAGTTGTTCTCGTACATCGTTGCCCTTTTGTGTTCTATATCTTTTTTTTCCGCATTATTGCTATTATACAGCTTCAAATTAAAGTTTATTTTTACTTTTTTTCTAATTTTGACTAAATTTATGTGGAAAATGCATCCAAATCTACAGCTATCATCAGTTTGGTAACCCCGTTAACTCACGCTAAGAAGAAGAAATGTGCTGATAGTGTCTTATTTCCGTTGGGAACAGGCATGTAAACTTGGGCATACTCTCATGTCTAAATCCACTCAACGGTATGCTAAAAAAACCACCAATGGTGTATAAATATTCCCTATTATATTAAACACTTTGTTTTAAAATAAAAAACTCAAATTCTTATGGATTACTTATTCCATAGAACATAGTACATATTTGCGTAGAATAGATCTAAAGCCAAAAAAAAAAATATTTATATGGTTTGTTTAATGTTTTGTGAGATTTTTTAACACGGAGAGTATTGCTCATATAACATGTACTAATATTTGCATACATTCTCATGTGTAAAGGTTATACAAAGATGCGTCGGAACTTATCGGTGGATTTATTGGCGCATTTAAATAAATGGATAACGAAGCTATCTTCTAGCCGATATAAAACAATATCTTAGATGAATAACCGAAAAGTCTATACAATAGAGTTTATGAGCCTACAACACCTCCGTGGTTATGTTAATTTCACAAAATTTGTGTGTTACGATTAAATGTCACTTTAATATTATTGTTTAATTTAATAGTATTGTTATCTTATCATGCGATCCATGTGTTTTATATAAAATTTAGTTTTCCCGTAGCAACGCACGGGCGTTTAACTAGTAAAATTATAAATCATATAACTTTTAAGTCGTTGAGTTCGTAAATGTGAAAATTATATGAATAAATTTGTTTTAAAAATACTTTCATAAAAATATACATGTATTTTTCATAAATATTTTTTATAATAACAAGATATTAAAGTTCTGTTTTAGAGACCGTATCTGTCCTAAACGATTTTTTTTTTTTTTTTTTTACCAGAACGAAGGGAGTATGCCTATTTAAAGATGATAAAGCGCCCTAACTAGTCGAACGAGATAGGATTCAAACCAGATAGGCGCAACCTCGCAGTCAGCACTCAAATCGCAGTCACTCAGCACTCAAATCAGGGGGCATGGACATTTTGGTATCCCGCTTGCTTCACCATGGAGCAACAACCGCTAAGAGCTTCAAGCTCTCCACTCATCAACACAGCTTGACTTTACCACTTCACATTCCAAAACCTGGCAGGCGATCCGTCCCCTACTACGGCACAGCTGCCAAAGGCATTAGCGTCGTGGACTCCGCTGCAGGTCGCCACACGAATCCGCATTGCGATGATGGCGTCAGCATCTTGGCCCACGTCCAGGCCGTGACCAATGAGCTGGATCTGGCCCTGACGTCCCTGCGCTGCCCGGACCGCCTCCGCGACGCCATGCGCTACTACGTGCTCGCCGGCCAGAAGCGCACCATCGCCATGGTGGCCATCGCCTGCTGCGAGCTCGTGGGGGGTACTGTGTCGGCCGTCCTCCCAGTGGCGTGCGCCATCGAGATGATCTTCAACGCCTCGCTCATCCACGACGACATGCCGTCCATGGACGACGCCACGCTCCGTCGTGGCATGCCCTCGTGCCACGTGGCCTTCGGTGAGTCAGTGGCGCTCCAGGCCGGCGTTGCGCTTGTTGCCCTCGCGTTCAAGCACATGTCGCTCACGCTGGTGGCATCCCCGCCGACCTCGTGCTCCGCGTCGTCGCTGAGCTCGCGCGCCTGGCCGGTGTCGAGGGCATCGCCACGGGCCAGGTTGTGGACATGGAGAATGAGGGCACGGCAGATCACGCAATCAACCAGTCCACGCTGGAGTACATCCATGAGCACAAGGCGGGGCGGGTGATGGAGGTTGCCGCTGTGTTGGGTGCCGTCGTGGGCGGGGGCAGCGACAGCGAGGTGGAGCGCTTGCGGCGGTACGGATTCACCATGGGGCTGTTGTTCCAGGTGGTGGACGACGTGCTGGATGTGACGGGCACGACGGAGCTGCTCGGGAAGGCGCCCGGGAAGGACGCCGACACCAGGAAGTGCACGTACGCGAGGCTCATGGGCGTGGAGGGGGGCGCGCGCCTACGCCGGCGAGCTGGTAGCGCGGGCCGAGGCGGAGCTCGAGGGTTTTGATGCCGAGCGGGCTGCGCCGCTGCGCCACCTCCCGCAGTATGTTGCGTATCGATGGAAGCAGCCAACAAGCTAGCACGCGGGGAACGCGGTGATAGTTACATGCCCAAATGCACACGGACGAGTATGTGCGGGTTTATGGCCTGTGTGGTGTCCTTTTTTCTTTTTTGATTGATCGAGACGTGTGTGGTTCTTGTGTGGATGACTTTTGTACGGGTTTCAAATTGGATTTGTTCTAAGACATACGGACTCCGTTTGTATGTGCGCTTTTTTATCGAAACTCTTAGGCCACGCGACGGGTTATATATTTGTGGGAGGAGCTTTTATGTTATTGTAATAACCAATATTCAGATGAATAAAAAATAATCTCTCAGTGTCTACATGTTCTACTTTCTTTCATCTAGTGTGTTGATCATGAGAGACATAGACGAGAAGGTTCTAAGCGCTGACGACATGTAACACGTTCTTAGCATGACAAGCTCTTCATCGACATCGCTGTTGAGGCCAACAACATGCAGGGAACGTGGTGATAGTTACATGGCCAATTGCACACGGACTGTGCCACTTCCTACAGTATGCTGCGTATCGATGGAAGCAGCCAACAAGCTAGCACGCGGGGAACGTGGTGGTAGTTACATGCCCAAATGCACACGGACGAGTATGTGTCGGTTTATTGCCAATGTGGTTCTTGTCCTTTTTTTTTTTTTTTATCGAGACGTGTATGGTTCTTGTGGATGACTTTTGTAAGGGTTTCAAGTTGGATTTGTTGTAAAACATACTGGCTCCATTTGTGTGTGGACTTTTATCAAAACTCTTAGGCCATGACGGGGTTATATATTTGTGGGAGGAGCTTTTATGTTATTGTAATAACCAATATTCAGATGAATAAAAAATAATCTCTCAGTGTCTACTTATTTTACTTTCTTTCATCTAGTGTGTTGATTCTGAGAGACACAGAGAAGAAGGTCGTAAGCGCTGACGACATGTAACACGTTCTTAGCATGACAAGCTCTTCATCGACATCGATGTTGAGGCCAACAACATGCGGAGAACATGGTGATAGTTACATGGCCAATTGCACACGGACTGCGCCACTTCCCATAGTATGCTGTGTATCGATGGAAGCAGCCAACAAGCTTAGCACGTGGGGAACGTGGTGATAGTTACATGCCCAAATGCACACGGATGAGTATGTGTCGGTTTATTGCCAATGTGGTTCTTGTCCTTTTTTTTTCTTTTTTTTTTTTTTTGATCGAGACGTGTGTGGTTCTTGTGGATGACTTTTGTACGGGTTTCAAGTTGGATTTGTTGTAAAACATACCGGCTCCGTTTGTGTGTGGACTTTTACCAAAACTCTTAAGCCATGACGGGTTATATATTTGTGGGAGGAGCTTTTATGTTATTGTAATAACCAATATTCAGATGAATAAAAATAATTTTCCAGTGTCTACATGTTCTACTTTCTTTCATCTAGTGTGTTGATCATGAGAGACACAGAGGAGGAGAAAATCCTAAGCGCTGACGACATGTAACACATTCTTAGCATGACAAACTCTTCATCGACATCGCTGTCGAAGCAGCCAACAAACTAGCATGCGGGAAACGTGGTGATAGTTACATGGCCAATTGCACACGGACGAGTATGTGGGTTTATGGGTCGGCTGTGTGGTTCTTGTCCTTTTTTATCAAGACGTGTGTGGTTCTTGTGAAAGACTTTTGTATGGGTTTCAAGTCTAACTTTTTCTAAAGATTAAGAGCTATCTTCATCTTCAGATCCATGGCATACCTAACTGCTTGGCTTGACTTGTCTTGTCAAGTGTGGAATCTCTAGATCCAGGATTACGTGGGAGTGTACTAATATCCTGATTGTTAAAGCATGTATATAAGAAGGCAACGTATGCTATGGAAACCAGCTTCTTTGTGAAAAACCTGTGCAAATCACGACAAAAAAAGTCGTCTAAATTCACTAAAAAAAATCACACATGTAGATAATATGATCATACATAACCTTGTAAAATATTTTTGTCCAAACTCAACTTCGTTTGTAGAGATATAAAAATAACAAATTTCTAACAAATCATTGGACAACTTTTTGTCTTGAAATTTATTATTTTTATATCTCTCAAACGAAGTTGAGTTTGGATAAGATATTTTATAGGATTGTGCATCATCATATCATCTACATGTGTGATTTTTTTGGGTAAATTTAGATAATTTTTTTGTCGTGGTTTGCACAGGTTTTCACAGCAAGCTGGTTTCCATAGCATACGTTGCCTTATAAGAATATCAATCTCACTCACTATTGTGAGTCTAAATAGTATATATTTTGAGAGTCTAAATAGTTTTGGAGAGCCAATTTAGAGATCTAAATTTACATATACTCTTGGAGATGCTCTTAGGGAACTGGATATATAAGGCAATCATTGAGCAATCTATCTTCTACACTACTAATGCACCAACCTTTTATTTTCCAAGTCCACACCAAAAAACGTCCCTCGTTGAGGAGTCCTCCTTCATCCACCCAACAAATGTACCTAGGAAACACCCTGTAGGCTCACACATAGCCGCAACTACCCGAGTTCGATCCTATCGTCCTTTTCATCGGGTTTTTGAAAAACTAATTGGATGGACCCTCCTCTCCGCTCTCCCCATGCGTGACTCCTCTGTTCCTCAGGCGCGCCACTCTCCACCACCACGTGCGGGCACAGAACCCTAGCTCCGGCCCGACAATGATGTTGCGAGGCTGTGGCGCTCCCGCCGAGAACGAGGTGGGGCAACGCCTTCGCCGCTCTGTATGGGCGCCACCACTCACTAGCCTCATGGATTTTACCTCCGGCAATCAATGCAGAGAAGTTAGCAACTAGTTTCTAGAACTCAAGATCGGTCATGATCTTCTCAAAGTCTCTGCATGGTCAGTGTTCTCCGTGGCCATGGGAGCAAATACATAATTCTCAACTAGTTGCTTCCAACTATTCTAGTAGTTTTAGGTTTGGTGATAGTTTGTGTAGCGCGTGCTCTATATCACTTGTGTGACTTTTGTTTTCTACCTAAAAGATTATAGATATCACGAATCCTTTGTGTTTTCTAGAACTCTGCTTAAAGTGTGGTTGATTTATTATATGGAATGCAATACAAATAAGGGAATGTTTCACCGTACAACTTATTTATGAGCCACATATTAAAGACAAGTAGTCTAACCCAGTTGATCAATAAGTAATGGGCATGGCAAGTCCAGACGCCCGAGTGTAGGGTCGAGATGAGGACTAGAGGGGGGGGGGGGGAATAGTCCTTTCTAAAACTAATTGCGCCGGCTAAACAAATATAATGCAGATTTGAAACTATTCGTTTAGCCAAGACTTCACCCCTCTAGCTATTACTCTAAATCACCTCACAAAAGATTCTACACAAAGCAAATGAGGTGATAAGCCTAGCTTGAGCTCCTAACCGTTTCTATTGCAAGGTCACACAAACCTATGCACAAGTACTTCAAACAAGGGTGAGCTCCTACACAATTCTAATGAGCAAAAGCACAAAGCCAACCTAAGCTCACTAGATGCACAATGGACAAGGCGACACACGCCTAACCCAAAGGCTCAAATTACTTAGCTACACAAACTAAGCAAAGCAACTAAACAAGCTACACAAGCTAGTAATTGCAAGAGCTACTCCACAAGCACAAACACAAGGTATAAATGTATGTAAATACAAAGCTTGTGATTTGGAGAATGCAAACCACCGAGAAGAGTAGACAAGTTGACACCGGTGATTTTTTACCGAGGTATCGGGAAGCTTGCCAACTTCCCCCTACTCCTCGTTGTGTCGACCAACACCTTGGGTGGTTCCTTCGGTGTTTCACCTAGATGGTTCTTCGGTGTGATCCTCAAGCCACTTGCCCCTCAAGGCATGTCCCGCAAGGCACCACAAGACACCACTCTCAAGTGAGAACCTCAAGGCACCGCGATTGAACCCACACACACAAGTGTGGTAACTCAATGACACGCTCTAGTAGTGTTGCTCTTCGCGATCCCCGCGAGGTGAGCACGAACCTCTCACAAATCCTCCTCCGGAGCACCGCACAATCTTCTTGCGTGCTTCACCGGAGTCACAAGCTCCAAACCGTCTAGGTGATGGCAATCACCAAGAGCAATAAGAAATACACAATTGCAATCACCACCTAGTACCACCAATATTGAATCACAAATGTATGCACACTGGGTTTCTCAATCCCCTTTCAAATTAGCTTTAATCTTGAGTGAAATCAAATTGGGGAATAGGTGGATCTTCAACCTCTCAACATCACCCACAAAGGGCTCTCAATGTCTCATATCAATTTTGGCTCAAATCATGGGAGAGAAAGAGGAGAGAAGAAAACCCTAGCTCTTGCTTAGAACGAGGAAGCTTAATGTGTTAGGCTCAAGAGAGCAGGGAAGGGCAGGCACACCTCTTTAACCCTGGTTGGCCGGTCCCAACCCTCGGCCTTCCATCCCCAACGGCAACAAGCAGCACCCCAACGGTCGTCTTCCAATCCCCAACGTAGAACGGGCAGCAGCACCAGCTTAAGCTGCTCGCCTCTCCCTCCATCAAACGGACGGCGGCGGCAAACTTCAAGAACGGGCAGTTTTGTTTTTTTTTTTTTTTTTTTTTTTTTTTGAGAATGCGAACGAACGCCACAACACCAGTCACTCACCCCGTGAACCTCCATCAAACCGGACCAGTACCAATCCGAGATTCAAGTCACCATTGGCTTGACGGAACGCCTTACCACTTAATGCACAACACCGAAATCCTGGGAAAATCCCAAGAAAGGTGCGAGAAAGACCGCGATTTGAACCCCTGCGGGTAGCCGCCCCACCGACCGTCCTACCATTGAACTACAAGCCAATTCGCAAGTGCTGGCTTGTTAGCTTGCAAAGCAGCCAGCAGGCCACCATCCATCGAATGCATCGGCCGCTTGGGCCGGCCTGTCCACAACGCTCGTGCGGCCCACGACCAGCAAGCAGGAAACGGACCAGTTGTGAACTTGTACAGGCAAAGCTTGCAAACCGTACCACTCCGGCCGTCGGGCAGTAGACAATCCACGTACAAGCAAGCTAGGCAAGGACCAAACTTGAGTACGAGAGCATGAGTGCATATATATATATACATACATACACATATACACATGTGTGTATATAGTAGAAAATATGCCCGTGCGTTGCAACAGGACAAGCTGCACCGGGGCACAATGTCCATGACAACACATGCGCCTGGTGTCACTGGACACGGCCAGACAATCTAGGCCAGTGGTGCGCCAGCCACCTAGCGCCCGCGGCAGGGTGGTGGGTGGTGGCGGGGGAGCGAGCGACGAGCCGATGGTGCAGGAACGAGAGGGTGGTGAGAGCAAGAAGATGAAGTATCTGATCTAATCTGGAACATCCATTTTACATCTACCATCTTTTTTTTTTCAGAGCATCTCTTTTTTTTTAACCTACTTGTATTCGATTTGGATTGCTTGATTTCCTAATCTACAGGTTTAGTCACGTTTTGGTCCATTGCCTTTTGTCCGTAATGGATTCGGTGGTTGCTTTTGACACCGGATTAGAAGAAAGGTCCCTACGGCTGGATAACAGATGTGGTAGAAAAAATAGTGGAAGGAAAGAAAAATTATGCCTGAAATTTTGTCGTTTGGATAAGAAACTTATTCCTATACGTACGGAATCTATACGGGCGGATAGAAAAATAAATTCTATCTTTATCCCTCACGACATGCATGCTGCACTTGTACTGTGTGTCTTTATCTCTCACGCCTTGTATGTACTAGCGGACAAGCACGTGCGACACGCACGTGTCCATAAAATGTTCATTCATAAAATTTCAAAAAATAATAATTCACATTGGAGAGAATTCATATAATAAGAGAGCAGTGACAGACTTATATAAAAAAACAATACACAGAGTTATTATGTTATCAATTAAATAGCAAGATACACTTAAGAAGTTGTAATTGGATCTACATTGCAAACTCTGGCCTATATATGCTTGAGGATGCTGCTGCAGCCAAGTTCTCACATGGCCACCAGGCACCAGCCAAACCAAGCTAACCACAAAATTAGATTGAATAAACCCATCAGAATGAATCTAAGGCACCCACCTCTGTGTGGTCCGTACCGTAATTGAACACGTACCTGATATGTGAAGGAATCTAAACATCATTTAAGCTGTCATATTTGCAGTGCTGTGAGTGCAGCCCAAAACAACTGACACAGCATACCTCAATCAAATATCTTTATGAACCCGTACACATATATAAAATGAAACAACAAAATTGGATAACCATTCTGTTGACGATAAAATCGGTAACACACCAAAAATAAGAGCTAGATTTTTAGGGCAAGCCGAATCGAGGGGGATCGGCAAGCGCCTAGGGATGTCCACACCGGACCGTGTGCCTCCAACGATGAGCGCGTCACGCAAGATTCGGAGGAGTTCGGCCGGGAGCGCGCACGCAAGACACGCCGGCGAAGTCTCTTGAAACGAACCCCACACGCCCGGGGACGGACCCCGTGAGGGCGCAGCAGATGGGCTGCCCTAGCCGGCCCCGACCGCCTAGGGCGTTGTTGTCGTCGATCTTCCGTTCATGGCATCGCGGCGAAGAAGGAGGGAGGATGACCTACAAGCAAGACGGTAGTAGATGTGTTTTTGTCGATTGGATGTAGATGGGATCAAATCGCCATGAACCCCTTCATTATATAGGGGAGGGTGGTCTTATCCTTTTTAGGAAGGCGCCCTAGGGACGTTTCCAATCACAAAATCGCACCAAACAAGTTTGGAAACAAACCGATGGATACGATTCGATCAGCCCGAAATCGGGTTGACGGACGCGCATAACGGGGCACCGACGCATCGGTCAAGGGCTCGCGTAGAGGTTGGACCGGACGCGCTGACGGACCTGGACCGGACGCGACGGGCGCCCTCAATTACGGTGTCCGCCGGCCGCCCCTCGCAGACGCGACCGACCGGGACGCGACCGACGGACGCTGGACCGACGTTTTGAGTCCGGCCGATGAGTCCCGGTCACCTTCCGTGAAAAGCCGTTTTCGATCCTCCTCGAGAATTTGGCTAAGTCCGGAAATTTGCGGTGACTTGGACCTCCAAAATATGGCTAAGTCCGAATTTTGCGGTGGTTTAGCCTATGCCATTTTTGGGTGTCAACATATGCCCCCTGTTTTCGTGTGAGAGGTGCAACCTAACCTGAAAACAAAACAAGAAAAACCAAACAACACGAATGCCCATCGTGAACGGTTGTGGTACAAGGGCTTATACTATGTATCGGCCATTTTTGTTCTAAGGGCGATGCATGCATCGCCATTGTTTGGAGAGCACTAGGCCTCTTGCCAAACACTAGGGAAATACTTTTTCAAATACCTCCCGTTAATCGCCTTATCTTGGCGTTTTCCATCACTCGTTGACTCAAGCACATAGGAGTTTCCAAATATCACTTTGACCACCTTAAAAGGACCTTTCCAATTAGGTGACCACTTGCCAAACTCATTGCTCTTGAACCTATCGGTAATATAGTTTGCCACACTAAGTCACCCGATTTGTAACGATTTGCTCTTAACCTTCTTGTTGTAAGCTCTTGCAAACCGGGCTTTATCCTTCTCAATCTCCTTTAATGCTAGTAGTCTTTTTGTCGGTTACCTCATCAATGTTGTCCATCATCATATCATGATACATAACGGGGAGATAGATCATTACGCTTAGCAAATCTATATGCATCCAAATTTACTTCAACAGTAACACCGACTCTTGACCATAAACCAGCTTCTCATAAGGAGTGACCTTTGTAGCACCATGCCTAGATATGCGGTGAGCCCACAAAGCTTCGACAAGACCTCATGCCACCTTCTTGGATGTTCTATTATTTTCTTCTTAATAAGCTTGATCAAAGTTTTGTTAGTTGACATGCTTGACCATTGGCTTGAGCATAATATGGAGATGAATTTAGCATCTTAATCTTATATGATTCGCAAAAATCCTTCACTTCCTTAGCCATAAATGACGCCCCTTGATCCGTAGTTAATGTTTGAGGAATGCCGAATCTATGAATAATATGCTCGTGGATGAACTCAATTACCTCCTTGTGTGTCATGTTCTTCAATGGAACTGCTTCCGACCATTTAGTAAAGTAGTCGGTAGCAACCAAGACGAACTTATGCCCCTTCAAGATGGTGGATGAATCTGCCCAATGAAATCCAATCCCCAACCACGGAAAGGCCACGGCTTGATAATAGGATGAAGCATAGCAGCCGGCACCACTGAATATTCCCAAACCGTTGACACTCTTCACATCCTTTGTAGTAGCGAAAAACAATCACCATCATAGTAGGCCAATAGAAACCAGCCCTTCTTAGCAACCACTTCATCTTTGGAGCCGATTGATGCGTTACTCACAAATGCCTTCATGTACTTCTCCCATTGCCACTCTTGCTTGATCGGTTCCTAGACACTTTAGCAACAAATCTTGGGCAGTCCTCCTATAAAGCTCTCCATTATGCAATGTGTACTTAAAAGCAAGCCACCGAACATTCTTGTCAACCTTAGTGCTAAGCTCCCGCAAGAATTTTTATGAGAGGAGTTCTCCAATCTTCTAAATCGGTACTACCATTGTCCAAAAACAGAAATAGACCGATTTAAAAGAACTTTACATTGTTGTCCCAAATTATTAGCAACATCGGTTTGTCCAATTAATTTTGGTTGAACCGAACTTTTACTAGAATCCGAGACAAGCAAACTTTCATGCATCGGCAAATGTTGTAAATGAAAATATTTTTTTTTACCTCAAAGCCGATGCCTCTCGAGCAAGCAAGTTTGCTCTTTGCATATATTTTACATGCAAGTGATCTTCTTCTTGCCCCTCGGGCCTTAAATCATCGAAATAAAATTCCCTAGGGGCCTTTCATATAGCACGATGGTTCCAAACATTCATCGGCTATATTGCATGCTGAGGGCGATAATAAAGTATCGGCCATATGAATTCACACACAGAATATGCATGACCGAAATAAAATATTTCGCTCTTGATCATTGATAAGCGTGATAATTCGACATCCCTCCATAATATAAAGACCCATACCAAGGATCAACATAAGAATATGAGGGATAACCATGCATACCTTGAGGTGAATTCCACATATGCACGTGCAGAGAAAATGGATGATGCCATGACCAATGATTCTGATGATTTGGTGCAAACCTCCAACTTGGCAATTGTGTCCCGCATCTTTTCTTCTATTAGTTGTTTGTGATGCACCACTTGCTTGATCATCATCCTTTCGATCTTTAATGCTTCCTTTTTGGGACCCATGCTAAGCCCCTTTCTCTCGGCTTCTCGCACTAAGCTTCGTAATTCCTTTTTTCTTGCCATCTTGGTAAACCGATTGAGCATATCGGTTTAGTCTCTCTTGTGGACAGCAGCAATTCTCTTTTATTTTTAGGCACTTGCACCTTCTTTTTGTTCAGATTTGACACCTACAACATCAATAGATGGTTTCCCCACTTCTTTACTATTGATAGCCGGATTTTTCAACAAAGTAATCGGCTTTTCAATAGTTGAATTCAGATCTGAACTTTTCTTTTTCCGTCCATCATACTTCACGCGGTAAACTTGTTTTACCACCTTCCCTTTGGTATAGTGCGACCCGGACCGATTTTGATCAAATCGGTCTTTGTAAGATGATGACCCTTTCAAGTGTTTTGGAGCTGCATACTCTACATATTGTGGCTCGAATATGACGGAACATAAACCTTCCTTTGCCAACGTTGTTTTTGAGGTTTATGTTTTAGAGGCAACTTTGATGCTTGGGCTTTTTTTTAATCGATTTGCTTCCCCTATCTTTGTATATTTAGCTAGAAGCTCTTGAAGCTAAGCTTCGGCCTTCTATTCTTTTGCTTGTTATGACCCTTACCACCATTAGCTTTGTGAGCATCCTCCTTTTCTTCATCTTGATTGATATGCTCCAAAGAAGGATCCTTAGCCGATTTTTTTCTTGCTCAACGGAATCAATCGGCTTTTTGCTTTAGTTGGAGAGATTGTACTTGCCCCCCAAAGATCTTCTGAAATTGGAGTGACACTATTGTCCTCCGAAATATCCTCAATTTGTATTTCTTGGACAACAACCTTGTCTCCACTTGAGGGCTCCACATCTCTCTCTTGGGCATTGGAGCCTTGAGCTTTGAGTGAATCGGCTAATGCAAGCCGATTCGAAAACCTGTTTTGCCATCAAGACCGATTGAATCTAATCGGTCCACTTGTTCAAACCTCGGAAAATCTCAATCGGTCATTATCAATGTCCGATTGATCCCATGATGAAATATATTGCAACTATGAGTATTATGATCAAATGAATTATACAACTTGCAATATATAAGCTCTTCTAAGTTCTCGAGTTGATGGCAAAGTATTGTGATCACCGATTCTAATAAATCTATTTTTCTCGAAATATGTTAAATACATGATCACAAATGATAGAACCAAAGGTGAGCATTAAATTTGTAAGCCGATTTTCTTGTAGAATCAGTTTCAATGCTTGGCAAGTTTAAAAGATTAAAATTGACATCAATCCATTCGGCCGCACCTTTACAATAACCTTCCATGCCGATGTTATAGAATAAAATGTGGAACAAACATCGACATGAGCAATATTCTTCAATCTTAGCCCCGAATCATAAAACCCAAAGTAATTGCAAAACTTATATCTCATTCGGGACCAAGTATGAATTGAATTTAAAATAAATAAAGCAATCCACATATATGTATAATTCACATTAAGCATTGGGAAAAGCTTTAACTTTGACAAAACATTGTCGTCAGCCTTCCAATCGGAGACAATATGTAAGCCGATGCAATCTGAATTTTTAATATCAATATTGACAAGTAAAGTACCTCCTCAATTGACCTCTTAATACTACTATTAAGAATATTATTAATAGATGTATTAACTGAAACCATATGATCGAATGAGGACTTTGGTAAAATACTTGTACTCGCACCTTAGTGACGAAGGATGTAGCAACCAAGGTTCCGCTTCTTGATGGTCAGCTCATTATTAGCAATACTCTTGGATGGAATCTGTGCACACTCTCCAACGCCAATGATCTCCTCCTCAGGCTCTTCCGGGACCTCTATGCTCACCACTGCAGCAATGGTGGTGGCGAAATCTTTTAAAGCACCTGCGGAACGGTCAGAAACAATAGGAACCGGTATAGCCGACTTAGAAGTCGACACAACCAATTCAACAGAATAGCAGTAGCTTCAGCCAACCTAGTTGTCTGGGGAGCCGACCTAGTTGGTTCTAACAAGGCGACCGGTCTAGCCGCCTTTGAGGACAGCTTAGCCACCTCCTGCTCTTGCACAGTGGGTGCGCCCGCCTTGGCTGGCTGCATAGCCGGCTCAGCTGGCTTCATGACCTGCAGAATGGAAGAAATCGATTTGGCGAGAGGGACCGGTGTAGCCGACTGAAAAGTCGGCTTGACCGATCAAGGCGGGTGCCAGGAGTAGTTGGCTTATTTTCGCAAGGATCAATAACTACCGCACGTCAATATTATTTCTAATCGGCTTTTCTACTAATTTACCTTTTTCTATAGCCGATTTTTGAACAACAGGAACTACATCCAAACTATCGGCTTCATCAAGATCTTTAAATTTACAAAGTATAGAATCGATAGCGTTGGATAGGTGAGTAGATGTAGTACCTGAAGATTGTATCTCTTTTAATACATCAATAAAACTGGGTGCATGCCACTCCTCTATCTGAATGATACCTTGCTCTGTTTTTTGGAAACAAGATAGAAGGGATTTTTCATAGACTCGCCTAGATTCCTTCATATATTCCTCGTGTAATTCTTCTTCAATTGTGCAACGTGGCTCATACTCTGTCATTGTCGACTTCAGATGATTTTGAAGCAGCTCTGATCTCCACTGATGACACTTCACCTCGGGGCAGCAAAACAATATAGCAGATCTCTCGTTCTTCCCTCCCGTAGATGCAAATACACACAACAGTAGATCCGATCGTTTCCTGATGGCTTGACTAGAGCTGTTGTGTATGCGTAGGAATATATAGTAATATTAAAAACCAATCTATGCAGGGTGGTAATCTTCTGTAGGATGCAACTTTAATTATTTACGAAGGAGCTTTCCAGCCTGCGTGAATTTGAATCGGACTCTGCAGTTTTAGAACAAGTACGACCAATTACAATCGGGCCAGAGGCCGATTCCTTGTCGAGCTTCGTGAAGAGTTGTAACCGCCTCGCCAGATTCAAAGTTGATTACGAAAAGATAATAGATCAAATATGAATAATATTAGGGCAGATAGATTCGCTACAAAGTAGATCGCAATCGCTCCCCAGCTTTGAGTCGCCAAAAAAGTGTGTTGACGATAAAATCGGCAAGACAAAAAAAAATAAGAGCTAGATCGCTTTTACGAGGGCAAGCCGAAATCGGGATCGGGCAAGTTGGGATGTCCACACCCGGACCGTGTGCCTCCAACGATGAGCGACACGCAAGACACGCCGTCGGAGGAGCCTCGCCGGGAGCGCGGTACGCAAGACAGGTCTCTTGAAACCCGAAACCCCACACGCCGGACGGACCCCCGTGAGGGCGTGCAGCAAAGCAGGGCTGCCCTTTTGACCGCTCTAGGGCGTTGTTGTCGCCGATCTTCCGCTCATGGCATCGGCGCAAAGAAGGAGGGAGGATGACCTACAAGCAAGACGGTAGTAGATGTGTTTTTGTCGATTGGATGTAGATGGGATCAAATCGCCATGAACCCCTTCATTATATAGGGAGGGTGGTCTTATCCTTTTAGGAAGGCGCCCTAGGACGTTTCCAATCACAAAAATCGCACCAAACAAGTTTGGAAACAAACCGATTTGGATACCGATCAGCCCGAAATCGGGTTGACCGGACGCCGCATCGAAGATGCACCGACGCACCGGTCAGCCTCGCGAGAGTTCGCAAGCCGACCCGACGACGCGCCTGCGACCAGCCGACGCGACGGGCGCGTCCGGTCGGTGTCCGCCCGCTCCCGCAGACGCGACCCGACCGGACGGCGACCGACGCCGGACCGACGACGCCGCTGAGTCCGGTCTGAGTCCCCGGTCACCTTCCGTAAAGCCGCCGATCCTCCTCGAGAATTTGGCTAAGTCTGGAAATTTGCGGTGACTTGACCTCCAAAATATGGCTAAGTCTGGAATTTTTGCGGTGGTTTAGCCTATGCCATTTTTGGGTGTCAACACATTCAATGCAGTTATGCTTACAGATTACATAAATACGATTTTTTTGGCAGTATATGATGATATGCCTAATAACATAATTCAGTTTAGCGTTGAATAAATTGGACATTAGTATTAGTCCTGATTCTGATTGTAAAAAAAATGCCTATTAGTTGAGTCCTTTTACTTAATGCAATCTCAAAAGTTAAATTTGCGGGGCATATCATTTGTAATGATTCAAGAGTTCATTAACAAATCTCAAAATATTCAGAACTTTACGGAGTAAGCATGATGCAATCTGCGGTTGGAGACATCCTCACTCTCCTCAATTACCAATATATAAGCTTACAATACTGTTTTCTCTATGTATTCTTAATTTCTTATGGAAGGTCATAAGACTGGGCTTCTCACCAACTGGTGGACTCTGATAGCACACCATATGCGCAACAGGCAACCTATAGCAGACAAACTGAACTGGTACTTAGATGAGCCGCCCATATGCATGTCGATCCAACACCCCAGAAAGCTTATGTGCTAGAGTGAAGAGACCATAATCCATAACCCTGAGCGGTTTTGCAAAAACAATGGCGCATTTCTTCCTGCAATGGCAGTGTTGAAAGAAGCTCGTTGGCCAATCGTTACCTTGAGCTTCTTTCAGTGAGAGAACAGTTAGTGAACATCAATATCAATAATCAATAATTAATACCTCAATAACATGTTTCTATGAGTACAGGAAACTAATATTAGCAGCTTCTCCTTAGATACACGAGAACCAGAATCTTTCACAAAGATTTTTAGAGCTTCCATATATATCTGAATATACAAATCACAAGTTAATACATGTGTGTGGACTTTGAAGGGAACACACAAGAGGTTCATCCTACTGCCCTATACCACACTTTGAGGGGAACACACAAGAGATTCATCCTACTGCCCTATACATGATAAAGTTTTTTTCGAAAGCGTGCCGTTGGCACGTACTGCATTAAGAGAAGTGGGAAATTACAAATGTTCGCAAGTAATCCACAGATTACTCACGGCAAATACACAAACATAACAAACGAAAAGGTGGGGGTGGGGCGAACCCTCCACCTAACAGCCCCGACAAATGATCCTATTACAAATAGAACTCCACACCTAGGAACCTAGCAGCGATTGGAGCCATCGACGACCAGGCAAAGCATCCGCTAGAACAGAGACGGCAAAGCATCCGCCGAGACCGTGGTGGCAAAGCACCGGAACCACCTCGGGCAAAGATCCGCCGGAAACTCCATCTGACGCAACGCACACGCCGGAAACGCAAGCCCTTGAGACACGCCGGGCGGCAAAGCATCCGCCGGAAACCTGGCACCAGGCTATGGAAACGCAAGTCAGAAGACACCTCGGCGCAAAGCATCCGCCGAAACGACCGCGACCGGGCAACAACAACGACGAAACGCAGCCGTAGAAGATACCTCGCGCAAAGCATCCACCGGAGACGACCGTGATGGCGGCAAAGCATCCGCCCGAGCGACGACGAACCACGATATAGCAGCTCCAACAATTACTAGCTAGGACCCGTGTGAGTAGAGACAATGAGTACCAATAGGAGCAGCAAGACGACCGGGCTGACCGAGGAGGAGGAGCTTTGCCACAACCGAAGACAGAGCATGAGAGTTGAAGACGACGCCTTCAAGAAGGTCGCGACGGCTGAAGCCGCCGCCGCCCCCTCCCGACCACGTCGGGCTGATTTTGCCCTTCGAGCTCCATGCATCCAAGTCACGCGGGGACTATCGAGAAGTTGGCATCCACGCCACCATGACGCCGATGAACCGCCATAGCAGGCGCCCCACACCACCACGGTGCTTGCAAAATGCAAAAACGGGCGCCGCCGCCCGCACGCCGGCCACCTATGCCGGGACACAGTGTACACCGGGCACCGGCCCACATGGCCGACGCCCGAGAGCCCCTCGACGACGGCAGCCCAAAGCCGCACCCCGAACGCCGACAAAGGAGGGGAAGGTTGTGGGCCACGGGAACAGCACACCGCCCCGGCCTCCCATCGCCGAGGCGGAAGGGGCAGGTGCCCCATCCATGCCCAAGACGGGCGACGCCGGCAGGGCGTGGACCGGCGAGGGCTCCAGCTGACGGCGATGCACGGTGAGCCTCTTGCCGTGGAAACCCAATCGGTACTCGGCGATGGCCTGCCGCGACGGAGGGACAAGCACCCCGGATTGAGCCGATCCGCCGTACGGGAACAAGAGGGGCGCAGGGCCGGCGGGGAGATCCGCCGGGGCCCCGGCCACCACGAGGGGTGCAGCTGCATCCGGGGCATGTAGGGCTCATGCCGGTCGGTCGGACGGCGGCGGCGGGGAGGACGCCCGCCGGCCGCCGAGAAGGGCTTGGTGGAGGGGGGAAGGGAGAGTCGGGGGGAGAGGATGGCGGAGGTGGTCGCGCGGGGGTCAGGGGATGTCGCCGCCGCCCCTCGCGCGGCGGGAGGGCGGCGAAGCCGGGGAGACGCCGGTGGAGGGGGAGCCCGCGGGCGTGCGCGCCCTCGAAGCGCCCGCTGGGGACGCCGAGCCGCTTTCAAACTCCCACCTTGTCTATACATGATAAAGTGCTTGCTGATAAGAAATATTCATGGATGAAGTGGCGGTTACAAACCTTGATACGTTTGATGTGTTGAAAATAGCATCTTAGAGAACTACTTGATACAAAGTACATAATGCAACTCATGCAGAAGAAGAAATGCAAGAAAACCAAAAACCCTGTCACTGTGCACAAGAAGAAACCTGTAGGAAAAGAGCATGCTCGAAGAAAGCATCACGCCTCTCTCCCGTATCGTCCTCTGAAGCCCCGGCCGGCGGGACGTTTTTTATGTATATATGACGAAGTTGGGGGGATCGATGTTGTATGATGATTGATGAAGTCGGGGGATCGATGTTGTTCCTAAGGCTTTCTGATTGACCCGATGCAAATCCAATTTTGCGTCCACACATGTCGCCGTGCGACGAAGCAACCTGACGAAGGATGAGAAGCGGAAGAAATAATAACATAGCCCTTCAATGGCACAAATTGGGCAGATTTTTTTTCCACATGGATGGACAGCTACAACAGGGCTACTCATTGGGGATCGGAGGTCCTCCATGTCCCGCTATTCCTACACAGCCCACATATCTTCCGGATGATGATGACGATGCAAAGCATGCTCTTCTTGATGCCTTTGAGGCTAAGATGGTGACCTATCGGTCCGATCTCGGCCTCTATGAGACATGGCTACATGAGGAGTGGCCAAGGCCATCCTACTTGCAAGCATGGAGATTGATCTTCCATAGTCCCTTCGAGGTCTTGCCACCTCACACCTCATGTGGGCTCACCGGTCGTAGTTGTGAAGGTTGACAATGAGGCCATGTTCGAACACATTTGTGCCCTCCCTCTCTAGCGTATGGCACAAATGGCAGACGGTGAAATCCATGAACCTCTAGATGAGAGGGCATCCCAACGCCATTCATCTTACCTAAAATGTGATACATTGCAAAACTCATATATAAAAACATTATTAGAGAAACATATATAAAATATGTTAACACCACACACAGCCATGAGCTTTAGTCCCGGCCAAGTAAATGAATGTATATAATAAAATCAACCATTCTAGCATGGATATGATATGCACCATTCTTATTCTTAATCTAAAGAACCACACATTTATATATGTTTATTACTAAAACATGTAAAGAGATACATTATTGACTTCATCCGCTACAAAAATCATATATAAATCTATTACATAAAAAAATATAAAATGTCAAAGGGATAATTAAAATAAAAACAAAACTAAAAATACATATATATGTATTGGCCCAAAAAAGTTAAAATTGTGTTGGCGATCCCATGATGATCTGTTATACTTCTCTATTAGATCTAGCATTGTTTGATGGGAAATGACCAAGATAGCCCTCTGTATTGAGTGAAGCAGAGTCCCGTCGCCCTGCTCCAGTTCGCGAAAAAAAAGGAGATCGAGCGCCCGCCGCCGGCGCCATGGAGGAAACAGCCGCCGCTGCCGTCCAAGACGCCGCTGCCGCCGGTGACCCATCGGATCCGCCTCTGCAGCCCTCCAGCCCTCGATCTATCTCCTCCCTGAGACCATGTGTTTAGTAGAGAGAAGCCGTGACGGGAGACGCCTCGCGTCCCGAAGCCATGGCGGAGGGCGCGACGCCGCCATAGCCATCCAGGGCGCAGTCGCGGGCTTTCCAGCCATCGACGTCCCGGCCGGCAGTGGCCGGCGGCGCGAGCTGCGCGGCCAGGCCAGCAGCGGGCAGCGCTGCAGCGGCGTGGAGCTGCGCGGACAGCATTTAGCATCGAGCTGCGCGACCCTACACTGCTGCGCGGACTGCATTCTGCTCGTAGTGCTAGCTTGCACGACTACACAAAAGGTATTGATTTGCTTACTGAAATAGTTTGGCATCTTGCTTAGTAGTCGCTTACGGATTTTGTGCAATTGCAGGGCTGACAGTTCGTAGTAATACCAAATTAGTGTTTGTTTATTAGCAAGAATTAAAAAAAGGTCAGTGTAGATTTCATTAACCAATTATTAACGGAGATGAAGAAAGGCTCAACTTTTGTGCAGATGGATAGGTCATGGATCAAAGAGGTTCAGTGCTGAACACATAACCTTGCAAAAAAAGAATCATAAGGGGGGTAAAATGTTCGTTTTATCCATTATTGAACATTAATAAGTTTCGTTTGAAACCCAACGTGCAGCCCAACGCAGAGGAACCAACAGGCGCTTGGGGCTATAGAGATAACTTTGCAAAAAAAAAAAGGCCACATACATACAATGTGTTTTCCTTAGGGCTATAGAGATAATTGTCCCAATGTCAAAATTCTTAGCATGGACTGATCTAACCATATTTACCATTAAAAGATTATAAGAAGAAGTTGCTAACCTTAGCAAGGTTGAAGATTAGAGAAGAACTCTAAAGATTGAAGCAAGAACACGTGCGTGCACCCCCACAAACAAAGACCAAGTGTTTCCTACAGCGAGACACAATGGTCTTTGGGGCTATATATAGTGGGATTATTAGTCCTAGGTTGTGGATACAACCAGAAGTAAACATCCATCTTTAATACCGGTTATAGCCACAACCCGAGACTAAAATCTCTGCAGCAAAGCTCGCTTTTTAGGACAGTGGCCAGAGCTTTTGTCCCGGTTGGAGATATCAACGGGACCAATGATCCCCCTCTATGCCATTTTCGTTCTGGACTATCTACCTGTACACTTCTTGGGGATGTACAATTTTCATGCCAGGATCCAATCGACTAATTCCTTCTCTTGTCTCGGTCCAAAATGTCCGGGACCAAAGCTCCCTGGATGGAAAGTTTTCTCTACTATTGATGGCAAAGAGAGTACCACACATAAAAATACGAGAGGGGTCCCATGGCAAAGAGAGTAGGGTATCTGCACATGCATGTTAGAATTTATATATGAATAGTTCCCTAAAATTTATATGAAGAAATTTCGATAAATCTCAAAGACCCAATATATGTGTTCCCAAATGGGCTTTTTTATTGTTTTAGCCCATAAGTAAAGGTGGGAGGTGTAATATCAATTAGTACCATATTGCTAGTTGATGTGGAGGTAGGGAGTTTTCCTCCCTATATATTTGATTTTCGGGAATAGACACAACTTATCAACTACAATTGGAAGTTTCAATTAGAAAATCCTAAAGTAGTAAAATAGTATTTTTTCTTTTTCAGATCTACAAATTGCCATTCACCGCCTTTTTCATCTCAGTGCACTAGCGAAAAAATGGAAAGCAAGTCTCCTGAACCATGCTACTTTTGCGATCCCGCAAGGGGAGAAGATGAATAAGGTTTTTGGGAAGTTTAGGCGACTCTCCCGATCTTCATCACGAAAACGGTGCCTTCAAGGACCGGAGGCACTACGCCACCGGCATCTTCACCGCCGCCTTTCGCCGAGCTCTTCCGCCGCCGCCGATTCGATAGCGATAGTGACAAATGACACTGAGGATCTCATTTTCGCTCTCGGAACCTCTCCATTACGCTGTCCTCAACGCCAACCGTGTATTCCCAAGATCCAATCTTTGTGTTATTCATGTTCAATCTATCCAATCTATTCTATTTGCTAGTTGTGCTTGGCTTTGTTTATATGATCATGCTATGCTATTTGTTGTTCAATCATGCTATGATATGTGATATGCTTTTGTGCTATGCTAGTATGCTTCACATGCTTTATCTAGTAGATCACTTTATCATGCTATGCCATTTGTTGTTAAATCATGCTATGATGCGTGATATGCTTTTTGATATGCTAGTATGCTTCACATGCTTTATCTAGTAGACTGCTCATCATGATTTATATTATGGAATTAATGTCGAAATTGTCTAATATTTCAACAATCCAAAAACCTTATTATAGGGTTTTTCTTGATTTAAATACATTCAGTTTTTTTCACTAACGTTTTGAGACTAGAAAAGATTTCTAGTGCATATTTTAAGAGATGGCGAGTTAAGGCCATCTCTTGCTAGAGGCTAAAATGTTTCGGATTGTTGTTGAATCACCTCGGGAAAATATCTCCGTAAATAAGAGAAGATCCTACTAGTATCATGCCGTTGGAGCTTGCTACGGGATAACTAAACTCTTATATTAAAAACACATGAATCGCATGATAAGATAATAATATTAAAAACACACAGATCGCCAATATTAATTCAAAAAGCAAAGTTTACAAAATTAGCAATAAAAAAAAGAGCGCGGCATTACAAGCTCACAAACTCTACTGCATAGACCATTCATTGATATGGCTAAGATGACGTTTTATATTGGCGGGAAGAAATCTCCGACATTCATTTGCCAATAAATCCACATATAAGTTCCACCAAAGGGGGGCCTGTGCAGTACCATTGGTGCTACTCAATTGAGAGAGCCCTAAAATTGGCACTCGGCTTAGATGTTTTTCAAAAATGATTAATTCTAAAAGTGCCTTGCATGTGCATCGGCTTAGAATGGCCTAAGCCGAATTGCACATGGAAGGCACTCGGCTTAGAATCAAAGTACGTGGACCTCTATGCCGAAAGTGCCCATGGCACTTGGCTTAGAAATTGCGGGAAAAAAATTCAAAATTTCTAAGCCGAAAGTGTTACACTCGCATAGATTTTTTTTAAAAAAAAAAAAAAATTTAAGCCGAAAGTGCCTTGGCCTTGCACTCGGCTTAGACCTCCGTCAAAATGTCCCAACGTTATCTCCTTTTGTAATCCGGGTGCCCGTTGAGGATCGCTTTAGATTTAAAAACACCGGCTTAGGCTAAGCCGTCATGCCCTTAGGCCTTCAATGCAGATAAAAAATTGGCCGGGTGGCCTAAATGGTGTTACAGGGGCTTAGTCTAAGCCTAGTGTTTTACTGCCGGCCCTGATTCCGGTAGTGACGTTGTTGGTGATAGAGCTGCCCCTATTAAAAAAAAATAAGACGTTCTAACGAATCATTTCCTACTTAGTGGCATTTGCACATGCACATGCCAGAGTGTACAGTGACAACATCAACGAGGCAAAGATGTGACATACCTTGTGTTATCAATGTGACTTAACACATTATACTCTGGCATGATAACAAGTGTGTCAACAAATTGTCTGCACACTTATGATAACACAAGTGGCCTGATGTTGCTTGTTCTACGTAGGGATTAAATTGTCTGTCGTAGACAGTGCTAAAATTGCCAGCTTGTCGCACACATGCTGTCACGTACTCCAATAGAAAAATAATTCCAGATACTTATACTTGTCCTATCTACTGGATGCATGTATATATGATTCGCGGAACCGGTGGCTGTTTGAAGATCCGAGGCAGTGCTAGGACCACGTATACAGTATTAATTAACAGTCTGAAACCCACAAGAATATGAATGAAATTAGAACGGGAATTGCTGATTATTGATCAATCTGATCAATAATTACTTGGATGACCTTGTCCAGGGCAAAATCCTCCGTGACAATCGAAGAATGTTGAGCCTTACTGATCTTGATGGATCTGAAGTGCTTCTGTCCTGGCTGCCGACGCATCTGTTCCTCAAACGCCAAGACGCTGATCAAATTGATCTTGCCATCTCCATCCCCGTACGCTCCTTCTTCCGGCGACGCGTCGAAGTCGTTGTCCCAGAACACCAGCTGCATCGGCGTCCTGTTGCCGATTCCATTGATGCACGTCGTGGGCACCATTGGCGCCACGAACTCACTGTTCATCTTCGGCACGGCTCGTCTCCTGAACGGCAGGACGCCGTCCCTGAAGCCGACGGCGGCGAGGAAATCCTCCATGTCATGCGCGGAGTAGTTCCTCTCCCTGGTGACCACGAGTGGCGTGCGCCCGAACACGGCCGGAGATGGGAAGTTGACGATGGCGCTCTCGAAGCTCCTCCACATGGCTCTCATGGACAGTGGCGTTGCCGTTGGCACGAAGAGAATGTTGGTTCCGGCGGCGACGTTGCTTAGCGGCTCCATGAAGCCGTCGGAGGGCGTCGGCGCGACGAGGATGAGGTGCTCGATGTACTCATTTCGCCACGCCAGGGGAGTGTTCCGGACGAACTCGAGGGCGACCATTCCGCCGAAGCTGTGCCCGAGGATGACGGCTTTCTTGTGTTTCCTCTGGCTCGCGGTCTCGACGAGCTTCATCAACTCCTTGAAGTAGCGGGAGTACACCTCGGATGTCTGGCCGGGGGATGGCGGTGCGTAGCGAAAATCGTAAGGGGCGCCGAACATGGTGTCTCCCTCGCGGTATCCCTTGTTTTCCAGTACAGCTCTGAGCTTTCCGAGGCACCAATCTCTGTAGAGAAAAAGTACATTCTTTTAGCTGAAACATTGTGTATTGAATTGAATCTCTCCAAGGACGGCGACAATGCAACTCACGACATGAGAGGGTTCTTGAAGCGGAATGCTCTTGTGGAGCCGAAGTGGGGCAGTCGCGTCTCGACGCCGGGCTGGTTGCGGTAGTCGTTGATGGCAGGGTCGTAGACGAGGCTCATCTGCTCGAGGAAGCACGGCACGTAGTCATGGGCAGGCAGGTCCGAAGCGTTCTTCCACAGCTCGAACCATCCCTTCCCCTTCATTGCGCCGCAGCGTGGCTCCGACGGTCGGTACGCCTCCGTCAGGCGTGCCTCCAGGTCGCTGCAGCCCATCCCGGGCAACAGAATCACCGGGTGGAGCTCGCTGCCGCCGACGCCGGCATGGTCTTTGGATAGATAGCTTGCCGAGAGGTAATCACGGAGGGCTGGTGGGAGCACAAGCACAAGGAGAAGCAGAGGCAACACAAGAGGAGTAGGCAAGGCCATGGACTCTAGTCTCTCTTTTTTTTTTTGACAATATTTCTCTCTAGCTTTATGTGCCTGCTGAGTGCTAACTCTCCTAGACAGTGCATGTATATATATGATTGCGATCAAGAGTACCTAACTGGACTTCCTGAATTAAGATGAATGAAATTAAGAGGTCTTTAATTTTCCAGCTGTCTACTTGTATAGGTCCATGTTCCTTTCATGTGTCACAACAGTTGTCAATCACGGTGCAAGTGGGTCACCAAATGGGTCAACCATTGACTAACCCAAATGGCCCATTAATTATTTTTTGGGATTTTTTTTTTGAGAATTACACAGTACAACGTAGACGCCACAACACACACGCACACTCACCCCTATGAACACACGTGACGCAAACCCTATCCCTATGAGCACCTCTGAAGAGGCGAAAGCACCCGGCAGATCTGAAGATTCCCGAAGTCACCATTGGCGCCTCGTCGTCGACGGAACGCCGCTACCACTTAATGCATAACGCCGGTAAATCCCGAGAAAATCCCCGGAAAAGGTGCGCAAGCACTCCCACTGGACCGTCCTACCATTGGTAAGCCAATTCACTTATTTTTGGGTTTTGGGTTAACCCAATGCTTGATCCATATATGGAGTGGGGTTACCCAATACCCAAACTGGTTAGGAAAAGATCCCAGAACAAGCAGTTTGCATCAGCAACCATAAACTTTACATAAATCAAGCAAGCCCAGATCAGTAAACTTTCCTCTCTCGTATTTTTCCATATCAGGAACCCTGAGAGTGAAACGAAATTTCATTTACGTCCTTCTCATCTTTCTCTTCACGGGACAAAGCAGTCGCTGCACTTCTCGCCACCGTTCACCTGGTTGCTCGGGCCGAGTGCGGCAGGCCGGCGCTCCGGCGGAGTCACGGCGGCCTGGGCGGGCTCCATGGTCGCGGGCGAGCAGCACGGCCTCCCTCACGCGGAGCCGCGAGCCCGACGGCAGGAGCAAACCCTGCAGCGGTGGTCCGGCGGCGCCACCACCATAGCATCGGTCTTGTGATTTGGGTACCCAGGCTACCCACCGTGCTGGGCGCCGTTTAACACCAAAATAAAATGGGCCAACCCAGTGGGTAGTTACACCAAATTCTATGTTTTGGGTATTGGGTCATTGGGTCGACCCAGTCAAATCTGCATCCTGAGTTGTCACTTTATCATTTGTTCTGAGCATCATAGGGCACGTAGGCTCCGCGTATTTTTAAAATAATATTTTAAAAACAACCTTGTTGGTCTCAGCTTGCTATTTTCGGCCACACGCGGACTTCTTTCGTTCACACGTCTTTTGAAGCACACGGCTCAAACGTAACTATATTTTAAAATAACATTTAAAATATAGGAGGCGCGTGCAAAAATCATTTGAAACTCGTTGAGTTGCTCTCAAGCCAAGGGAATTGTATGTTTGTTCCTTTCATGGAGCTGACAATAATGCGCTTGCATGTGGCCGTATCGTCGTCACGCGTCTTCCCACATGGCGCTGGTTGGTACATACTCTCCAGGTAGATGATGGGTCCAGTTGAGTTGGCACACGAGGAACACGATATGCTGGCATGTCAATAACATGCACGATCTTGATCTTCTCTGGACCAAAGTCATCAAAACCAATAACTAAATAATGAGAATATTGACACTAGGTTTTTTTTTTCGAACATGAAATTTGCACGTGTATTTCGGGGCACTATATATACTCCATCCGTGGCAAACATGGCCTCAATCCTGACGCATTTTTTCCTAAAAAGTTTAATAATCTACTTCTGATGCAGCCCTTTCTGTCGGTGTGTCAGCTGACCGGGAGTCAGTGCATGTATTTGCTCTAATATTTTTTTTTAGATCAAAGACATTCTACAGTTTTATCACACTACCACAAAAGATCACTACAAGAACGCCTCACTTTTTGAGTAGGGGTGGTTTTTGTTTTGAGCAGCCCCTATAGTGGTATTTTTCCCCACAAAACCAACCGCTCCTATTGTGCACACTGTAGGGCCGGCTGGTGTTACGAGCCATCTCCTACGGTTAGCAGGGGCGGTTCAGTATCTAGACGCCCCTACTAAGAGCAACTCCAACAGTTTTGCAATTGTATTTGACATTCTTGTTTTTTTTTTTGGCAAAAAGCTCAAAATTGAGGCTCCAACAGTTTGGCATTTTTAGGGAGTTGGCAAATCCAGACTCCTTCGGCGCATAATTGTGCGCGCCCATTCGATTGGCATTCGTGGCCCATCCATCCATATTAGAAGAGGTGGAAGGGCATAAACATTATTTTGTTTCTGTCTCAAGGTTCTTGATGTAAGTTTTCAAGAGGTGGAAGGGCATAAACATAAGTTTGTTTCTCTCTAAGGGTTCGTGATGTAAGAGCATCTCCAAGAGTTTGCCAAATTTTACTTGGCAAATCTTGAGTTTTGTCAACTTCTAAAAAGATATGCCAAGTAAAAAAAGAGGTCATCTTCAACACTTCGGCATAATTCACTTGCCAAACTCACATCTAACCCCACCATTATCTGACCCACCATCGTCGGATCTTACCCCACCATGGCCGGATTTTGGGCCTGCTAGGCACAACATCGGGGAGCGCAGATCCTCCATGCCAATCGCTCCAAGCCGCTGCCGAGGTAGAAGGAGGCGCCACCGCCCGGGCTGCCCCACCACGCCGCGCCCGCCCATCATTGTTGTCGCCACCGCCGGAGACCCACCGTCATCGGGCATTGCCGGATTTGGGCTCCTAGACGTCGCTATGCTCGAGGTAGAAGGAGGCACCACCACTCCGGGCTGCCCGCCGAAGCCCTGATTAGGAGGGGCACGTGTCGACCAGGAGGGGCCCGCGCGGCCACCAGTCGCCGTCCACTAGAGGGGGCGGTGCCGAGACCTCGGAGGAAGGAGGGGCGGTGGCCACCCACTCGCCGGCATCGTAGGGCAAGACAGAGGTAGGAGGGCGGTGGCCACCCACTCGCCGGCATCATATGACAAGAGAGAGGTAGGAGGGCGGTGCGGCCACCCACCTGCTCGGCGATGTCGCGAGAGAGGAAGGGGGGGTCGCTCGGTGAAGTCCAAGGGGCTTACACTACGTCCGGGCTCCTCCTTTTATAGGTCCAAGGGGGAGCCAACAGGTACATATGTTCAAGCGTGAGTAGCTTCGTGGTCGGTTGGCCTTGTACTTGAACTATGATGAAGTGGAGTTCGTACATGTCGTCGTGGAAAGGGCGTCGTCCTTTTCCGGGTTATCGGGTAGATGCCAGGGGGAGTGGGCCAGTGGTCAAGTCCGTCCGAGGGGTACATTGACCACCGAGGCCCTTACTTCTCGAGGGGGTGCCTGCCGAGGGGTGTGTTGATGGCGACCGAAAGCTGTAGCAGTACTTGCCTGAGGGTGCTCTGTCTTGGCTGCAGTATTACTCGAGGCCCCTGAGGATGGGCACGTGAGGTGATGTAGCAGAGGGGAGTGTTTGGCACAGTACACGGTAAGGCGCGAACTGTGCATACAGTCGATTCCGGACGTGGTGATGGCGCTGCAGCGGGATTTGACCACTGCGGGGCCCGTCTGACGAGGAATCCGGGGTGTCAGGGCGCTCATCTTTGTCAGGGCGCATTTACTCCGCCCGTCCGGGCTGTCGCGGCCGGCAGCGGACGGCGGTGCGCCGAGAGGTTTGTTGCCCACTTCTCGATGAGTACGAAGTGCAGAACAAACTTGAATTCCTATTTGCTATCTCAGGGGATCTCCAGCAGACAACAACACCTACTCGGGTTTAGCCCAGCCATACATGTTCACTGATTCCACTTGCTATTTAACGTCTATCAAGCTGCCCGGGGCCCACCGTTCAATGACATTAGTTTTGCTTTAGGAGCCTTTGCTTTCATCAACCGCTTCTGATTCCCTTCCGCGCACAGGTTCTACAAAGACTAGATAATTATCATCTAAAGGGATACTCGCCCATTTACTGCTCCCGATGTTGCCCGATTGTTCTTATACCACATTTCTAAGTTGCACAGGTTCACTTTGACTTTACTACTTTCCATCCAACGCACTCTACTCAAATTGAAGGAAATTGTTTGGCCCCTATTATATTTATTTATTAAGGGAGGGTACTCATAACGTTGAATCACTGTTTTTCTTTCCTAATGTTCATCTCAAGCTAGCTTCGACATCTGGTTATCCAACAATCTCCTCCTTTTCGATCGCTTGCTCTCATGCTTGCAACCGATGATTCACTTGTTTAACCCGACCTTGAGGAATCACTTCGGCTCAAATGAAAGGCAAACGAGCTTTTTGGAATGTCTTGTCTTGTCCTTGATTTGAGGGTAGTGGCGAGAGTTCTTGGGTTGGGGTCATTCTCGGGTAGTTTCCTTCTTATCGTTCTCTTCTTTTTCTTTGTGTCACGTAACGTTGCGATAAGAGAGCTTCATATTGTACAATTCAATTCCAATCCTGTCTTTATAGTGTACGCATGAAGTGCCCCTCCCGAAAAAACCCCACAATGATAAATCACACTTGCCATATTCAAAGTGAAAGAATTCAGATTATATTTATAAAGCTATCGGGAACCGTCTTTTACATTTGTTTGGAAGAAACACGGAATACTTTGCCACCGAACGGTCACGCCACGGATTTTAGCCGGATGGTGATTGGGGACCAAGACTTACCACATCTTCATGAAATCTCAACATGTCTATACCTACCCGTATTGCCTTCTAACTGCTCACCGTAAAAAACTTTATTGACTATACTCAATGCTGGTAATATTTCCCTTAGGGAGCTACACTAGATAAGTCTTAAGCAAAGAGTGGGTGCACCCTCACCATTCGTTACAGCTTAAAGGTTCACTTCTACTATTCATTCTATCCACTAGCTCTCGACTAAACATTCTATCCTACTAAATTATAAGAGCAGAGATTTTCTATACAGGGATCTTATTTTGCCTATCTTTCTCCTCACCGAATTCAGTAGTAGTTTGTGAGTATAGGAAAGTAAAGGGAATAGTATGCGTGAGAATAGGTGTATCTAGCCTTCACGAAAGAGGTGCTGCCTTGTTCACTCTAAAGCTAGAACCGAAGTCTTTGAAAAGTAAGAACAACGTTAGGCAGAATCTATGAGGAAAGCTCGCTAGCCCCTTGTTTTATATTCCTTTCTTTCTATGTTTAGGGTATCCCAATCCATTCTTTTGTGAGATTCAATCATCATCATTCAAGAATCACACAGAATTTGTTTTATTATCATTTCTTCCTTCAAAAATAGTTACTGATTTGTGCCCTGTATTTCTTGCAGAGATATTGGAAGGATACAAAGCAGTTGCGGATCCAGCGAGAGGAGGAGAAGAAAAGCCAAAGATCTTTGTCCTCTCAACTCGAGGTCAGAAAGTGCATATGAAATTGACATATGTTGCTATTTGGCCATCAGACATTATGTAGTTGGCACGGGATGCGTACTCCTCTCCTCCTGTTTGAACCGAAGAAGCAAGGGATTTTTCGCAAACTAGCGCTAGTTGTCGACGATGAAAAAAATGCGAACCAAAGACCCCTTCCTACGGACCAATTGGTCAAAAATGGGTTTGTGCCGCAGGTGTTGAACGATCTACTCTACATAGGTGTGGGCTTACAGGGCTAGGGCTCATAAACCCTTTCTTTCATTCATCAAGGGGTATACTCTTTTCTTTGTAATATAATATGTGATCAACTTCCATTATTATCGTGGTTATCAAAAAAAAACTTCCATTATCGTGCCTGTGTTCCCTATTCCCTAATTGTTCCTGTCGACCAAAGCACTCTCATACCACGGCAAATTGGAAAAATAGACTTAGAATATTGTAAGCGAAAGAAGCTTGTTAAAGCTAATGATAAAGAATAATTTGACATAACGAATGATGACGTGAGCAAGCAAAATAAGGAAAAAGATAAGATAAGGCTTGTCATTATGGATGTCCCGCCTCCTTATCTAGTACTTGCTGCCAAAAGATGCCTAGCCATGAGTAGATCGACATGATCTCACGAAGCAGGGTCACCAGGGAAGACTGTGGGCCGGCCCCTCGCAGCCCCGGAGTTTCATTGGATTTGCAGAGCCACAAAAGCGAGCGGTAAGAAGCTTGCTTATTCCCGGCATCGGAATAATACTTTGCTCTACCCTCACACACCCAGGCCTAGGAGATAATGAGATGGAATCTTCTATAACTCCCACTACCGGAATCCTCGCTCTTTCCCGTGGGGATATCATTTCCGTCGGCCGTTCACGGAAAGGATCCGATTTCCCGTGAGCAACAGGAAAACAACATGGGAAAGAAAGTACGCACGGAAACAACCTTTCCCGTGAGGCATAGCTCACGGAAAGCCACCCCCTCCTTTCCCGTGAGAACGGGGCTCACGGGAAAGGGAACCGCCGTTAGCCCCAGCCCCGCTCCGTCCCCTCCGTGCCCCTTTCCCGTGATAACTCCGTCAGCTCACGGGGAAACACTTTCCCGTGAGCCGGATTTCCCGTGGGCCAAACAGCGGCCTCGGCAAAGGGCCCCATTTCCCCGTGAGTGGTATATCCCGCTAACGGGAAAGGTACTCACGGATTTTTTTTTTTTTGGATTTTCATCTCCAAACTTTTTCTACACTTCTAGCACATCATATGGCACTCCATGTTAAAATTTAGTGAATTATTGACGTTATTTGATATATTTAGGTAATTATTCTCTTTTATGGGAATTTTTGAAATGAGGCCAAATTTGAACTACAAGTGCTTCAAATTGTTGAAAAAAAATTATTAGAAAATTTATATTCCTCATACTCAACACAACTTAAGACCATGCATTTTAAAAAATAACGAAATACGGAACATCTTAATACGAAATCATGAACGTTAATCCGTGTTCGAGTGGTTTAAAAATTCTAGAAAATAAACCGATGTGCAAAAAATCATCAAATTTGATAATATGTCATGATATCTTATGCCGAGGCTATGATAAAAAATTGGGAATGTTTCAAGACAAGTTGGCACGCACGATGTTCACAAGCTCCAACATCTACGTAGAAATTTCATGTTTGTTGAGAGTGATCTAGTGTGATTTCATGTGGATGTGGCGGTCAAGTTGTGGTTTGGCTACGAAACTTTTTCTATATGCAACAGACCTCGAGATATTGTGTCATGTCTATTTTTGAGATTTTTTGGATTATTTTGGTAATTATTATAATTTTTATTGTAGTTAAGTAAATACAATTTTGAAAAGAGGAGATAGAACCACATGAAATAATGGCCATTTTTCGCACAAGGATCAATTATGTATGGGTGAGTGTATGTGATGAGGTATTTTTTAAGTAATCTTGATCAAAGTTTGAAAATATATATGTTAGAAAAAGAAAGGAGGAGTATTAAATTTAATTTCTTAAAAACCCTTTCCCGTGAGCTGCTCACGGGAAAGGCAAGAGATTTCCGTGAGCTAATCATGGGAAAGGGGTCGATGGGACCCTCCTCGCAGTGGCGGAGGTGGATATTTAAATAAAAACAAAAATTCCTCTTTCCCGTGATGGATCTTGGGGATCACGGGAAAGAGGTGGTCGGTGGGGGACCCGCCGCAGGTGGCGGCGGTGGATATTTAAAAAAAAAAATCCTCTTCCCATAGTCAACCCGACCAGCCCCCACCCCCACCTCACACACACCACACTCACTCGACACACACACGCGCGCACACACTCACACACCGCCGCCGCCCGCCGCCACCCCGACCCCCGCCGCCGCCGCCGCCCCCGACCCCGCCGCCGGCCCGCCACCACCCCGACGCCCGCGCCCTCCGCCACCTCAACGCCCGCCGCCACCGCCGCCGCCGCGCTCCGCGCCGCCCCCCCGCCGCCGCCGCAGCCCCCCTCCCCCCGCCCGGCCCCGCCCCCTACCCCGTCGCCGCAAGGCGCCCGGCCCCGCCCCTCCTCCACCGCTGAAGGGGCCGGGCCCACGCCCCGCCCCCACCGCGCCGGGCCGTGAAGGAGTAATGGGGAAGGGGAGGGGGAGGGGAGGAGGGAGGAGGAGGATTAAGGAGGGAGGAGAGGAGGAGGAGGGAGAAGGGAGGAGAGGAGGAGGAGGGAGAAGGGAGGAGAGGAGGAGGAGGAGGAAGGAGGAGGAGGTGGAGGAAGGAGAAGGAAAAGGGAGGAGAGGAGGAGGAGAAGGAAGGAGGGAAAAGGGAGGAAAGGAGGAGGAAGAAGGGAAGAGGAGGAGGAGGAGCACGACGACCGACCTGCCCCGTTGCCGGCCCCGACCTGCCCTCGTTGCTCGGCGTGTCCGGATCCATCTTTGGCGCCCCTCGTCCGCCCATCGTCTTTGGCCTCGCAGGTTGTCGGCCATCGAGCCATGTGACTTGTTTATGTCAATATATGTGTGGTTGTCGGCCATCGTGCCATGTGCTTTGTTTGCGTGTATTGGAAACCCTCCCCGCGGGGGGAGGTTCTCGTCGAAATTTTCAACTGAGCCCGTGTGTTTCTTTTTATGCAGAGAGGAGTTGAGTGCCTTGCCGAGCCGGCCGGAGTCCCTTGGTGGCCCTGATCTTCTTCTTCGCCGGGTAGCTTGACTCCACCGCGACCCTAGGTATATCCCCTCCTTCTATGTCATGGTCGTAGCTAGATCGCGCAGCTCAGTTAGGCGTCTCCCGTTCGAAAGAGATACGGTTGGAAGTATGCAGATCCCCGCATACCTATAACCGTATCTGTTTCGAATTGTCCATGTTTTTGACGGCCGAGGATGCGTAGGTGAGGTTCGTTCCATGCTCCACTCCTATCTCGATTCGAGTTTCAAAGAAGCATCTCCCTCGTTGTTCTTCGAATACACGGCTCCCCCCTCGGGGGAGGACGTGTATTTGGAGAACAGCGGGGGGAGGTGCCGCCGAAATTGTCTCGGATAGGAGTGGAGCATGGAACTGACCTCATCTACGCATCCTCGGGTGGGATTAGGACCTATCTTCACCTATTAGATGGTAGGATCCTTGTGTAGATGCACTACATTCTTATATTCTCGCACATATGATAGACAATGGATGACCGTGCGTGGATATACAATGGCTGGAGGAGGTTTGGAGATTATGACCCTGAATGGGTTAGCAAGAGTAGTGCTTTTGTGGATAAAGCTTTTCAGAATGCTCGAGGTGCGAGTAAGGTTTGGTGTCCATGCAAGAAATGTGAGAATAAAAAAAGGCAAAGTAAGGAAGATATGTCTAAACATCTTCCCATGTATGGATGGACGGAGGGCTATAAGCGGTGGATCTTCCATGGTGAAACCGAGCGTATGAGAGACGAGTGGTGGTGAGGCAACGATCGATGATCTTGCTTCGATGCCGGGGTAGGAGACATGATAGATGACTTTCATGCAGGAAACTTTGGTCAAGGACTTGGGGATGAGGGGGAGGAGGAGCCAGAAGAAACCGCAAAGGCCTATTATACCATGTTGGAGGCGGCACAGAAACCCCTTCACGACTATTGTGAGGTCTCCAAACTAGATGCCATCTCACGCCTTATGGACTTGAAGGCCCGATGCAATATTAGTCGAGGCGGCTTCACCGACATGTTGACGATCTTTGGGGGCTTGCTTCCGCGAGGTCACGTCTTTGCGCCAAAGAACATGTACGAGTCGAGAAACTCCTCAAGGTACTCAAGATGCCATACGAGCGGATACATGCTTGTCGAACGGGTGCGTCTTATTTAGGAAAGACTACAAAGATGATATGCACCGGCCCAAAGTGTAAATCCTCAAGGTTCATAGAGGTAGACCCCGGTGACGGTGAGAAGAGGCAGCTTAAGATCCCCGTGAAAATCCTACGGTACCTTCCTTCGGGGGACCGAGGTTACAACGGATGTACATGACCGAGGAGTCTTGAAAAACAGATGACATGGCACAAAGATGGGCGTCGCTACAATCCGAGATAAGATGGTACACCCATCCGATGCGAAGCATGGACCTATTTCAACAATATTCATCGACAAAGCTATGGAGGCTCGTAATGTGCGTGTTGCGCCGGCAACAGATGGGTTCAATCCTTATGGAATGATGGCTGCCCCATACACTTGTTGGCCTTGTATTCGTTATCCCGCTCAATCTCTTTCAAATGTAAGAACATTCTTTTTGTCTTTGATAATTCCCGGCCACCCAGAAATAAAATGGGTGTGTTCTTAGAGCCGTGATTGATGAATTGATCAAAGGTTGGAATGAAGGGTTTTGGACGTTACGACCGAGCTTTGAAGAGAAATTTCAGGATGTACGTGTGGTACCACTACTCCCTGCATGATTTCTTAGCGTATGGGATATTCTGTGGCTGGTGTGTGCACGGCAAGTTCCCTTGCCCAATATGCAAGATGGCTCTGAGGTTCACCTGGTTGAAGAAGGGTGTCAAGTATTCTGCGTTCGACAAGCATCGACAGTTCCTCCCTCCTGACCATGCATTCAGGCTAGACAAGAAAAACTTTATGAAAGGTCTCCAAGTTATGGACCAAACCGAGGAGATGATGACATTTGCCGAGGTGCGTGCTCAAGTGGATTCTCTTGTAGCTGATGAAAATGGTGTCTTTGTGGGTTATGGAGAGGATCATGCATGGACTCACAAGTCAGGATTAGAGAGGCTCCCCTATTATGATGACCTTCTTCTTCCACATAACCTTGATTTAATGCATACTGAAAAGAACATCGCCGAGTATTTTCTTGGAACATTCATGGAAACTAGCAAGTCAAAGGACAACGTTAAGGCTAGAGTTGATTTGGCAGAGTTGTGTGACAGACCAAAGCAAGAAATGAAGCCTCCTAGCAATGGCAAGAGATGGAAAAAACCTAAGGCCGATTATGTGTTCAGCAGGCCCCAAATGAGGGAAGTACTACAATGGTTCCAGAAATTAATGTTTCCTGATGGGTATGCAGCAAATCTAAGGAGGGGAGTGAACTTATCTACTATGCGAATCAATGGGCTCAAGAGTCATGACTACCACATATGGATGGAGCGGCTTCTTCCAGTGATGCTTCGAGGCTATGTCCCCGATCATGTCCGGCATGTCATGGCAGAGTTGAGCAATTTCTTTCGGCAGCTTTGTGCTAAGGAGTTATCTCGGACCACACTAGAAGAAATGGAAAAAATGGCACCCGTGTTGGTCCGTAAGTTGGAGAAGATATTTCCGCCGAGGCTTCTTCGTTCGATGGTGCATTTGATTTTGCACCTTCCATACGAGGCAAGGGTGGGTGGCCCCGCACGATTTCGTTGGTGCTATGCTATTGAGAGAGTTCGAAGCATGTTCGGTCCATTTGTAAAAATAAGTGTAAGATTGAGGGTTCCATCGCGAAGAAGCAAAGGTTCGGCAGGAGGTGTCGACTTCACATCAAAATACTATGGTGACAACCTTCCTAGCTCGCATTATCCACCCCTCGTTACAATGCCGATGTAAATGAATCAACCCTCAGCCTTTTCCAAGGAGAACTAGGATGTGCAAGTGGTTCAAAAATAAAGACCTTGACAAATCCAGAGTGGATTAGTATAATGAATTACATACTTTTCAACCTAGACGAAGTGTTTCCTTACATACAGTAAGTCACAACTCTAAGCATAGAACCTACTTGTCTTCTAGTACTTAATATTCTGCATCCAACCCTTTTGTCTCTCGTTGGTATAGGAAATTTCAAAGGCAATTCTGGCGTCAACGAACGCCGTTATGACGTGAATGGAAGCACATGAATTGGGCCCGCTAGACGAAAAACCACAGGCTAAAGGTGATGGCAATGGAAAACCCGATTTCATTAGTTGGTTCAAACGCCCAGTCTGGCCCAATTCATGTTAAATAACGCCTCGTTTGATATGCTAACGAATGGGGACGATTACCATTTTCTCATTTCATTTATCCTACTTGAGCTTGCGAGGTGCACCGACCGATCCGATCTTAAGGACAAATGCTATGCATCCCGAGCTCATACAGGTTGCCAATGGCTTTGAGACCATGTAATACTATGCATCTCTTAATAATTATGGGTTAGGTCATTTACCGGTTATGAGCGTGAATGGATATCGCTACCACACAACGAGCTATGAGCAGAATCGACCAAACCGAAAAACCACAAATACCGGAGTTTTCACTAAAGGGGATGATGGAACTAGCACTAAAGGTTATTATGGAAGAATTGAAGAAATATACGAACTCCATTTCCCGCTAACTCTAAACGGCTTGCTCTCGCCGTGTTTAAGTGCCATTGGTTTGATCCCGAAATAACAAATTCGGACCTCGAACAACTTGGGATTGTTCAGATTCGACAAGATTCCCATGATGGCCGGAGATGATGTCTACATTGTGGCTCAAAGCATGCCACACAAGTTTATTATCTCCCATGGTGTTGCCGGGGACGATGAGCAGGTTTAGGGGTTGGGATGTTGTGCGAAGGTATTGCCACACGGTAGACTACCTGTCCCCAAACAGGGGACGATTACCATTTTAATGCAAACACATATGAGGGAGAGTTCTTCCAAGAAGAAGGGCTACAAGGTAAATTTGTGATAGAAATAACCGGGCCCAACGAAATGGAAGTAGACAATGAAAGTGTTGTTGATGATGAGGAGGGCGAGGAGGTTTGAGATGCGAAGGACTTTAGCGGTTACATTTGAGAAATTACTTAAGGACAAATGCGGTTGTTGACGTCGTTCCTCCTCCCATGGATCCCGCCAATCTTCATATGTTGGAAGACGTAGACATGGATGATAGTGATCATGAGGATTATGATCCGTCAAAGGAAAATCGTGGCGTTCAAATAAATATTAGCCTATGCAGCAGAGTACATGAGAACATACAACTAATGATTCTGCAATGGGATGAGGATTATTTCTAATACATGTAATACTATGCATCTCTTAATAATTATGTTCGATTATTGGTTTTTCATCTCTTCATAATTATGTTCTATTTAATTTTGCATTTTTACTAATTATGTACATCTAATTGCAGGTCATTCAAAAGATGCCTCGAACAAATGTCCTCAAGAAAATGACCGGGGAAATTCAAAAGTGTAGCCTCGCTAGGGCAAGGGCAAGGAAGGGGAAGCGTCGAGCCACCACCACCGCCCCGGGGTAGGGGGGGGCTGCAGACGGGGCGTCGTGCACCCCGACCACCATCGCCACCACCGGTGGTGCACGAGGAGGAGGAGGAGGAGGAGGAGGAGGAGGAGGGGAGGCGGAGGCATCCAGGAGGGGGGGAGGCCATGGCGGGACCTGGACCCGGGAGGAGATCTGCGGACCTCTTGTGCGCGCAAAGAGGACAACGATTTAGGGTTCGGGGAGAGATAGAACATGCGTTCTTTGTTCCTGGATTCCGACCTTTTTAGGGCGTCGCACCATGCGGGGGGACCACATGACGGAGGACTAGCCGCATGACCATTAATATACGTTAGGGGGGTTCCTCTTCCTCCGCTCGCAGGCGTGTCTACTTGCGAGGCCCCTCTAGACTCCCGGATCGACTACCACCGGAGGGGGCCGAGGACCGAGAAACCCGACCATAAGACCATAAGACAGCCAAGGTAATTTACTTTACACTTTAGCACTACTTTCTTATTTTTGAGGTTTCAAAATCGTAATAGGAACTAATCATTATTCTTGATCATTTGGGCAGGTCTTTTGTTGTCACCGCGAACTCGGTTCAAGGATGCCTTCCCAATGGCATTCTTGGTATTATCGGTCAAGAAGCACTACCCGGCCTTGTTACCATCGACGGAGTAGAGCATCTTTGTCCACGTCGTTCCACCCAAGACGTGGACTTTGAGGACAACTATGATGAGGATGACATGAAATATAGTAACAAGGCAGTGCGTGTGATCAAAGAGTTTTGGGTAAGTCTATGTCGCACTGTAGTGTACAAATACATCGCTTCAAATTCTAATGTTAGAAATAATGACTTATTACATTGCTTCTATGTGTAGAAATACTTCAAGATCGAGGAGGGATTCGAGGCCGAGAAGGATGAAGTGGCTCTAAACGCCTGTTTCAAGCTTGTGTCAGACATGTGGTACGAGGCACGCGGCCAGGCCGTCAGGACGTTGTACGCGACATACGAAAAAAGGAGGCTCGATAAGGAGGAATGGAAAACGTTGAATCTGACCAAAGAACAATACATGGTAAATATTGAATGGTCATACTAAGTTTAATTATGCTTAATGTGATTTTTATAATATGTGTTATACTTGGTGTCCTGTAGGTGATTCCGCAGTGGTGCTTGTTGCATAGGCGTTGCTGGGAGCTTCAGGTGGACAAGTGGGTCGATACAGATTATCAGGAGGTCCACAACGACTACCGGGAACGGCGTGCCATGATGCCAGGTGTACCACACCATCAAGGTAGCCTTAATCTCATGGCCTACCAAGCTAGATATGTAAGTGTTATCCAATTCTTATTTTCTAATGTGCAACTCAATACTTTCTAAGCATTCTAGCTACTTTTATTTTTCTCACACAGGAGGAGACACATGGCGTGCCAATCAGCACGCTCGAGGCCTTTGCTTGCTCCCACATGGGCAAGTATAAAGATCCCGCGGTCGTCTTCAACCCTGAGGCTGGGCCCGAAGCCTACACCAACCCGACCGCCTACGAGAAGATCAGTAGGTACACCGAAGTGGTGAGGGAGCAGTATGGAGAAAGCTTCGATCCCCGCGCCCACAACATTGAGGGGGACATCGCCATGATCGCCGGAGGAGGCAAGAAGCACGGGCGGTACTATTTGGGTGATAGCGTTATCAACCCGCACCACACAAAGAAGCTATCGAGCTCTCGAACACGCTCGGGGGGGCCCGGTGATACGCGAGCGGCCAACCACTTACGGGCTACGGTCTCCAGACTTGAGGTTTATTTATTTTTATTTAAGGTTCATTTATCGTTACATACTCTTTCTATGTGTTCTAACTTTGTGTTGAAATAGGCCCAGATAGAGGAAGAGAGGAAGCGACGGGAGGAGGCTGAGGAGAGGGAGCGGCTAAGGGCTCAGGTGGAGGAAGAGAGGGCTCGAGCGGAGCGAGAGAGGGCAGCACACCGAAGAGCATGGAAGCTCTCCTAGGGTACCTCCCGGCGTGTTGGTGGCCAGCTTGGTGTGTGTGCTGCCCACGGAGATCGCCTTCCCGCCACCGCCCGTCTTCGTCCCCACCGCCCCGTCTACGGTCAGCCGTCGATCTTCCCTCCACCACATGGAGCCTCTCCTGTGAGTTTGTCTCCCGTAACTCGAAATATGCATATATGAATGTGAATGGATATGATCTGGAGTTTTGAATGCACCATAAGATGTGCTTGTGGATATGTGGTTGTCGGCCATCGAGCCGTTGTTTTCTTGCAGGTTGAAACCCCCCGTGTGCGGGGGGAGGTGCTGCCGAAATTTCTAACTATTTATCTTCTTTTTTCAAGTTAATAGAATCTACCTTGAATTTTGTCTCACAAATTTCTAACTATTTATCTTTGCCTACGTGCAGGATCAATCTCATGCCTCGAACCCAACTCCGAACCAATCTCAACCGGACGCTTGGGAACGCGCTTCGGAAGGTTGGAGGCCGTGGCTGTAAATTTGTCATGATTTAGGTTCAAAACTTGTGCACTTGAACTTGGATTTTATGTGAGTTTGTGAACTTGTGGTTGCACTCATGGACATGTGGTTGAACTTGTGACTTGGTTGGATCTTATGTAATATATGTGGTATTATGGATTTATCGAGCTATATATGTGATATTATGCAATCTGTGGTATGTATATATATATTTATATGTGTCAATTATGTGCTGGAACAAAAAAAAGGAAAAAAAATCAATTTCCCCGTGAGTAGTTCACGGGAAAGAGGCCAAACCTTTCCCGTGAGTGGAGACGGCTCACGGGAAAGAGGCCAAATCTATCCCGTGAGCACAATTCGACTCACGGGAAAGAGCCTGGATATCCCGTGAGCTACTCCGTTACGCTCACGGGAAATAAGGCAGAAACGCCATTTTGTAGAACAGGCCACGTAGGCCATAACGGGTTCCACACCCTCCCCCGTTGACGGCGCCCCCGTTAACTCTATCCCGTGAGGTAAATAGGATCACGGGGAAAGGATATCCCGTCGCGTAGTTTTTGTGTTCACGGGAAAGGCTGATTTTCCGGCCCTTTTTTTCCCGTCATTGATATCCCGTGTTTTACCCCCGGGAAAGGCTTTCCCGGGTGGAAAACGGCCTTTCCCGTGAGGATGAGCCTCACTGGAAATCGCCTGGTTCCGGTAGTGTCCTATAAAGGAGAGCCCCACTAAGTAGTTCTCTTGACATGCAGCTATGCCACATCAACAGCCCCACTAACACCCATACAAAAGAAACTGAAGCCACGTCACCCGCAGTCTCCTCAACTGCCGAATGCACCAAGAGCCATCCACGAAGAGGTGGCGCGAATTGAAGGGGCAGCGGCATCATCCGGACTCATTGTATGCTTCAGGCCCCCTATTTAACATACCATGATAGCTTTCGGGGAGAGCATAGAGAGCTGAGCCGACGCTGGAGAAGAAGGTGGAGAACGCTGGGAACAGCGCGCTCCACCATGCGACGTCGCCTGGCAAGATCGGGAGCAGTGATGCTTCTCCCGCTAGAGGACTCTTCGCCGGGCGTACATCCCGGACGTGGGACGGACTCTTCCGGCGCGCACCGCGCGAAGATGGGCAAGGTCTCGCATCATCGAGCAGCTCATGGAGACGTGCCTGAATAGCGACGAGCTGCTGGACAGCCGAGGGAGGAACGCCCTGCACCGCGCCATCGAGCACACGGAAGGAGAAGGTGGGGAACATGCCGCTGCACCTGGCCGTGATCGCCATGCTGCTGGTGCGTGGCGTGAAGGTGAACCTGAGCATCATGAACAACGACGGCCCGACGCCGCTAGACCTGGCCATCAACAAGCTCGACCACGGCTACACGCACCCGATGAAGAGCATGGAGCTCGTCACTGGTGTCGCCGTGGGATCGGCATCGCCGTCGCGCCCGTCTACATCGCCCGAGATCTCGCTGGCCAATGCTCGCGGACACATCGCCACTTTGTCGACGGCCATCGGAGCGGGGAAGAAACCGCGGCGCGCGCCGCCGCTGCTGCCTCTGCCGCCCAGCGCCCAGCGCCGGCCGTTGGTAGCTGCTGCCTCTGCCTCCCCTGAGCCGAGCGCCGCTGCCCTTGCCGGTGTTGCCGCCCTGCGGCGCGCCACCGCTGTCTCCACACGTGCACGGGACAAATGCGATGGGGATTGGGAGGATACGGAGCGAGCGGCGCGATCGATGCTGGATGTGTGCTGCTGGTTAGGCTTGGGCCAATGGGCCATTGACATTGGCTTGGGCCAATGTGCATCGTGTTGGGCATTGAGGAGGGCAGGAAGGGAAGTGAGTGAGCCCAAGATGCAATTCAGGCATGTTATTTCATTCAGTGTTGTTACTGTTATTTTCTATTTTTTGTATATATATAATCATGTCATGGTAGAATACAACGACCTACATATAACCAAATCAAATATTCATGGCCATTCAACTTCTCTATTTAGCATATATAATCAAATTCATTCAAATTTTCTCTTGCACATCCACAGCAATGCGCAGGGAAGAATCCTCTAGTTACTACAAAAGATACACCCTTTGGCAACCGCCCACGTCCCATCAACTGATTGGCACCAGGCCTAGTACTATACAACTAATACTTGCCGCGGAGATGCATTTTGAGTACAGGTGGCACTGGACAAGCTCTAGGGGAATAATCTCTTTCTTATTTCTTTCTTATTTCTTTCCCATGACGACTGGGAACGGGCAAATCAAGAATTTCAAGAGGGGGTTCTCGGGCGATCCGGATGATCCCCCCTCTCGATAATGGGGGGCTCGGACGAACCGGTGGTTCTCCGCCGTACGCAAGCCCTCAAACATCGACTGTTTTGGTTTGTTGACCCCTCTGCTGTATGCTTAGGGTAACCTCCCTCCTAACTGAGGTGTTAGGGTACCATTTATTTTGGTACCCAACAAAGCCCAAACGGCAAGCCCCAAGAGGCCTGGCACGCGAGCGCCTATGGGTCCAGCGGCCGGGCGCCGTAGTCATTATCTTCGCCATTAAGTAGTAGTTATTTAGAAAATAAAATAAGTAATAGGAAATAGAATAGAGATCGCTTAGTATGCAAGTCTGCTCATGACTATAAATACAAAGCTATTGCATAGTGGTTTATCCCTTAGCTCTCAAACCTTCTCTCTAACCCTAGCCGTCGCACGCCGCCACCGCACCCGCTCATGCACGGTGTCCTCCAGCACGCACGCCGCTGGCCGCCGATCCCCGCCCAAAGCCCCCTCACAGCCCCGGAGTCCCGTCCGGTCTGTGACAGTTAGGTTCGTCGTATACTTTTTTTACGTGAAAGAAAAATGCACGTGAAGGCTACGGCATCAAGCGCATCATCATTTGGCTACATGAGTTTCATATATGGTAGAAATTGTCCTTAGAGACGATGCAAATTGCATCCTTACGAAGAACCGTAATAAATGGAACAACATGGATGTGAGGGATAGAATTTGATGGAGATTGTTGAATTTTACTTGGCCTCGGCTCATTTCAATTCACTTAAATCAAATAAATCCTAAGGGCCATATTAAATGTTAGTTGTATCAATTATACTCTTAGTTAATTCCATATGACTTTTTTGACTAAATGTTGACTGAATTCACATAGGCGACTTTCGTCTGCACCTTGAGTGAAGTTGATATGGCGACGGGCGTGCCGAACGGACAAGCACTACAGGAAACTCGTCTTTTGCCAAGCGCCACGGGTGCTCGGGCTGTTTTGCCCTCGGCAAAGCCTTTGCCGAGCGCGCTGCTCGGCGAAGGACACCCGGGCAATTTTTTGACGGAACAGGCGCTTTGCCGAGCGTCCTAAGGACAAGCTCTCGGTAAAGGCTTTGTCGAGGGCCGCAATTGGCCCACGACAAAGAAAAGTAGCCGTTAACGGTAGTTTGAAATGACGGAGGGTGCTCTACCTCACAGGTGTCTTGACTCATGAGAGTAGCCTCCATGGCAACAACACGGCTTGATAGGCCATATGTGCGACCACCATACAGTTACCACTTCTCTGTCTACTTCGGGAGCCTCCACTTCGACCTCACATTTGATGTTGGTGCATTCTATGTCAATGAGACTCACGACAGGATGGGTTGCCTACAATTAAGTTATGGTCCAGCAAGCGTCACACCACTCGTCGCTATTGCCTATGCGTCCACCTGGTCAGTTAGCAGACGCGTGAACGTGTCGCCTCGACGAACGGTGGGGAGCTGTCACAGTACAGATTCGACCAATGCCGAGGGTTGAGCTCTCGGCGAAGTAGTCTTTGTCAAGGGTTGACGAGCGTGGCCGTCGGCAAAGGATGACTTTGTTGAGCGTCCGAGTTTTGGCGCTCGGCAAAACAATGTACCGTCGGCGAAGATCGATTTTCCCATAGTGAAGCCGAGTTTTTTTTTTTGAGGCATGATGAGCGGAGCAGAAATCACATCACCAGGAGTCCACGACACAAGGAAAAATCTAAAATTCTGGTTGTCAACACACACCATGCTTTAATTTAATTTAATAAAAACCACACACACACACACAATGCTTGCAACAATCTCTGATCGTGCTGTTATCAAAAAAAAAAAAAAAAAAAAACAACCTCTGATCGTGCAAGTGCCAAGTCAAAGAACAGCATATACCGTAAACACACACACACATGCAGGAAAAAAACAAAATCATGCCATGATCGATTGCGATATAATTCAAATTAAACACGACAGGAAACGGAAGATGATTGAGGCGGCGGCTCCACGGAACATTCTTCCTGCCGGGTTATGCCGGTGTGGGTGGCTATTGCCCAGAGCACGGTGATGAACTCGCCACCTCCCGCTAGCGCTTCCTTGTGTGCCTTGACGTGCATCTCGCTGCTCGCCGGCGCCGCGTAGGTCACCACCTCCGTCCAGAGGTCTCCCAGCAGCTTCCACACGCTCTCGCGCGCGCCGTCTTTGTACTTGTCGATCAGAGCCTTCCCCAGCCTTGCTCCCTTGCATATCACCTTGCTCGTCTCCTGCTGTGGTTGCTGCTGCACGGCAATGTCCAACAGCTTGTTGGACACGTCCACCTCCCTGGAACAGTAGTAAGCGCACCACCCCGTGTGCTTCCTCAGATCCCTCTTCACGCCGGCGTACAGGTACTCCGTCCCGTCCTTGTCGTCCGGGAGGAGCCTCGGCTGGAAGGCCACCAGGTAGGCGCAGTACCGGGACAGCGCCGTGGCCGCTGCGTGCCCGGGTTCTGGCCGTGAGCCCTTCCGCCCCGGACACCTCGCCTCCAGCAGCGAAGTGGCGATGTGCCAGACGAGAATGACCTCGGCAACGCCACCGGAGCTGTCACACGCCCACGAGAGCTCAGGGTGCTCGCTCGACAGCACAACAGGCATGCCGTTGCTGAGAGGGTGAGCATGGTGATTCGCCCTGGCTAGGCGTTCCACGATCAACTTCTTTGCTTCCGTGGGAACAACTGCCATGCCAGCGGTAGGCAGTGGCGGCGCCAGCGGCGGCAGCGGCAGCGGCAACCATGCCAGCGGCGACCGGCTGCACCACAGCACACGCAGCTGCTTGATGTGGACATTGTGTTGGCCCATCATCGTGTTCCTCGCGGAGACGATGATGGGGATGACCCTTCTGAGGAACCGGTGCTTGCGCCACGTAACCGAGGAGGCGTGGCTGCAGAGCAGCGACACCATGAACCAGTTGGAGAGCAGGAACACGATGACCTCCCAGACCTCCTCGTAGACGATGGTGAGGAGGAGCAGGAAGGTGATGGACATGTCGATGCTGCAGAAGAGATACGGGGCCGACCGCACAGCACGGCTGAGGATGCACCGGGCCATCTGCAGTATGCTGGTCGACATGACGTAGTTGTCCTTGGTGAAACTGTACAAGGCGTAGGACACGTCGCCGTTGCTGCACAGAGTTAGCATGAGTAGGCACAGCGCCAGGACAATGATGGGGAACAAGATGTAGTTGTGCACGAAGAAGAAGGGGCTGGCCACCACCACCGGATGGACCGAGTGGTAGTACTCGCAGAGGAACTGGATCTCGTCACTGAACACTTGGATCAGGGCGACTGCAGAAGCCGCAGGGCCGCCGTCGTCGTCGTTGAAGATGAGGTGGTGGCAGTTGGAGGCCTCCAGGTGGGTGATGGGGAGATCCTCCAGTCTCCGGCGTAGCAGCTTGTAGAGCGCAAAGGAGAGGCAGAGTCTCTTGAGCCTTGGGTCCCTGCGCAGCAGCGGGTCGGTGTCGGCAAGCCTCCAGATTCTGCCGACCGTGACCACGTCCTTGATGTATGCGTATGACGTGGAGTTGTCGTCGTCGCCGCCGCCGCCGCCGCCGCCGCCACCGTCAGCTGGCGGCTTCACCAGCAGGACCTTGTAGCCATGGGGCCCAGGTTCCCTCTTGAGGTCTTCTTCGCCCATCACGGCATAGTTGCAGGACCTCAGAGCGTCGGACTGAGGCTGTCGACGATGGTGGTGGTCTGACTCTGACGATGCGGGTGCTAGCTTTAGCATCTCCGCCATGTATGCGCTGAGCAGCCTGGGGTTCTTGCGGTAGGCGAAGGAGCGCTTTGCCAGCTCTATGATGACGAACCTCTGGACCACCTTGGCAGCCGCAAGCACCCACAGGATGCCATACAGGGCCCTTTTGCCGGTGCTCTTGAGGTTGAAGAAGATGAGGCTGCCCACCAAGACAACCCGTGCACCGCGGTCGACGGTGTGCGTATACACCTGCATGCCTGTGGTGAGCAGGATGGACTCCACCTTCTTGCGGAGCAGCTCCACCAGGAGCATCCACATCAGGATGGTCCGAGCGCGAACGGACAGGTCTTCCAGACGTCCGGCTCCGGCGGTGCTCTGCTCGTTCTTGGCCTCGGAGAAGAGGTACGACATGGCGGGGAGGAAGAGGGAAAGCATGGTGGACAGGAATATGCGGATGCTTGGGTTGAGGATGGCGCTACCGTTGGAGAAACGGCTGAAGAAGTTGAGGATGAAGAAGAGCACGGCGAGGGCGAACATGAGGACGGATGTGGCCGCCGCTAGGGCCTCATCTCCCCGGAGATCGGCCTCCGTGTAGAAGACGGTAAGGTTAAACACGAAGGGAGGAACCTCCAGTGTTGTATTGTCGATGATATCGCACTTCATGATGACTGGTGGGCTCGCAAATCGTCACTGCTAGCTCTAGTTCCAAGTGTCAGCGGTTCGTGCTCCTGCAGGCATATATATAGGATAAAATCTCTTAGGCCAGTCTTAATATCATGTTTCACCTCCCGGTTTTCAAAAACATGAAACTGTACGTGAAACATGTATCTCTCTCAATGCATTGTTTTATTGCACGGTTTCACTTGTTATTTTACCATTGGTGGGTCTCACCGCTCTCTCCCCTCTCTCTCTTCTCCACCGGAGCCATGGCAGAGTCGGGCGCTCGTGATCGGCGCCCGCGGTGCTCGATCGGTGGAGCCTACCCGGAGTCGCCGCGCTGAGGAGCTGCGACCGTAGCCTGGCGGACTCGCCGCCGCGTCGGCGGCAGAGATTCGCCCGCCATGGGCGGCGGACTTCGCCGAAGCGCGAAGCACTTGACGAGCTCCCTGTCCGTGTGAAGCACCGTGCGCTTCCCGCCGCGCCCGCTTCGGTGTTGAGCTCGAGGTGGAGGTCCCGTGGCCGCGCCAGCAACAAGGCCCCGCAGGAGGAGCTGCACTACAGCGGACCGGCGGCCTCGCCCGCGCCGGAGGCCACGGAGGAGCTGTGCGGCGGTGGACCGATGGCGTCGCCCGTGAAGGACCGGGCGGCCTCGCCGCGCGACGGAGCCCTCGAGGAGCTCGCGCTGGCGGCGGACCGACGGCCTCACCCCCGCGTCGGAGCCCTCATAGAAGCTGCATGGCGGCAGACCCCGCCCATGCCCAGCAAAGCTCTTGGCGGAGCTCCCGCCCATTGCCACGCATGAAACTCCGACGATTTAGAAACGGTGCCCTAACGTTTTCATCTCTATGAACGTTCTCCTTCTCTCTCCTTCCCATTTCATGCAAAGATTCTCTTTTTTGGCAGACGTGACACCCTATTTTTATGTGGATGACAGCCCCATGAAATTCCCATTGAGACTGGCCTTAGAGATGATAGGTGAAGCTATTTGTATGTATCGACGTACTGATCCCCTCAGTCAACAAAAACATATAATAATTATAGTATAGTACTATGCTTTAGTATATTATGTTTGACCAATTACAGATAAATATCATTAGATTAGTTATGAAATATATTTTCATAATACATAAATTTGAAGTATTAAATATGAATATTTACACACTAAAAACTTGGTCAAAAGTAGAACAACTTTATCTGGTAGCAACTCATAGTTGCATATTTTTCTACACAGAAGGAGTATAATCTAGAGACTATAGTAGTCTATTATAGCTTTCATTTATCTCCACTATTCGCTATTTCAGAGGTTTGTTCATACCATATAGATCCAGGTTTGTTGTTTATAGTTTTTGCAATTAAATTTGTTGAGATGTTGAAGAAATAGTATAAAGCCTCAACATATTAAGTTGCCGATACTTTATATTATTTTTTAAACATCGTAACAATATCAAATATAAAAACTCAAAACTACAAACATGTAGATCTCTTTGAGTACTATAACTTTGGTATAAAAAGTGTCTTCATTCCATGACATACAAAAAAAGATATTAATTTTCTAATGCGATAAGCAAGGTACGTGATTATTATGATGTTAAACTAATATATAATTTTTTGAGCATTTTTAACATCTTCAAATGAACTCAAAACTAGATAGTTTTAGATCTCGTTGAGATCTACAATTTTCATATAAAAACATCTTCTTCCGACATCGTATCGAAGAGTTAGGATTTTTCAAAAGTTAAGTCTTGTCCCGCCACTAGGAGTGGCGGTGACAAGACAATATCTTATCACGCAAACAGAGTGGCGCAACAAGCTTTTCCATGTTGGAAACGCCATCAAATGTGTCGTATCCTCGCCATGACAACGCATGTGGCGACTATATTATTTGGTCAAGGGGATATATGACGCAAAAATATTTTCTCGGTACGATTAATATTAAAATATTTATTTAAAAAGGATTAAAATAACAAAATCTCCCTTCTTGCTCTGCCCTTCCTATCCTTTAACTTGATTTTTATTTTTTTTGAGAATTACACAGTACAACGCAGACGCCCACACACGCACGCACACTCATGTCAGGCCCCCACTTTAATGGGTCCTTAATCACACGTATTTGCGCCGGGATCACGCCACAAATGCGTCTATTAGTCACAGATGATGGTAAACAGATATAAAAGGAAACCGAGCCAGATCGATATAGGATAAAAGGGTCTTACAAATTGGCGATTTAAGGGGTCACCAACGGGTTACAATATCAGAGTTAGCCAACCGAGAAGCGGTGGATTAACCATGACACTGCCCCGTACTCCACAGGCAAACTTGAGCATGGATGAACTCCGGGCTTCAATGTCTTTCTCCTAAGCAAACGCCTTGCGAACTCCTACGATCGTTATTCCTTTACTTTAATAACGATCTTAATGTGCCGATATCTGTAAAAATAGACGGGTGAGTACAAACGTACTCAGCAAGTCCAAACCAAGGGGTGGATGTGATTATTAGGGGTTGGGCCCTAGCAGAGTCTCTAAAACTGCTCTCGCTAGTTCCCGGGTTATCTCTTATCATCATCATTATCATGGTCATAAACATGTTAGTCATATAGTGTGAAAACTAATCATAGATGATCTTGCCTAGCATCTGCCCATTCCAAGGACGTGGCTATTCGAATAGATTTAGGTAACTCTGCAGAGGTTGTACACTTTCCCCACACGATAGGCACAGTCTTCCCCATCCGGTTTGGTTCGACAGGCCTAACAAGATCTCGTACCCGCTTGGTAGCCAACCTAGATATTCATATAATTCCTACCACGGCTTTCTCAGGGGTTGTGACTTGCTACGGAGGAAGCAACCCTGTACGTAGCTTCAATACACACTACGGAGGCCATCCCTGTACGTAGCCTGCCCTGCGGAGCACGATCATCCCTGTACGTAGCTTCAATACACACTACGGAGGATGTCATCCCTGTACGCAGAGGGAACCCACTACGGAGGCCGCCATCCCTGTACGTAGCGAACGGTGATACGGAGGATGCGTCCCTGTACGTAGTCATCATCTCTCTCTATATATTTTGTGCACACATGGCCAACATCATAACCCCAAGATTACGTGGAAGACACCTAGCAACCACGCCAACCACACCACGGGCCATTCCTCCCGTGTCGTCTCCTGATAGACTGCTTGCCTACTCCGGCCTCCTAGGTTAGGAAATTATATTTCAATCTAGCGGGGTGTGAGATCAAGTCGTCCCATACCGACGTGTGGCTGTACATAATATCTCACTAGGTAGATGGTCTATGAACCGGTCCTTAGGGAGGCAAGTATCTCTCCGCAGGAATCCCTCACAGCGATTCCCGACGTAATAATCCATCTCACTATGAGCGTAGATAATGTCGATGATTACGTCATCCCACTTAGCTCCATAGCTACATTATCAGGCTCATACCACTATGCACTAATCAAATTATCCACAGCTGAGCATCATGGCTATTATCGTATGTTTTCCTCAACTCATCAAATAACTGGGCACCTAGCCCCTTAATAATCTCGAGCACTTAGCTCCTCAATAATCGTTGAGCATCTTGCTCATTAATAACATTGAGCACCTAGCTCATTCATAACATCGGGCACTCAGCTCATCATCAATATCAAGCACCTAGCTCGTCATCATCATCTTGTACATACACCACGTATGTACTATCTCATTATCGCATACGATAATAGAACATGATTTCGAGATCTTCATATCATCATCATTAACACTTACTTAATTAATTATGGTCATGATTAGGGAGGGGGTAAGGACTTGCCTGGGATGTTCTTACTGATCGGCACATCGTCGAACGTCTCTAGCTTAACTCCGCACGGAAACTCCTAATCGGGTCGTTGCGTAACTACGGCGCGGCTATCGGAAAAACCTAGCTTGAACTATGGCATGTAAAACAAACATAGAACATTATGGTGGCAATAGGTTAGATGCATAGATCTAGATTTTAGATAAATTATGAAAGTCGTTTCACGCGAAAACGGAGTTAATATGCATGAGATATGAATTTTACAATATTAATCCCTAACTAATTCATTAGGGTAATATTATAATATAATTTTATCATGTAACAAAATTGGAACTAATTACATGATAAAATTCTATAATTCAAATAATGAATTTACAAATTTTTCGGGAATTTTTTCGATACAGGAAATGGGACTTATAATATCCTGTGTACAAATATCGGGGGCACCTAGCACTTATCTATGTGTACACAGAAACGCCTCATGTGCACGTGGATGACACGTGGGTCCAGTGGACGCCACTGTGGCTGCCACGTGGGCACCACGTGGGTCGTGGGACCGGCTTGAGTGGAGCGTGATGGCGGTTGACGGTGGGAGACGGGAGAGGGTGACGCGGTCGGTTCCTCACCGCCCCCATCTTGACGGCGTCACATCCGGGGACGGCGGCGTCGACGACCACCGTCGTCTGGCCCCGAGCGGCGGTGATTCGCCGAAACTCGCAGAGTAGCCTGTTCCTACCCGTAACCTCGCCGCGGGGAGGATCGTTGGGTTCCCAACCTCACCCTGCACCGGATGTTAGTCGTCACGGTGGCGGGTTGAGGCCCCTGCCTCGTCGACGGCGTGAGCGGCGGACTCCAGCGGCGGTGCTCGGTAGCTGGGCATTATAGAGCGAGAACAGGCAAGAAAAATAGGGGAAATGGAAGAGGAGGAGGTTGGGAGGCGTACCAAGGCACCTATTCGACCGACGGAGGCCCGGATCGACGGGCGGCGCCGAACCTTCCCGGTGGCGCGACACTCGATTTGGGGGAAACCCGGATGACGCGAAGAGGAGGAGGGGGGAAGAGGAAACCGAGGGAGGCAGCGGGTGTTCTGGATCCCAGCGGAGCTCAGGAGGGGAGGTGCGAGCTCGATTGAGCTTGGGCCTATTTATAGGCTCGCCGCAGGACCTCTTCGCCGGCGAGATTTTTCTCGCGAATCGGATACTTTCTCGACAACGGCGCTATGCCCGTGGACTCCCAGGGTGGCATCCCCGTCTTGTTTCGTCGTCCTTATCGCCGGTGAGCCCGGGCCGGCCGAGCATTGGCCGCGGCGGTCATGTCCTCGATGGCCGGGCGGACACCGGGCACGGCCGGGCGCCTCCACCGCTATCGTGGACGACGGCGTGCGGTGCTCTAGGCTGCCGCACGGGCGCTTCTAGCAGGTCCATTCATCCGCCGCGGCACCGTCATCGCCCCCGCCCGCGGGCCGGGCTCCTCGACCTCGTCGTGGTACTGCGGCCGGTTATCGGGCAGACTGTTGATATTTCTAACACGATCCAAATTAGGAAGGCGAGAGAAATATATATATGGTATCTATCTAATCATGTTAGCTTGGATATGGAATTAATCTAATGATCCAATAAAGCGAAGTTAGGCGGTGTTAGTTGTGGGGTGTAATCTTAGTAACATTATCCATAGTGGAATTAATCTCACCAGGATATGTACTTAAGGTATACCACTCATTTCTAGGCATTACCTACGTTTCAGTCGTCACCCTAGCAATAACGCCTAAGAAATGCGGGTATGGTATTCTTGATAAGGTCTTGATAAAAGAATAGACATGATATCCGCAAGTTTACGCAGATAGAAATACCACTGTAGCACTTCACCGAGAGTCTATCCAGGTATCGTATTTATATTTTACCACAGGGAAGGAGAGTCTATGGAAAGTAAGAGACATAGGGGTGTCTAATGATTTAGATTGTGATTTACTTATGAGATCCACTTGCAGTTGTATAATGCAGAGTAGCCATATGCATCCAACAATACTCATAACAGGATAAGTCACAAGATAAAGATGAATAATAAATGATAACTACCCAAGTCTAAGATCATAGTATGCCACTAATATCATATGAGCTATTAACATGGTTTAGAAAGAATAGAAAGAATATTCCTAAGATACTCCTAATCATATGTCAATGAATACTATAATTAGTGCAAATACATCTAGCTATCATGGCAAGGTTGCAATACATCTACGCATGGTAAGCATTACCAATGACAATCAAGGACCTAAACTTGATCATCACCGTAATTATGGCTCAACTTGGCCTAGCATTCGGAGGGTGGACTCCAAAGGACTCAACAGACCTGTCACCCCGCGATCTACCACACGCCCCGGAATGTAGGGTGCAATCGCAGATAAACGTTGTATAAACACCACGTTTACACATTGCTTATCACCCACATAGTGATCATCTAAGTGGATGCTATACGATTCCATGCATAAGATATAAGACAAACTCACTAAACTAAATATATAATCATAGCATGCATGGATACATATTACTAAGAATATAATCATGATATAGATCAAAGTCATATCAATTGTATTCCAACAATAATACTTACAGATTGGATACAAGAGAGAAGCCACGAGAAACTCTGCTCCCGCTACTTCTTGACTATCAGGAATCCAAGATGAACTTGACTTCCTCTAGAGCTATCTAGGTAGCTAACTACTTCTAATATGATGAACTAGGGCTATTGATCTAGACTTGGTTGGATTTGAGTAGAACTGAGTTGGTCTTGATATGAATTGATAATGAGTTAGAACTGAATTAGGGTTTAGCCCTGGGGTCAGGTGGTCTTCTTATATAGGACTTGGCGATGAACAGGGACCCTTGGATCAAACCGACCTCCAATAACGGTGTAGATACAACCTCAAGGTCGGTGGTAAACCGACATATGAAGCCGAGGCCGATTGGTGGGACCCCCACGGGCGGTCGCCGAGCTAATCCCGGGCGGCCGCCAAGGGGTTGTCTCCCCTTCGCCTCTCGTTTCTCCCGGTGTCTTCTCGGTATCTTCTAGAGTGTTTTAGTCCACATTTTGGGTTGAGTTGCTTCACGGTCAAGTCTTGTTATCGTATGAGATGTAAACTCTTCCGATTCTCATCGATCTTATCTGCTTTTATTGTTTAGTCCCTGCAAAGTCATGAAATACCAAAACTTGTGGAAATATATTAGTTAGACCCCTAGACTTATGTTGATATTCATTTTAAGCCCTTATTTCATGTTAATTAACTAATAATATTATGCTATAACAGGTGTCAACAAGCTCCCCCAAGCTTACCTCTTGCTAGTCCCTAGCAAGACACATCATATATAAATATTAATAACTTAGATCAGAGTTGCCGCAACGCTTTCACACCTTAAGAGTACACATGCTTTCAAACAAAATTTCTCTCTAGATAGGAATAAACTTTTAACCTTTAACTTACCTATATTACCTTTTACCTTTTGGGGCTTATAACCTTTTCTTCAATCTTGGGCAATTGAAAGATAGAACAGTCAAGTCAAGCACTATATTTCAAACTCTTTTGTTCAACTGTCCTTCTGGAGTTTTTGCTGGTTTTCAATAAAACTCAAAGTTCCCAGTATGACTCTCTCTAGTCTCTCATTTATGGTATTTGTGGATCCTTTCTAAGGCAATAAGGTTGTGTTGCCTTTCTCTCATAATATGTGGTATTTTTGGCTAAGGCAGTAGCACACTATGCCTTCTTCTCTCTTACCCTATATCTAAGGCTTATATCTGGAGTTTATAGGTAGGAGAAAACTAAATTTACTTACTAAGCATATATTGTAAATTCAAGCAATGGATCCAAAGTTACGAGTCACACTGATCAAGTGGTGCATGTGTATGATGGAAAGAATATAGTAGATATAATGATATGGTATATAGTAAGGTATAAAGAATGAATGAGGGGAAAGTCTATACTTTTGCTCCTTGAGGAATCATCTCTCTTCCGAATTTGGAAACTTTTGAGAGAACCTCGGGTTGTATCTTTTCCTTTTTCTTTATTTTTCTTTTATGGAGAGGCGAGCATCTAAGTACCCATTGTTTTCAGCGGACACTTGTCCATTTTTTAACTCTCCTTTATTCTTTCTTTTTCTTAGGGAGGTAGGCTCTACTCGCCCCGTAGGACACTTGTCCATTTTCCATCTCCCTTTTTATACTCTATTTTTTTTTTAATCTACAACCCAAATCTCTTTTGCAATAACTTTTGAGAGATAGACAAATTATGGAGCTTTGTAAGACTTTGGCTAGAAATAAGTGAGTGGATGGGTATAGGGAATATTTTTGGTTGCTCTCTCCCAAGATAGGAGTAGAACATTTTTAGTGGCTAGAGTGAATGGATAGTGGTATGTATATGATGGGTGTATATGTGGTGGATGCGTACTTCCAGGGTGGAAATAGCATATAAGTGAATGGAGTCGAGTGGAGTGGAATATAGTGAGATGGAATGAGGTGGAGTGGAGTGGAGTGGAGTGGAGTGTACATGATCAGCATGACAAGTTTCTAAGTGTCGACAAAGATTGAACAAACTCAATGCAAAGCAAGTAGCCTATATATATCAAAGGGTTTTCCTAATCTACGGAGCATGTATATATAGTTGTGGTAGGAGGTTCAACACTCTTGTCACACACGAACTTATCATGTGCATTTTAAATTTTCAAAATAAATCTCCAGAAATCTAGTGTCACTAGGAGCAAGATCAATAGCAGCTCAGACTATCTTATATCACATCCGTCAATTACCTAGACTTTAGAGCAAGCATTTGCAACCCATAGGTTTCAGGTTTAGAGTAAATCTCAAGTAAAAGTAATTTTGCAAATGGAGCTCAAGAGAAATTAAGCTTGAAAGCTAGGTACTAGAAAAATATTACGGTGAAGAAGCAACTATTCATCATCTCCATGTTGGCAAATTTTAGGATTCATTTTAGTTGAGCAAAGCAAAAGGTGTACACTCTCTCTTGATCATTTTATTCACACTCTAACAAAAGACTCTTTAAACAACTAGACTTTATAAAACTAGACTCTTAATAAACTCTATAGCAAACCAAATATTTAGCTAATAATATTAATACTATAAAATAGATAAAAATACTTATCGGGATAATCGGGGTTGCACTCCCCAAGCTAGATTGGAGTGTGGTTATCATTGATGTAGAAGTTGAGGTAGATGGCGACAATGGTAGCGCCTAACATGTCTCTTCTCCTCTTGAAATCCTGCTGATCTCAAATAGACAACAAAGCTAGTGGAACTTGATTAAGCATTAGGAGGTTAGCCACATTGCTTTGAGTTGCCTGGGATATACATATATTTTTGGATTTTCATTTTTATATGTAAGAAAAGATAAAGTACTTATGCATCTTTATTTTATTTTTATGCCACCATAGCGAATAGCTCAGAGGGTGTTTAAGCCTCGGGGATATTAGCATGGGGCTTTAGAGTTTTCTCGAAACAAAGCTCAAAATATTTTTGTTGTTTTCAGATGCAGATATATGATGCTAGAAGATAAATATGATATGGAAAGAATAAATATGCAATGCTAGGAATTTTAAATATGGATAACTACCGAGTTACCTTTCGCGAGGATTCGGGCGTTTAGAGTCCTCCGAACAGGACTTTCTAGTTACGCTCTTTACTCCCATGGTATATCGGTTGTCACAATGGGTGGCACCGATGATTCTATTGTCTCTTCTGATGATGTTCTGGGAGATGTCTTCTTCTTCCTCCATTTAAGCTTAGCTGGTGGACTTTTCTCTGGAGTGGTTGATGCTTCTTTCTCCGTGGATGGTTCGGGTGTAAGGGATTTAACCGCTTCACTTACCTTCTCATCTCCCGAGTCTTTAATCCACTGCCTCCTTTGGCGACAACGAGCTGACCTGCTTTTTCTGGGTTTCTCATAATTATTATAGCTATTAAAATACACACGTACCTTTTCTGTAGGGAATTGGAAATGTATCTCTCCTGTATGGATGTAGATGATGGCGCGTGTAGTGTTGAGGAACGGTCTTCCTAGCACTATTGGAGGATCTTCTTCCTTCCCCATGTCCAAGACTATAAAGTCGGTAAGGACATAGTGGTCCATGATTTTCACTAGTACGTCTTTAGCAATTCCTTCTGGAATCCTGTATGATTGGTCTGCCATCTGCAGCTGCACAAATGTTGGTTGCAACGGCAATTTTCCAAATAGTAATTCATATGTTACTTTTGCCATTAAATTGATACCGGACCCCGTATCGCAGAATGTATTGTAGAAATTCCATTGGTTGATGGAGCAATGAATAGTTGGGGTACCTGGATCATCTTGTTTGCGAAGTATAGGAGATGGAAGTAGATGGTCATTTTTTAACTTACCTTATTAACTACCATTACCTTTCTAGGCTGCGCCTTCTTGTATTTATTCTGGTTCTTCCTTCTATTCTTGTTGTAGGTCTTGATCTTTGGTTCTGGCAAATATGAGTAAGACCATTGTGGGTGAGCAGGAGAGGTATGTGTCTTGTTCTTGAAGTTGAACTTCTCCTTTCTCCCTTTAGTGTTGAAACAAATCTTCGCACTGTCGGCGTAGATGATAGCTTTAGCTGAACTTAGGAATGGTCGACCGAGTATGATCGTCGATCTTTCGCTTCCTCCTATTTCTATGACTGCGAAGTCTGCTGGTACGCAAGAGCCTCTAATTCCCACACACACGTCTTCAAGTATCCCCTTGGGATAGCATAGTGACTGATCTGCCAGCTGCAAGCACATGGTTGTATACAAGAGCGGTTCACCATGAATCTTTTCATAAATTACCTTAGGCATTATGTTCACGCTTGAGCCGAAGTCACATAGAGCATTATCAAAGGTGTGCGGTCCTATCTGGATCGTGATGACTGGCCTTCCTGGATCTTCCTTCTTGGGTGCCATTGAGTCATCCCTCCAGTTGCTTCCTGAAGTCTCTCTATAGTAGTGACCTGCATTAAAGATGTCGACAAGATTTGCAGATTCTAATTCTTCCGGCTGGCCCGGAATCTTTCCTGGTGTGGTTAGTGGAACAGATAACAGAGAAATTTGAGATTCTATCATTTTATTAAAACTATGCTGATTTTTAATAGCTGAAGAAAAGCTTTCCAAATGAGTATTGATAAGTTCTAAAGCTTTATCATTAGTAGCTATCTTTATAGACAGATTCTCCATAGCTTTACCTTGGTTAAGAACTAGGTCTCTCAAGGAAGGTTGATAAGTATTAAAATTGTTACCTTGATTATTACCTTGGTAGTTTCCTTGGTAGTTGGGCCTCTGTTGGTTCCAACCTTGATTCTGTTGAGGACGGAAGTTATTGTTGTTGTTATTGATGAAGTTGATGTCCTCCACAATCTCTGGGCAATTCCTGCCAGTGTGGCCTGTGTTTCCACATTCTTCACATGTCATGCGGGAATCTTGAATTTGCATGACTGCCTTGGGTTGAGGATCTCTATCCTCGAGCTTCTTCATGATTAGGTCCATTTTGGCAAACAGCATATCTACCTCTTTCAGCTGGTGCATTCCTCTCTTGCGGGGTTGACGCTCTTCATTCCAACCTTGGTTGGAAGCCATCTTCTCCACAAGCTCTGTAGCATGTGTTAATGTAAGTGATAAGAAAGCACCTCCTGCTGCAGCATCCATTGTCTCACGAGCACTAGGAACAAGCCCATGGTAGAAAGTTTGCATCAGTAGCCATTTCTCCATCCCATGATGTGGACATTCTGAAATGTATTCTTGAAAACGTTCCCACGCTTCCGGGACAGATTCATGATGTTGTTGTTGGAAATTTGATATCTTCCCTCTTAAGGCATTCGTCTTGCCTATAGGAAAGAACTTGGCGAGAAAGGCTGTGGAACATAGATCCCATGTTGTATTCTTCTCCTTCGTAGCGTAGAACCATTGCTTTGCCTTTCCCAATAGTGAGAATGGGAAGAGACGTAGCAATATGGCGTCTCTGGATACGTCCTTCTTAGTGAAAGTACTGCAAATCTCCAGAAGTGTTGGAGATGAGCACTCGCGTCTTCATGTGCCTTTCCGCAGAATTGGCTGGCTTGCACCATGTTGATGAGCCCAGGCTTAAGTTCAAAGCCCTTATCTCCAACCTCTACCTTCAGACCAGTAAGGATGTTGTCCGTGGTAGGAGCTGAGAACTCACGAAGTGTCTTGGTAGCCATGGCCTCAAATTCAGGTGATAAATTCCGATTAACCTAATCAACGTCCGAATCAGAAGGTCTTGGTGTCTCAGAAGATGATGTATGTGTTGGTGTTTGTCTGAGTTTTGCTCTGGCCTGTCTGATTAATTTTTCAGGATCTTCAACAAAATTATCTGGACGGTTCCAATTCATACATATATTAACCCTGCATAAGATCAAAAACAAAATAGACAACAGGGTTGAACCTGTTTGAGTATGTGATAATGGGTTCTCAATGCATTATGTGATGCAAGTGATCTCTCTTAATTCCATGTATGTTGTGTTTAGGATTTTTGGCTAGCACCCTTCTAACTAGGAAAGTTAGAAACGGAGCCATGAAAACTAAACCACTGGTTAAGTTTGTGACTAGCACCCTTCCAAACTAAGGAAGTTGGAAACGGCACCAGGATAACCTATGTGATTGGGAAAACACTTTTTTAAGTTTTGACTAACGCCCTTCCCCGGCAACGGCGCCAGAAATGCTTGTTGATATTTCTAACACGATCCAAATTAGGAAGGCGAGAGAAATATATATATGGTATCTATCTAATCATGTTAGCTTGGATATGGAATTAATCTCATGATCCAATAAAGCGAGGGTTAGTCGGTGATAGTTGTGGGGTGTAATCTTAGTAACATTATCCATAGTGGAATTAATCTCACCGGGATATGTACTCAAGGTATACCACTCATTTCTAGGCATTACCTAGTACTAGTCTGTCACCCTAGCAATAACGCTCTAAGAAATGCGGGTATGGTATTCTTGATAAGGTCTTGATAAAAGAATGGACATGATATCCGCAAAGTTTATTTAGATAGAAATACCAATGTAGCACTTCACCGAGAGTCTATCCAGGTATCATATTTATATTTTACCACAGGGAAGGGGAGTCTATGGAAAGTAAGAGAGATAGGGGTGTCTAATGATTTAGATTGTGATTTACTTATGAGATCCACTTGCAGTTGTATAATGCAGAGTAGCCATATGCATCCAACAATACTCATAACAGGATAAGTCACAAGATAAAGATGAATAATAAATGATAACTACCCAAGTCTAAGATCATAGTATGCCACTAATATCATATGAGCTATTAACATGGTTTAGAAAGAATAGAAAGAATATTCCTAAGATACTCCTAATCATATGTCAATGAATACTATAATTAGTGCAAATACATCTAGCTATCATGGCAAGGTTGCAATACATCTACACATGGTAAGCATTACCAATGACAATCAAGGACGAAACTTGATCATCACCGTAATTATGGCTCAACTTGGCCTAGCATTCGGAGGGTGGACTCCAAAGGACTCAACAGGACTGTCACTCCCGCGATCTACCACACGTCCCGGAATGTAGGGTGCAATCGCAGATAAACGTTGTATAAACACCACGTTTACACATTGCTTATCACCCACATAGTGATCATCTAAGTGGATGCTATACGATTCCATGCATAAGATATAAGACAAACTCACTAAACTAAATATATAATCATAGCATGCATGGATACATATTACTAAGAATATAATCATGATATAGATCAAAGTCATATCAATTGTATTCCAACAATAATACTTACTGATTGGATACAAGAGAGAAGCCACGAGAAACTCTCTGCTCCCGCTACTTCTTGACTATCGGGGAATCCAAGATGAACTTGACTTCCTCTAGAGCTATCTACGTAGCTAACTACTTCTAATATGATGAACTAGGGCTATTGATCTAGACTTGGTTGGACTTGAGTAGAACTGAGTTGGTCTTGATATGAATTGATAATGAGTTAGAACTGAATTAGGGTTTAGCCCTGGGGTCAGGTGGTCTTCTTATATAGGAGTTGGCGATGAAGAGGGACCCTTGGATCAAACCGACCTCCAATAACGGTGTAGATACAACCTCAAGGTCAGTGGTAAACCGACATATGAAGCTGAGGCCGATAGGTGGGACCCACCTGGCGGTCGCCAGAGCTAATCCTGGCGGTCGCCAGGGGGTTGTCTCCCTTCGTCTCTCGTTTCTCCTGGTGTCTTCTGGTATCTTCTAGAGTGTTTTAGTCCATATTTTGGGTTGAGTTGCTTCACGGTCAAGTCTTGTTATCGTATGAGATGTAAACTCTTCCAATTCTCACCGATCTTATCTACTTTTATTGTTTAGCCCCTGCAAAGTCATGAAATACCAAAACTTGTGGAAATATATTAGTTAGACCCCTAGACTTATGTTGATATTTATTTTAAGCCCTTATTTCATTTTAATTGACTAATAATATTATGCTATAACAGGTGTCAACACAGACATAGTCGCCACGCGCTCTGTGCGTGAGTCGGAGCGGGGGTGAGCTGGCCTGTCCCGATGTGATGGCTCGGCAGGACGGTCCGCATCCCCACTGTGCCCGCGTCCACGCCATTTGTGCAGCTCGGGACGGCGGTAGGCTGTCGTCGGGCGCCGGTGAGGCCCCTATTTGCCCGTGTGCTCGGCTCGTTGGGGAAGAAAGGGAGCGGGTCCCGTGCGCCGCCGAGAGGGAGGAGGGTGGGCTCCGCATTGCCGGGCTCGATGTTGAAATTTGGGCCGGCTGTGTGTGGGCGTCTTGCGAGGAGAAGAGAAAGAAGGAGGCCGTCGAGCCGGGCCGGAAGGAAGGGAAGGGGAGGAAGTGGCCCGAGAGCTCTTTCTCTATTTGTTTCTCCTTTTCCATTTTCTTTCTCCCCTTTTATTCTTTCCCTCTCCATTATTTCATGTGTGCTTTTCATATATATATTATTTGGTACAAGCACACTCAGTTATATTCTCATGACTTTTATTGTTCGGGACATTTAGGTATTTGTACCAATTTATATTATTGCACACGTGTCCCGAATATTATTGTTTCCCAGAGAAATTGTAATTCATTGCTCATGCAAATAATTCCATAATATAAAATCTAAAACATATATTGCATCTTGGGCCACCATAAGCTCACAAGCAACCAAACAACACAAGAGAAATATTTTCTATATGGTGGAATTTAAATGCAAGGTTTTCGAAATTAGGGTTTCGGTTTTGCGGGAATTAAATCAGATTTTTAGTTGTAATTCGAAAAGTTCAATTTTTTAGTGATTTTTAAAATGATGCAAAAACACGGGCGTTACAAATCTACCCCGCTTAGATGAATCTCGCCCCCGAGATTCCAAGTCTATAGAGAGAAGGTCCTAATAAGGCCTAAAGAGAAAGAGGTCAAGAGAGAGAGAGAGAAAAACTTTCCATTGCTTATAGTGCTGTCTTTACAAGGCCTCTACTATTATCGCACCGCTCTATTTCTAGGGCGGCTCGATACTGTGGAGGGTATGCCTCTCGCTGATGATTACTGCTGCTTTCACCCCATTTTCCTGGTCTTGCATCTTGGTCTTCGCGGTCTTCGAATCTCCTTTCCTGACTACCCCACTTAGAGAATTTATTCCTCTAAGGTTTGGGGAAATCTCGATCTTCTATGGTCTTCAAGGTGCTTGTCCTCTTTTATCACTTGTGGCCCTTGCGGTTGGTATTGCTGTCCCGGTTCTTCTGGGCAATAATCAACGTGAACTTGGGTGTCCACTTCTCGTCAGTATTGTTGCCCTGGTTCTTTTGTACAACGATCGACGTGAACTTGGGTGTCCACTTCTCGTCTGGAACCCTGAGTTTTCTGTTGCATCTTTATCCGCTTGGTGCAACCCGCTTTTGTGTTTCTCTTCTTCTTCTGGATCTAGATCTACCCCACTTAGAAGAGTTTTTCTTCTTTCTGTTTTCTCTGCGGCTTCTCTTTTATGTGCCCATGGATTTTCTCTTGTTGGTGCCTTTCCTCCGAGTTGCCTTTTAATATTTTTCTTTTTCATTCTTTTTTTGTAGGGGGATTACAACGGGGAAAGGGGTACAGATACATCTCCCTGGGGAGCAGCTAGTCGACTTCGTCGAGGATGATGACCTAGGGCGGTAACGTGGCAGGTTCGTCGACGGTCATGGAGCTGAGGTCGTCTTCTCTCGGTAGCGGTTGGCCGAGGGAGAGGAAGGACCCATCGAGGCCGACGGCAGTTGGGGATGCCGGCGGTGTTGGCGGCACGGTAGTGTCCGTCCTTCGCCTCTCGGGAGGGTAAACAGGGATCCCTTCTAGGATCACAGGTTCCGTCCCGTGCATGGCGAACGCTCTGCGCCTAGATCTGGTGATGAGGTAGGCATCCTTCAGCTCCTGGGCGTGTTGCTCCCGGACAGCCTTCAGAGTCTCGGCGAGCGCGGTTTCCCGGCGCACGGCCATGGCGACTTGCTCCTGGGCGTGGGCATGTCCCACCAGAAGAGCTCGGATGAAGCTCTCGCCTCGCTCGGCGCGGCGAATCTGACTCCGTAGCTCGGCGCGCGGCCTGCTTGTCGTAGTGCTCGTCGAGGAGGAGCAGGTAGGCCGTCTGATGCCTGATAACGGGGCCACCCTGGGGACCTTCTATGGCCCTCATGCGGGAGATCCAGGCGGGGTTGTTCTTTTTCTCGGGCGGGAAGTACTTCATGGGGGTGCAGGTGATGGCCTCTTCGTAGGTCTGGCTAAGGCGTCGAAAGGGCCTGACGAGGCGACAGCTTGGTAGGTGTCGGGGAAGCGGAAACCGATCGCGGTCACACTCCATTCATCGGTGATGGCAGGGTAGTCTCGGCTCTTGGCGATGTAGACGGTGACTTCGCAGCGTAGGGTGCCACGCTCTTCGTACTCGCGACCTTCATACTCAGGGCGATGGAGGATGCCAAGGTGCTGCATGGTGATGAAGAGGAGTTGGGGAAATCCGGGGTGTTGATGCAATGGCGGTGAACCCATTCTTGCGGTCGTTGATATTTCTGAATGACATTACTAGAAATAGATAATAAACCTATCTCCGGTAATGGCACCAGAAATGCTTGTTGGCATTTCATAGCGCAATCGCTAAGAATAAATAATATTCTTAGTGACCACGTTAAGAGACATCGGTGATAGATGGATTCATATGTTTGCGATAGTCAATCCGCAAGCGCACGGATCTATCATTGTAGCATTTCACCCGGTGGTATTCGGGTATCGTGATTTATATTTTCCCAAAGGAAGGCAGGTTTGGGTAAAGTCTAGCATAATGATGATGATATCCCCACACTGTATTTATGAATAACCATTAGTCAGATACAGGGGTAAGGAAATGATATTCAGGATAGTGAGAAACACACATAAGCTACTACACCACTAGGGGGAGGATAAGGATAAAGGAAAATCTACTATGAGCCGGTGGTTCTAATACTGCACATGAGTGAACTCTAGTATGCATATGAGGAGGATGAATCATGACGGAGCTACGATCATATGATGAGGAGATGCCCGCACCGGTATGCCGGCCGATGGACACTTTCAGAACTCCAACTCAACATCCGAACGTGGAGGAGTACAATGGGCGGAACAGGGCTGTCACCACCTGCCCCCTACCTCACTACCGTGGAATGCTGACATTTCCGATGGTTTCTATAAACCTGGACACCACGTCCACATGTATAGAGAACTACCTAAATCCCCCTGGGACTTTGACCCTACGGATCGAGAAGCAAGGATAAAGGTAAACCCGAAGGTACACCAAACCATCATAATCTACATAACCTGATCAATCTCCATCGAGTCGACATATGACGGTTAATTCTATAGTTAGTCATGTCTAATCTTCATTACATGTTAACTAGACCATAGTTCACACATTCTAAAGATAACATGAGGATAACTATACTCTAGCTCGAACGCATTGCAATATGAATATAGAGACTTGAATGTTGAAAGGAACTCCATAGTAAATATAAATAAATATATTACCGAGGAATTCTTCCAAGGAGACAAGCCCTCCTTGAAGCTCAACCTTGCTCAAAACTACAACTACAACTATAGAAGTGCAAGTGAGTGATAGTGCTCAAGGTGTGTGTGTTGTCTCTCTTAGGGGGGTGTACCCTCCTATTTATACTAATGGGAAAAGTGCTCTTGGCGGGAGAATTGGCGCCAAACACCGAAAAACACCGCCATGCACCGCCTCTACTCCTCCGGAGACGGAACATGGGACACGGCGGCGGGATCGGAGCCATGCTGCGGCGGGGCGCCGCGACTTGCGGCGGCCGGCCCAGGTTTGGCCCGCTGGTGCGGCGCCTTCGCCAGTGGTGGGCTGGTGGCCCACTCTTGTTCGCACTTTCGGAGGTGCTTTGGTCCCGATTCATGTTCGTTTTGGCCTGTGGCGTTCCCTTTGTCAAAGCGCATTCCTCGAGTTGTGTTTCACTCTTTATTTGGCGTACTTTCACTTTTTTCCGTGTTTGTTCCTACAAAACAGATTTTCTTGAATACAAGTGGAACTAGGTGAGTAGTAAAGGTTTATATGACATAAGTGTGATTTTCCCTCTTATTTAGAGCTAAGTTGGCGGTATGAAGTGTATGATTTTGACCGCCAACAACTCCCCCAAGCTTAACCTTTGCTCATCCCGAGCAAATAGCTAAGTGTTTTGGTTGTTGATCGGGAGTTGCTTCAATGCCGATATGAATCAAAGTGTACCATGTTTATAACAAAGTGTTCACCCATTGTTTAAATAAGTTGGCAATTTTTATCTATCCTTGTCACTCGAATCATATGGGGCTTATAACATCTTTCCATATTCTTGGGAAATTGCAAGACAGAATGGTTTTATAGAAACACTACTTATTTGTTCTTTTGATTAACTATTCATCCAGATTTATTTTATTTCATTTATATGTCATCATTTTTTTTTGAATACTCTTGAGAGAGTGAGGTTTCTCTCTTTTTTTGGAGAGGTGGGCTCTACTAAGCCCTAGACTTGTGTCTTTTATTTCCTCTCTTTTTAAAGATGTGGGCTCTACTCACCCTCGGACACTTGTCCATTTTTCATCTTTTTTTCTTTTTTTAGATTCAGGTTCCCGGATGTCAAGTTTTTCTAAGAACAAAATTGTTGTAGAATCTTTTTACACCATATCATATCTGGCAACAACTTAGAAAAGGATCATGTATGTGCAACCCACATTTTATCAAGTTTCTAGGACAAGATAATTTAGCCAACAAACTTAAACATTGAGGAACTATTCATCATTTCAACTTAAGAGGGTTTTACACAACCTTAAAGTTACATAATTTTTATTTTTATTTTTTGAAAATTGGGAAAATAAAGGCTTACCTTTGTGGGAGGGGGGTCCTCCCCCAAGCTAGCGTGAAGCCTACACGTCAGGGTCGAAACCCATGTGTCGCCAGAACGCTCTCTGCTCAGCGCGGCGCTGCTCCTCCTAATCGCAAATGCTGATGATCTCCTGCTGATGTTCCTGGTAGCGCTGATCTGCAACGTACATAAGAGTGAAGGGTGTCACGAATGTTATTTGTGCAAACCACGATTCCCTGGACACGGGTGTTGAGCTCCTGGATCGCCTGAGGGTCCACCATGGATCGGCGTGGTGAAAGTGGTGGAGGCATCCCATCGGACTCGGATGATATCTCATATGTGTCCCTCCATGCTGAGCCGCCTGCCTGATCTGGGTGCGGGACCGGTCCATAGCCAGCCTGGTAACCAGGTGCGTACCCGGGGTTTGGCGTAGCCGAAAAGAACCAAGGTGCTGGTGGTGGCGAGAATCCAGTGGCGAAGTCAGGTGCAGGGGTCTGCGCAAACTTTGGTGCTGGTGCAGGTGACCGTGAGGTTCCTGTTCCATCTCTTCCAACTCTCCTGGTTGACCGGCGAGACACAGAGCTTCTGCGTGCTTCGTCGGAGAGGATCCGAACGAAGGTAAGTGATTGGGAATTATACAAAGAGTATTCCGGGTTAGGAAGCAGAATCTCAATTGTATAGCCCGGAAAATAATAAATAACCTTCTCACGATCATTTGCATCAAGCTTAATGTGATGTCCTTGTATCAGGGATTGGATCGTGATTTCCATGCATGGGGAAAGGATGTAGAGAACATTACGTTCCCAACAAAGATCGACACCACGGGCAATCCATGTTACAAGGGAAGTGCAATAGACAATGGTAGAGAGTTTGATAGTTTCTAGCATCCAGTCAATCATTTCTCTAATAGGAGCAATTTTAATTCGATGCACCATTGCAAAAAGACATTTTAGTTCAGCATCATGTATGCGATGGGGGTCTTGCCTGAATATGGTGATGGACATCCATTTATGCATGAACCTCAAAGATGGGTGTTGGATGTTTGCATTAACGGCATCAAATCTAGCACTTGAACAATCTATATCGTAAATTTGCATGAAGAAAGCATCACGATTGTACCCTCGGAGAGATGCATCTAAGTTGATGGAACATTTCCTTGCATCAAATCCTAGGTAGCTAGCAATTTGTTTCCAAGTGCGATAGTATGGGGTTTGAAAAAGGCGGAAAGAAATACCCTCATCATGAACTTTTAAAGTGCACAGAAATTGGATAGTAAGCAATCTAGAACACGGATCATCAAGAGGGTCTATCTTTGCCCAACCAACGACTCTCCACATGCGAGGGAATTCGGAATCCATACCTAGCTTTTCGAGAGCTTCCGGGAGAAACATGGTGCATGGGCGAAGGGGCGATCTTTGAGGAGGTTTATGCGCTTGCGTCTCTCGCCCTTCTTCCGGTCGAGGTACAGAGCGTCGGCTTCATCGATCGTTGTGTGCGCGTGGTCCCGAGGGGGAGCATCATCTTCGTGCATCGGGCTTCCGTCGGCGATTGTGGCGTGAGCTTGAGCCTTGGGACAGCTGGTGCTCCTCCTCAAGTTCTTGAATGCTCCGGAAATCTTCCTTCCTATTCCGCTCATGCTAGCAAACAAAAGAACAACAAGAAAAAACTTCGAACAAGGGTGATGTTAGCTAGAAAAACCTTACGAGCTCTTGATTGTAGACAAGTTGTGGCTGATGTTCTCAAGAGGTTTCTTGCACTAGGGCTTTGCTCAAGCTCTTGGGAGGCAAGAATGAATGGAGAGGTGAAGTGGGAGAGTGAAAATGTGAGAATGAGAGGGGTGGAGAGCTCTCCGGCCACCTCGAGTATTTATAGAGCAAAGCACCCGCGACACTCGGGTGTGAACAACGGCTAGAACCGACGCGGGGAATCGGGGGACGGCGGGCCGCGCTACCCGGCGACGGTTGCCCCATGCGGCGGCCGGCGCCCGGGTGGGCCCCAATTGTCGCCTGGGTTTTGCGGGGGTGCAAACAACGTCGAGTTACGCCCACGACCGTTGGTGCTTTGGTCGGAATCGACCGTTGGCTCCATTTTTAATGTATTTCCCATGTCTTATTTTGATTATTATCAAATGTAGAAATTATTTTGGAATATATTTTATATATTTTTATTCATGGCAAATGAATTGGGTACTAAAAATTAGAAGTTTGTTTTTTAGGAGTTGTAAAAGTTTTATTTAGACTATATTTATTTTTATATTATAATATTAGATAGGGAATAAATAAAAGGGTAAATATTTATAATAATTATATATTTATATAGATAGGAAAGTAAATTTTATTTTAGTTGGGGAGCGGGAATACTAAGGTATTAAAAGTTTAATTATAATGTTAATAGAAACATAATTTAATTTCTTACCGGCTTACCTTTGGGAATCTTTAGGTGTACGACATGTCGAAAATCGGGGTAGGTCTTTGGTCTTTTCTGCCATATCAATCTTTCTTCGGGGGCTTTCATGCTCTTAGCAAAGATCATGGAGCATTGTTCCGGCTTAGGTCGAAATTTGAAAGTTTCTTCCTTTCCTTCAATGTTGAAGTGAATTTCTCCTTCTCTAACATCGATTTGTGCTCCGCGATCTCGAGGAAAGGTCGCCCAAGGATCAAGGGTGTCTCTTTGGTGGCTTCCATTTCTAATACCACAAAGTCAAGCTGGGACAAAATAGTTTTCGATCTTTACAGAACGTCCTCGACCACTCCCGACGGGTAGCGTATTCTTGAGTCGACCCGATTTGCGGCATCATGTCGGTTGGTACCCGGTGGGTGAAGTTCATCTTGTCAAATACTGACTTTTGACATGACACTAACACTTGCACCAAGGTCACATAGGGCATGCTCAATCTTTTTGTGATCCTATGGAACAACCGATGGTGGGACATCCGGATCCTTTCTCTTCTCGGGTAGGCGATTGAGTATAAGCGTGTTTTGCATTCTTCGTAAGCTTTAATACCTCTGTAGTTTGCATTGGCACCTTTTTGTTGATAATGGCCCTGATGTATCTTGAATATGATGGCATGTGTAGGACATCCATTAGTGGCACATCCACGTGGATTTTGCTGATCATCTCAAGGAATCGGGCAAATTGGTCATCTGTGGTTGACTTCCTCTTCCTGGACGAAAAGGGCATGTAAGTTGTATCTCCAAAGTTCTTGGTAGTGACCCTTCTTTCTGCTGATTCTATGATTGGTGGGAATTCTTCATCTTCCTCTTGCGGCGCTTGCGTTTGTGGTGCAGGAAGTTGTTTTGCAGTGCGGTTGGTACGTGCTGGGGCTGCAGAATGGTTAGGATATGGTGGATCACGAGTGGACTTACCTCCCCTCGTGACCACTTCATTAACATTCTCTGGTGGCTGGCTAGGAATCTTTCCTTCTTCATTAATAGGGATAATAGTAGCCAATTGCGGCGGCTTGGATTCAACTATTTTGTTAAATTTTAATTGATTGGTTACCGTAGTAGAAAGATTGTCAAGCTGTGAATTAATATTTTATAACCTTTTATCGTTATAAGAAATTTTCTTGTTGATAGACTCATTAATCTTAGCTTGACCAAAAACTAAATCTTTTAAGGAGGGTTGGTTCGAGTTGTAATTGGAATTGTAATTATAATTAAAACTATTACCTCCTTGTGGGCGTCCTTGGTTGTTCCACTTGTTGTTGTTATTACCTGGATGGTACCTGTTGTTGATGAAGGCGAGCTCTTCTCGAGTTTCGGGGCAGTTGTTGCCCGAATGTCCGACCTCTCCACGAGACTTCACAAGTCATCAATGCTTCTGGAGGAGGTAGAGTGTTGTTCATGGCTTCCTTCTCGGCAGCTCAATCTCCCAATCTTTTTAGTAACAGGTCCATCTTTGCAACTAGCATGTCCGTCTCTTTGACGTTGTGCATGCCTCTTTTTGTTGGGGCTCTGTCATCTCCCCATGCTTGGTTCTCGATCATCTTTTCGATGAGCGCTTCAGCTTTCTCAACAGTGAGGGACAGAAATGCCCCTCCAGCAGCGGCATCAAGATGGCCCTTACACATAGGTGTAAGACCATTGTAGAAGTTCTGAAGTACGAGCCATGTCTCCATGCCGTGATGTGGGCAGGCAAGGATGTATTCTTGCAGCCTTTCCCACGCTTCAGGAATTGGTTCATTAGGATTCTGCTGGAAGTTGGAGATTCTTGCCCGCAGGGCATTGGTTTTGCCCATTGGGAAGAAACGTGCGAGGAACGCAGTGGAGCACTTGCTCCAGGTGCTGACTTGAGCTTTGTCTTTATAGAACCACTGCTTCGCCTTCCCCACTAGGGAGAAAGGAAACAGGCGGAGCTTGATTGCATCAGGCTCCACGTCCTTGATAACGATGGTGTCACACAGCTCTAGGAAGTTTTGAAGGTGCGCGTTAGCATCCTCGCTTGGCAATCCACAGAATGGATTGGCCTGTACCATCGTGATGAGGCTAGTGCGGATCTCGAAGTTCTTGTCTCCGACGTTGACTGTTGGTCCAGTGGGCACATTGCCCACCGCTGGGGTAGAGTAGTCGCGGAGTGACTTGGCCATGAGTGTTGGTGAAGATGGCACGGGGATGATGGGTTCAACCTCCGGTGGATTAGCGACAGGTGTGACGGTGCGGGACCGTCTCTTTCTGATCAACGCTTCCGGATTGTCAACGAAGTTGTTTAGTAGGTTGCGACCAATCATATACTATCCCTGTTTTCATCCACAACAGGAAGAAAACAAAAAGAGTTAGCCTGCAAAGACTAAGGCTATCATTTATACATGTGGGTATAATCATCATATGCTAGCTTTATTTATCTTTTGAAAAACCATGCCTTCCCCGGCAACGGCGCCAGAAATGCTTGTTGATATTTCTTAACGACATTACTAGAAATAGATAATAAACCTATCTCGGTAATGGCTTTTAAAATGCTTGTTGGCATTTCATAGCGCAATCTCTAAGAATAAATAATATTCTTAGTGACCACGTTAAGAGACATCGGTGATAGATGGATTCATATGTTTGCGATAGTCAATCCGCAAGCGCACGGATCTATCATTGTAGCATTTCACCCGGTGGTATTCGGGTATCGTGATTTATATTTTCCCAAAGGAAGGCAGGTTTGGGTAAAGTCTAGCATAATGATGATGATATCCCCACACTGTATTTATGAATAACCATTAGTCGGATCTGAGGGGGTAAGGAAATGATATTCGAGGATAGTGAGAAACACACATAAGCTACTACACCACTAGGGGGAGGATAAGGATAAAGGAAAATCTACTATGAGCCGGTGGTTCTAATACTGCACATGAGTGAACTCTAGTATGCATATGAGGAGGATGAATCATGACGGAGCTACGATCATACGATGAGGAGATGCCCGCAGCTGGTATGCCAGCCGATGGACACTTTCAGAACTCCAACTCAACATCCGAACGTGGAGGAGTACAATGGGCGGAACAGGGCTGTCACCACCTGCCCCCTACCTCACTACCGTGGAATGCTGACATTTCCGATGGTTTCTATAAACCTGGACACCACGTCCACATGTATAGAGAACTACCTAAATTCCCCGGGACTCCGAGCCCTATGGATCAACAAGCAAGGATAAAGGTAAACCCGAAGGTACACCAAACCATCATAATCTACATAACCTGATCAATCTCCATCGAGTCGACATATGACGGTTAATCCTATAGTTAGTCATGTCTAATCTTCATTACATGTTAACTAGACCATAGTTCACACATTCTAAAGATAACATGAGGATAACTATACTCTAGCTCGAACGCATTGCAATATGAATATAGAGACTTGAATGTTGAAAGGAACTCCATAGTAAATATAAATAAATATATTACCGAGGAATTCTTCCAAGGAGACAAGCCCTCCTTGAAGCTCAACCTTGCTCAAAACTACAACTACAACTATAGAAGTGCAAGTGAGTGATAGTGCTCAAGGTGTGTGTGTTGTCTCTTAGGAGGAGGGTGTACCCTCCTATTTATACTAATGGGAAAAGTGCTCTTGGCGGGAGAATTGGCGCCAAACACCGAAAAACACCGCCATGCACCGCCTCTACTCCTCCGGAGACGGAACCGCGGACACGGCGTGGCGGGATCGGAGCCATGCTGCGGCGGCGGGCGCCGCACTTGCGGTGGCCGGCCCGGGTTTGGCCCACTGGTGCCGCGCCTTCGCAGGTGGGCTGGTGGCCCACTCTTGTTCGCACTTTCGGAGGTGCTTTGGTCCAGTTCATGTTCGTTTCGGCCTGGTGGCGTTCCCTTTGTCAAAGCGCATTCCTCAAGTTGTGTTTCACTCTTTATTTGGCGTACTTTCACCTGTTTCCGTGTTTGTTCCTACAAAACAAATTTTCTTCGAATACAAGTGGAACTAGGTGAGTAGTAAAGGTTTATATGACATAAGTGTGCTTTTCCCTCTTATTTAGAGCTAAGTTGGCGGTATGAAGTGTATGATTTTGACCGCCAACACCGCCATCTTGGTGGGGTTTGGTGGTGGATCTCTTGAGTGGATGGTAAGGATTGTGGTGGTGAGGGCGGATATCTAGAGGCTAGCAATGGAATGGTTGGAGTGGGATTGTGATAAGGGTAGTGGTGGTGCTCTTTTATAGTGGGTTGAGGGTGAAAGCTTCAGGGTGAAGCTTTGGTGGTTGGTGCTGTGGTTCAGGTGTGCGGTGGGAGGAACGGGAGTGGGTTTCCTGTTCGCATTGACCTTACGACAGTGATGTGGACTTGGGGACCGTGTGGCCGGTGGGATTTCCCATAATGTGGGACCTATGGCTCCTCTCGTTGTCGGTGTGGTGTCACCGCTAATCTTTAGCACTAATCCACGTTTCTGAAATAATTATTCCTTGGTCTGGCTTAACCAATCCTCATGGGCTTGATAATCTTCCTGTCTTCAGCTTCATCTTGGTCTAATGGCACTGGTTGCCTCTTGTGCAGTGTCTTGTGCAGCTTCACGGGTCGAGGTTCGGGGTCAATGGCGCAGCAGTATGAGCAACTTTCGGCGTTGAGGCGATAGCTTGTCGGCAATGTTGCACGGTCATCGACAATGTGATACTGAGGCGACGGCGTGTGACGACTGTAGGGAAGAACGCTGGTGTGGTTCAACGGCTACAGTCGTGGAGTCCATCATTGTCGTCATGTCTCCTGCAGGTTAGCTCCTACTCTACTTGGACTAGAGAGGGGTGAGAGGGAAAAGCATAGGACACGGTGGGGGTCTACCTAGTAGAAGCTTAGGGCGAAAGCAAGAGGTTGGGGTAGGGGTGGACTTTTGGGGTAGTTTAGTAACACGGGTGTCGAGATACAACACAAACTTAACCTGGTGTGAAACACATGAAAAGGTTAGTCACGGGCGAACTAAGTTTATGCGAAACTTGTCTTATTACTCGTGACTTATAGAAATTTTCAGTACGTTCACTGATCCTTTTGGAATTTTCCTTCCATTAATCACTATGAGTAGTAATAATGGAGGAATTTCCCTTAGGATTGAAAAGAAACAAGACATTATTCTAAACAAACAAGCGCGACAATAGATCTCATCACTGGTCAGTTACATAGATGATACAAGGTCGCATCACACATAGTGACTACCATGATGACTATTGCGCGACTTTGCGTCTGCTAAAGGCACTGAAGCCTAGGCATCTATGGTTGCTAGCTAACGCTTAGCAATTAATGCTAAGACATTGCTTGCACCACAAGCTTGCAACGGACAACACTACTTAAACTTACTATGTTGCTTGGACTATGCCTTATGAGAGATTACACCTGCACACATCACGATAGCGCCCATTTAGGTACTCGGATGTCCTTGGCATTTCCAGATGCATTGCTGGTTAGCACTTGACATTCCTTCCTGATGGGAGCTTTGGAAACGTACAAGTTTATTACGCACTTTGGTACTTGGTCTCCATGAAAACTCTCGATCTTAATATCGAGGGAGGCCAAGGTATCCTAAGCACTTTAGCGTCCCCGAGAGGAGTTGCGGAAACTCTCCATTAGTTAGGCAGTCCAACTGAGATCATCCTTACTAGTCCATTGCTGCTAGAGTTTCGATGTTGACATCGATTTCGCAACATACGAACAATTGTGGTAAGGCGTACTCATAGCAACAAGTTTAGAAGTAGTTATCCTTAGTGGAGTTAATAGCATATCAACCCAGATTTCATCCTATGGTCAAGCTCGGCTCTGGTACCACTCTGTCAAGCCCCCACTTTAATGGGTCTTTAATCATAGGTATTTGCGCCAGGATCATGCCACAAATACGTCTATTAGTCACAGATGATGGTAAACAGATATAAAGGAAATCCAAGCTTTATTGATATAGGATAAAAGGGTCTTACAGTGGCGACGAAGAAGTCACCAATCTGGGTTACAATATCAGAGTTAGCCAACCGAGAAGCAGTGGATTAACCATGACACTGCCCCGTACTCCACAGGCAAACTTGAGCATGGATGAACTCCGGGCTTCAACGTCTTTCTCCTAAGCAAACGCCTTGCGAACTCCTATGATCGTTATTCCTTTACTTTAATAACGATCTTACCTTTGGATGTGCCGATATCTGTAAAAATAGAGGGGTGAGTACAAACGTACTCAACAAGTCCAAACCAAGGGGTGGATGTGATTAATAGGGGTTGGGCCCTAGCAGAGTCTCTAAAACTGCTCTCGCTAGTTCCCGGGTTATCTCTTATCATCATCATTATCATGGTCACAAACATGTTAGTCATATAGTGTGAAAACTAATCATAGATGATCTTGCCTAGCATCTGCCCATTCCAAGGACGTGGCTATTTGAATAGATTTAGTTAACTCTGCAGAGAGGTTGTACACTTTCCCCACACGATAGGCACGATCTTCCCCATCCGGTTTGGTTCCGACAGCCTAACAAGATCTCGTACCGCTTGGTAGCCAACCTAGATATTCATATAATTCCTACCACATCGGGGTTGTGACTTGCTACGGAGGAAGCAACAAGATCGTAGCTTCAATACACACACTACGGAGGCCATCCGCTTGGTGCTGAGATCATCCCACGTAGCTTCAATACACATTCTACGGAGGATGTCGCCCCCATAGGGAACCCACTACGGAGGCCGCCATCCCCATACGTAGCGAACGGTGATACGGAGGATGCGCCCCCGTGCGGTCATCATCTCTCTATATATATTTTGTGCACACATGGCCAACATCATAACCCCAAGATTACGTGGAAGACACCTAGCAACCACGCCAACCCACCACGGGCCATTCCTCCCGTGTCGTCTCTGATAGACCGCTTGCCTACTCCGGCCTCCTAGGTTAGGAAATTATATTTCAATCTAGCGGGGTGTGAGATCAAGTCGTCCCCATACCGACGTGTGGTCTGTACATAATATCTCACTAGGTAGATGGTCTATGAACCGGTCCTTAGGGAGGCAGTATCTCACGGGGAATCCCTCACGGCCGATCCCGACGTAATAATCCATCTCACTATGAGCGTAGATAATGTCGATGATTACATCATCCCACTTAGCTCCATAGCTACATTATCAGGCTCATACCACTATGCACTAATCAAATTATACGGTGAGCATCATGGCTATTATCGTATGTTTTCCTCAACTCATCAAATCGGGCACCTAGCCCCTTAATCGAGAGCTCCTCATAATTTTGAGCATCTTGCTCATAAATAACATTGAGCACCTAGCTCATTCATAACACTTACTCATCAATATCGAGCACCTATTCATCATCATCTTGACCACGTATGTACTATCTCATAATGCATACGATAATAGACCATGATTATGAGATCTTCATATCATCATCATTAACACTTACTTAATTAATTATGGTCATGATTAGGGGTAAGGACTTGCCGGGATGTTCTTCTTGATCAAGACATCATCGAACGTCCACTACGGGCGGCTATCGGGAAAAAACCTAGCTTGAACTATGGCATGTAAAACAAACATAGAACATTATGGTGGCAATAGGTTAGACATAAAAACGGAGTTAATATGCATGAGATATGAATTTTACAATATTAATCCCTAATTAATTCATTAGGGTACTAATATAATATAATTTTGTCATGTAACAAAATTGGAACTATTTACGTGATAAAATTCTATAATTCAAATAATGAATTTACAAATTTTTTGGGAATTTTTCTGACACAAGAAATGGGACTTATAATATCCCGCGGTACAAATATCGGGGGCACCTAGCACTTATCTATGTGTACACAGAAACGCCTCATGTGCACGTGGATAACACGTGGGTCCAGTGGACGCCACTGTGGCTGCCACGTGGGGGCCACGTGGGTCGTGGGACCAGCTTGAGTGGAGCGTGACGGCGGTTGACGGTGGGAGTCGGGAGGGTGACGTGTCGGTTCCTCACCGCCCACGTCTTGATGGCGCCACGCCCGGGGGGCGGCGGCGCCGACGACCACCGCCGTCCGCCCCGAGCGTCGGTGATTCGCCGGAAACTCGCCGGAGTAGCCTACTCCCTGCCCGTAACCTTGCCGCGGGAGGATCGTTGGGTTCCCAACCTCACCCTGGACCGGATGTTAGTCGTCACGGTGGCGGGTTGAGGCCCCTGCCTCGTCGACGGCGTGAGCGGCGGACTCCGGCAGCGGTGCTCCGGTAGCTGGGCATTATAGAGCAAGAACGGGCAAGAAAAATAGGGGAAATGGAAGAGGAGGAGGTTGGGAGGCATACCAAGGCACCTATTCGACCGACGGAGGCCTGGACTGACGGCGGCGCTTGAACCTTTCCCTGGCGGCGGCGGACACTCGATTTGGGGGAAACCCGGATGACGCGAGGAGGAGGAGGGGGAAGAGGAAACCAAGGGAGGCAGCGGGTGTTCTGGATCCCAGCCGAGCTCAGGAGGGGAGGTGCGAGCTCAATTGAGCCCGGACCTCTGGGCCTATTTATAGGCTATGCCCATGGCGGGGTGGATCCCGTCTTGTCTTCGTCCCGCCCGAGATTTTTCGGTCATGTCTCGATCGGATACTTTCCGACAACGGATGCCCGGCCCATGGACTCCTGCGTGGTGGCATCCCCGCCTTGTCTCGTCGCCCTTATCGCGGCGGTTATCGGCGGGCCGGGCCGCTCGGCGGGGCCGGTCCGCATCCCCCATCGTGCCCGCGTCCACGCCCATTTGTGCCTTCGGGGGCGGCGCAAATTTGTCGGCGGCGCCGCGGCGGTCATGTGGGCGTCTTGCGGAGGAGGAGAAGAAAGAAGGAGGCCGTTTGGCGGGAGGAAAAAGGAAGGGAATGGCCCGAGAGCTCTTTCTCTATTTCTTTCTCCTTTTCCATTTTCTTTCTCCCCTTTTATTCTTTCCTCTCCATGATTTCATATGTGCTTTTCATATATATATTATTTGGTACAAGCACACTCAATTATATTCTCATGACTTTTATTCTTGAGGACATTTAGGTATTTGTACCAATTTATATTACTGCACACATGTCCCGAATATTATTGTTTCCTAGAGAAATTGTAATTCATTGCTCATGCAAATAATTCCATAATATAAAATCTAAAACATGTATTGCATCTTGGGCCACCATAAGCTCACAAGCAAGCAAACAACACAAGAGAAATATTTTCTATATGGTGGAATTTAAATGCAAGGTTTTCGAAATTAGGGTTTCGGTTTGTGGGAATTAAATCAGATTTTAGTTGTAATTCGAAAAGTTCAAATTTTTAGTGATTTTTTTAAAATGATGCAAAAACACGGGTGTTACAACTCACCCCCTATGAACACACATACGTAAACCCTAACCCTATGAGCACCTCCGAAGGACCGAGCCGGCAGATCCAGAGATTCCCGACGAAGTCACCACAGGCGCCTCGTCGTCGACAGGAACGTCGCTTACCACTTAAGCATAACGCCAGCAAATTCTAAAATAAATCCAGAAAAATACGAGCACCCGTGTCAAATCGAGGACTTGAACCCGGGTGGACAGGTTCCACCACAAGGGACCTAACCAGCTGATTAATTTTAAATAACGCAGCAAAAAAGCTCCTCGAAAAATTACTACAGTCACCAAAAACACAAGGGGTAAGGCCCAGATCGGATCGCATTCACCCCATCTACTTTGGTTCTGGCGCATAGCAGCTAGGTGGAGCAGCAGCCCCTGTAACGAGCATATATACAAATACGGAAATCCATCTTCGTGCTAGAAGCAGGGACTCCATGAGCCTGAACTAGTATAAACCCTGTGTCTAGTGATCTACCATCTGATTCACCTTACACGAGTAGCTGCTAGGTATATTGTGGGAGTTAAATCTTCTAAAACTTACTTGTGTCATTGTGCAAAAATATGAATGAGCTCACCTTGTTTGCAAATTTCATGGACATGGGCATATCTGTAGGTGTCATGTTCTCATCACCTTCTCGCTCCTAGTTCAGCCCAGTCTGTATCGCAATCTCCTGAAAAGCATTGCTTTTGCATTTGAACTCCGAGTTAGGTCAACCAAAAGTCAACTCCATTCTTCATGATGAGCAATTTGACATGGAGGAGTCCAATATGTGACTTTATAAAGTATTTCAACATGTCCAAAGGGTGGATCATTGGAGCTCTTATTTGTGTACCCCTATTCCTTTGTC